>VYXH01006830.1:37451-122978 GCA_013397275.1 Burhinus bistriatus | reverse complement strand
GCTGAGGCCAAACCACGACATGCTTCATCAGAATTAGCGATGCTGTACTTGATTTTATACGGTTCGGGTTTTTTCTCCATCTAACCTGCTTTCTTCCTGAGCAAAACCTCAACTTGAAATGACAGAACTGGAAGGAAACAAAGACCTGATGCAAATGGAGATAGTATGAGGCTGATGAAGCTGAAACAAACTGATCATGGTTGTCCTGGTGGCTACCCCTTCCTTCTTCTTGAAAATAACAAATTTGCCTCCTGTAACTTTTCTGCTGTCTTTACTCTCGCCAGTTTGAAAGACAGTCGCCTGTCATTGGAGGAAACAATGTTTTGACATAAATGCTGAATACGCACCCCTTGCTCCCACTATATCAAACATCTTGTCTCAGACAGAAATCAGGGAGTAGGTTTGAATAACATCTACCTCACATCTACCATTTTGCTGTGTATACCTCCCCTGCTTTCTGCCTAGGCAGGCCCCTTTGCCAGCTTAACCTCATGATCACGAAGAGATGCTTCAAAATACAGGCATGGGTGTCTACAGTTCTCCACTAGGCTGGTTTATGCTGAGCTGAGTAAATGACTATTCACCATCTATCTCCCCTCAGACAACTAAGCTTTGAAATGACAAGAGGTTTTGTTAAGAAGATGTAGGATTCCTCAAAACACTTCATCTTGGCTTGAAACCAAACGCAAAGGGAGTTGAATAAATAATGTTGGCCTCTATATCCATGTGAGGCAAGAGAGACAGGGTTGAATACGGAAAATCATGTCACTCTGTATAAACATTAACAGCTCTGTCATATCTGTTGGAAGAAGTTCACTGAGGTCATGGATTAACTCACAAGGTTTTCCTATTCCATAATGAATTTTTGTTTAACAAGACTGTGTGTATGCATGTGTGTTTCCAGGCCAAAAAATATGTAATCTCCAGGTTAAGAAATTGGAAAGTCAGGAAATGACAGCCTTTGTTCTTGGGCCTTTCTTCAAACAATCATCAAACAGATCATCAAAGAGACGATTCCTTTTACTCTAACTTGCCAGAACTTCTTGTGCAATCTTGACTCATTTTCAGCACAGTGCTTTGTCTATAAATCTTTGTTTCACTGCTGTCTAGAAAATGAGCCAAATTTTCAGGAAAATTGTCTGTAATATCAGGAACATCCTTGGGCAAATGATCCAGAAAATGAGGCTTCCTAGGCTGAGCATTGTTCTGAGGCTGAGTGCAAATACCAAACACTCCAGTGCATTTTAATGGCTCATGTAAACAAGGTTAGCCCTTGCACCCTTATTGCCATTCCAGGTAAGCTTTCAATTAATATAGGTGCCTTTTACATTAAAATCCCAAAGACAACTCTCCAGAAAAGGATCTTTTCCTACATTCAGGCTCCCTTTTAGTTACTGTAATGACTCTGGATTAAGACATTATGAATCTGAATTGTCAGTGAAGTTGTTAAGCAGCCAGTTTGGGATACACTAGTGAATTTGGGTATGAATAAAACTGTTGGGTATGAATCTGCAAAAAAGGACCTCTGTCACAGCCCTGCAAGGTGGACTGGAGAGGCTGTCATTCAAAAGGGCCCCATCACAAAGTGCTCTGTAAATTGATCCTGGCTTCTGTAAAGCATTTCACCTACAACTGCAATACTGAAGTGAAGAGTGATGAAAGGCCTCAACAGAGGGCAGGAAGGACCCTCCTGCCCCTGGGACAGCGACTCAATGTGCAGATGAACTACAGCTCAGTTTCCCACACCAAATAACCTTTGCTCTAGCACCATGGGGAAGTTGCCTCTGGGAACTGAAGAGAACTATTTTTTCAGGGATTTGTCTCAGCGAGTCTTCATGTTGAGCTTGTCTGATCAGTCTAAAAATCAAGATTTGTTCAGAAAGAACACAACCTGAAAATGCAGCTATGCTATAAGGAGCCCCACGTGCTGTTCTTGCATCTCTTGCAGTTTGAAGGAAACAAGAGGTTTTGTAATGTATAAATCTACAATTTAACCATCACTTCAGCAAAGGTCAGGTGTGTATTTACTTTGCATGCAAAGTATATGCTTTTCTGTCACCTTTTTTCTCTTTATAATAAAGGCTGAAGGGGAAGTTCCCAGTTAGACACTTTGAAATATCCACTCAGACTTCAGCATCAAGTTCATCATTGACACAAGCACATCTCTCCACTGTTTTAGGGTGCTGCTGGTTTGGTGTATAGTTTGACATGTGTCTGGTTACAAATAGAGAAACCCCAGCCTCCCTGGCTGTTAGTGGAAGCTGAGTTGATACTAGTGAGTGTGTGTAATTTTTGTATGAGTATTGTTAGATCCTTGCCTGAGAACAGTTTTATCTGCATTGTGAGAAGAGGAGGAGGGGAAAACACAGCCTGCCAATTTGATGCAGCTGTGTTGTGTAGGAGTCTGATTTGCCTTTGTGCAGATGAATTATACAGCCAAGGAGTTCCCAGCTCTTGGCACAGGCTGCTAAAGCATGGATGAGCTTAGCATTTCTGTCCTCCCAGCAAGGACCAAGGGACAACTGTCGCATCTTCAGAAGCTGGAAAAATCTGATGTGGAGGGGAGCCCAAAGCCTGCTCATGAGGCTAACTCACAGATTGGAACTGATTCTCCCTGAAAAGGGAGAAATCTTTTGAACACCAAGTAATTAGCTCTTCTTGAAGAATGGTGCCCATTGCAGTTGACTAGTCTTTATGCCTTGGGCGGGAGATGTGAAGTCTGCTTCACACTGATTTTCTAGTTCACCTGTGACTTGAACTAACACAAATCCTTTTAAGCACCTTCAGTAAACTTGTGTTTTGTAAAATATTTGAGGGCAATGGCTGGATCAATTAAGAAGCTTCATCAAAATCTACTTGTCAAAGCCTACGTATTGTGGCTGGAGTCAGTGTTTCCCTGAGAATATACTGGCTGTGTCTCCAATAAGCAGTGCAGCCTGCACGTTCAGGGTATCATACGCTGGATGGAAAAGGTAGCTCAGTCTTGCTTGTCAGGATGTGTTCTGCTCAGCCTGTGCCATGCTTTGGAGAAAGGAAATACTACACTGTCACGTAAAACCTTAAAGGTTGCGGAAAAATAGCTGTGGACAAATCCAGAAGAATTCAGCCAGTCTTGGAATTTATTATCCTCAATTTGATCTGTTATATCTTCTCCATAGATTTGAGCACTGTGCATGAGGTTAAAGTATGTGGCACCTGTGGTAATTTCTAGATTGTAAAGGAAAAATTAATTGCAGCACACTTACAGAGAACAAAAACTCTCTGTCTCATTGATGTCAGCAGCAGCTTGAATGTTGCTTGTTCTATCTGCAGGGATTTTCTTTTGCTTCTTTTTCTCTGGTAGAGGGGCCTTATGTGAAATAGCATCTCCTGATGATGATGCAGATAAAAAAAAGCATCTTGTATCTTAACACAGAGCCTGAATCCTCAGGAAGCTATTTAGATCTTGGATGACTAGGATGTTTTGTTGAAAATGTCACACTAATACACTAATGCATGCTAACAATCCAATGAGTTCAGAAAGTTTGAAAAAGCACTAACAAAAGACAGCTGATGCAAGACAGGAAAAAAAGGGGTCATTTTTTTTTTTTCTCAATATAGTTGATAGACACTTGGAAATTAAACATTAAATACTTGCTGGAAGCCAAAATCTTCCATTGTCCTGCTGATCTCTCCCTCTGTTTGTTTTCGTTTCTGTACTATGAATGAAATGTTGGAGGAATTCGTCCACCTAATAATTTACTGTTGTGTTACTGTTCTACTGAAATCTTACAAGAGTTTCAAATTCCTTTTTTTGCCTGCTTAACATCAGGCCATGACATTTATGTGGAAAAGGGGGCACAAGTCGGGCCGAAAAACATGCAGTCACCAGCATCGCTTAATGAGGTGATGTCCAAGTCCTTCTCTTTCACTCAAGCCTACTGAAGCCTTCACAGGAGCATCCATACAGAAGAGAAGAAGCTTGACACCAGGGAGGAACTGGATCTGCACTACATTGCTTTGTATATGCCAGGATGAAAACGAATTTAGCAACAGTGCTTGGGAGACCTGACTCGCTTACTGATGCCTCCTCCCTCCCATGCTGTTTCTTAAGGCTGCAACTGTTTCCCCTTTGGAGGCTAAGTTGGTAGGAAGTCAATAGGTGGAGTTTGCCAAGCAAATTCCCTCTTCTAAGAGAAGCATTGATTGTGTGGAAATTGTGGGTTTGTTTCTTTTCTATTTTTCCCCCCCCTGAAATAGGGAATGGTTCAAATTAAACAGATTCAGCTTAAGAATTCAGTTAACTACATAGAAATAATGACTGAATCAGGAATGTTACCCTAGAGCAACTCAGTTATTTTTATTAAAAAAATCTAGCTGCCAGCTGCATTATGAAATAAAGAGTTGTTCAATCCACCTGAAGAGAGGAAACACACATACACTTAGACTACCTTAGGACCTCAGCCAGTTCTGACAGTGTTTAGGAAAAAACAGCATAATTTAAAATTCCTGACAAACACAAATGTCCCAAGCAGCGTGTCTATGTTTTGTGGCTTTTAAATATTCTTCTGTCACTCTTTACTGGTAAATAGAAATCTGCCCTGTTCTGGCCAAAGCTTGATACCTTAGTGCAAAACCTCCTAACTAGGCTGTGTGCTTCAGAGGCAGGACCCATGGGAGTTCATGGCTGCCTGATTGCAGGGCAGCATCATAGGAGACAGCACTCTGCAGGTGACCTTCCATGGTGCAATGTCTGTAACTACTTGCTGGTCTACGTTCCCTTCTCTTAGGTAGCTGGGACCAAACCTCTGTTTATTCCTTGCTTTTTTCTTTTCTTCCTGAAGATTAAAAACCATACACAGGACACTCAGCAGTGAAGAGTTAAACTAGGCACCTAGTTGAGCTGCAGTCTAATCCCATCTGCCCTGCAGGAGGCTTCCAGTGCATCTGGGTGAGATCAGGGAAGGGGACCTAACAGTCTTGCATGCCAGTCCCATGACTGCACAATGCAGTCTTTCCTTTCCTCTGTCTATACCTCCTTGGTTACCTACTTAGGTCTAAGAGCTTTGATTTAAATATACTAATTGTTTAGCACGGGAACACTCTGGAAGGCTGTTTTAATGGCTGTCGACTAAAACTTGGCAGCAGACTTTCTCTATGACTCAGTAGACAAACCAATAAATCAAGGTCTTTGAATCCCTTACGCTATCCATGAGTCCTCCCGTATGTCCCCTCTTACCTTTTCCCCCTTTGTCTTCTGCAGGCTGAACAACCCCAACTCTCTCAGCCTATTTTCATAGCAGAGGTGCTCCAGCCCTCTGATCATCTTCGTGGCCCTCCTCTGGACTTGCTCAAACAGGTCCATGTCCTTCTTATGCTGGGGGCTCCAGAGCTGGACACAGTATTCCAGGTGGGGTCTCAGCAGAGCAGAGTAGAGGGGCAGAATCACCTCCCTGTAAGACACTACTCTATCCATGACTCTAGTCATTAAATGAGTGATGAAGGCCATACACTGTATATCTGACTTAAAGAGATGCCCATGGAAGGGTTGGAAGGGTTAGATGGGTTAGAAGATATGGAGGAAATGTTTACTGAAGTTAGTGAATTTACAGCAGACTGGCTTAAGTTGATCTCTGGAACTGGAAACCATGGCAATAAGGGAATGGCTCTACCTTTAGCAGAGAGTAACATGCAAAGTAAATCACATGCATGCTACCAAGTCAAATATTTAGGGTTCATACATAAAGAGGACCAGCATATCATGTTCTCTCTTTTTCTGGCAGAAAACTTTCAGTCCATGCTAAACAATGTCTGTGCCAGTGAAATAAGCAGCAGCATTTCACATAAAGCTATGTCTAAGATCCCATTCTTGTTCACTTAAGTAGTGGGGGTATTAAAGAGTATGGAGAAGCACAGTTAAAATGTCAGTACGCTGCAGAAGTTGCTGTAGAGGCTGAACCTGTCAAGGTCTGTGCACACAACCACAGTGCCTTTGGAGCAGGAGCTATCGTCAGAAAGGGCTCTCAAGCCCTTTGGGTGACGCTTCCAGTTTCCGCGGCTTTGCTTCTCAATATTTCTTAGAGGAAATAAGTTTTAAAAGCTTATACCACTGTTCGCTGCTTCTTGGACATGGCGTAGAAATATGTTTTCTGCCACCATTAGCTAATAGCAAATACCTGAAGTCATATAATCTTCATCAAATTCATCAGGTCTAAGTTGTCTATAATGTACAGCAGTTTCTGTGCAAGTTGTTACCTTTGGCTGATTCCATGGTTTACCACTCTTAGCATTTATTCAGGTCTTCTGAATGCCTCCTGAAGACACCTATCTTTCAGTAATAAGACCAAGATCTATGGTCACGTTTATAAGTTATAAATTCTCCCTGCAGAGCTAAAGACATCTTGAAAATGGCACTCAGACCTATACTAAAAGACACGTGTGACTGGCAGTGCTAAGAACCACCAAAATATTTTTTAAAGGTCAACTTGCTGGTTTGTTTCTATCTAAGAATTTCACTAGAATGTGTTTTTCCCATGCTAGTCTGGTGCTTTATTCTCAGGATTTTTTCACAGAGCAGAAGAACAATCTCTGTAAGTTTTATTGTGAAGATGAATATAGCTTTGTCCAAAATGTCAAGACTGGAACTTTATGTGGGACAAAACTCAAAAGATCAGAAGTATAATTATGGATTAGGATTAAGTTAAACTGAGTTAAAATATCTTTGAAATATTAAATAACTCTGCAAGTTAATGTCATATTTCAAAGCAGTTAGGGGGCCCTAGAAAGAAGTCCAGGGCCTCTGATTTCAACACAAAAGCTGAAAGGAGGTTGCTGGGGTAGATAATCCTCTTATTACTTTGCCAAAATTATTTCAGAGATTGTTCTGTGGAAAAATTTGACCTGGATTTATCCAATTGCATATAGTGAGATACCAAAGATGGAGAAAAGAATATAGTCTTGCATGAATTTGCTACTAAACTGCAATCAGGCATTCATTTTGAAAGCTATTGATAACATAGACTGAATTTGTAGTAACTTTGTCACTACCTCCAGAAAGGTTATTGTACAACAAACTCTGTAGAAACATGAACATTTAATAGGAAAGGAAAATATTGCAGGATATGTTAAACAACAAATCATAATCAACCTAGACCCGTTAACTTTCAGAGAAGTTGCAGCACATAGGCTTTGCTGACACAAGGACATCATTAAGATATCTGGGAAATATTTCAATGCCTAGCCATACCAATCACAAAATCAAATACATAAAGGGTGTGGTCACTTAAAGTCAGGGTACAGTGAATTGGAGATTGTCTCCTACCTTTACTAAATCATCTTTCAAGAGGACACACTACTGCTAAGCAGTAAGAATTTGGCCTTAAAGATCCTCAAAATAAAGGCTAGTTTAGAACTAACGTCTAGCTTACTCTCCACACTTCATTAACATATGTTAGTTGCCATAAAGAGAACCTCCCTCTTTTGCTGCTGTTGATGATTTTTCTTTTAAAATGAAGTTGATAGAACTGATTACCTGCTGTTCTCCGAGCCCCGGTATTACAATGAGTCAGTCAAGGCACTCTAATCTGACCTACTCTGTATGATCTTTGTTTGCATTAGTGCTGATCTGAAAGGCATTCCCCTCCACTTTTTCATGTTATACAACTATCACAGATTGCTTCTTTCTCTGTAGCCTCAACCAACCTTTAAAGATTGTCTGAACTTACTTTGCAGAACATACCTTTTTCTGCACAGGTTTCTTTCTCTCCCCAGCGGTTCTGCACTTCTGTGGAGTGCTGAGCTGCAAAAAACCTCCAGTGAACAGCTATTTATACAGAATGGCTTGCTTTAATCCTTATTTGTCGTGTTTTGTTTGATGCAATTCCTGTTACAGTGGTTTGCTCAGGTTGTTCCTGAATAGCCTATTAAATTTTTTGTTTATGTCTTCATGATTAACATAACTTTCCTCAAGTTTTGAGGCAGAACATACTTAAACACATCTCCAACATACTGCAGCTATGTGCTAGTTCTGCTCAAAGGGACAATTTCATAGTACAAGGCCAGAGCAGGCAGCCTTTATATACTCCATGCAACAGAAAACCTAAACAATCAGTGCTGCCTAATCTGAGAAGCAATAACTAACTGAAAATCTCCATCCACAGGCATTGTGCTCTGTCAGTTTTCTTCTAGGAGCTAGTGCACAGAAACATGTCTAAAGGTCACTCAGTCCAACCTTCTTGTTGAAGCACCAGTCAGGTCAGCTGTGGATTTGTCTGTCTGGGTCTTGAACACATCTAAGGGTGGAGGAGGGCAGAGGAATCACTTGTGGAAACCTGGTACAGCTTATTGGACTGGCATCTAAGAGTGATGAGAGAAGTAGCAGCTGTCATTGCAAGGGCACTTGCTACCATCTTTAATAGGTTTCTGAGCTCTAGGCTGCTGTTTCTTGAATGGCAAAGTTTAAAGTTGAGTTCCACAGCTTAAAATGAGCTTGCTAGCAAGTCTCACACAAAAATGCAACAGACATTAGACGTAAGATCAGAGTATAGTAAAACATGTTTTAAGGTAATCATCCTGATAGCTTCATCTGTGATTGTTTTATCAGGTGAATTCTGTGAAAGCTGACAGAGCACACACAGCTGTTGGGTGTGACAGGGGATGTCACCTGTTACCAGTGATTGAAAAGGATGGTATTCCTGCTGCGGGAATACAGATGGGGGTAAAGACGCACTAGGAAACATACCAGCAATCCTCCTGCCTTGATTCTACCTCTGTTGCACAATGCAGCTGCCCAATCTTGCACAGGCAGTAGAAGCAGCAACAGGTATTCTGGGATAAGTATAGGGACGCTGCCCAGTTGTGTAGGGATGGGGTCGGGAAGGCCAAGGCACAGCTGGAGCTGAACTTGGCAAGGGATGCAAAGAATAATAAGAAGGGCTTCTACAGGTATGTTGGCCAGAACGGGAAGGTCAAGGAAAGCATACCACCCATGATGAACAAAACTGAAAAGGTGGTAACAAAGGATGAAGAGAAGGCTGATGTACTCCACAAATTTTTTGCCTCAGTCTTCACTGGCAACCTGTCCTCCACACCTTTTGAGTGGATGGACCACAAGATGGGGACTGAGAGAGCAAAGTCCCTCCCACTGTAAGAGAAGATCAGGTTGGTGACCACCTGGGGAACCTGAACATACATAAGTCTATGGGACCTGATGAGATGCATTCCAGAGTNCAGTACCATTCAGTATCTTCACCAATGACGTGGACAGTGGAATCAAGCACACTCTCAGCAAATTTGTCAGACACCAAGCTGAGTGGTGGGGTTGACACACCTGAGGGATGGGATGCCATCCAGAGGGACCTTAACAAGCTCGAGAAGTCGACCTGTGTGAACCTCATGAGGTTCAACAAGGCCAAACCCTGTACCTGGGTCACGGAAATCCCAGCTGTCAATACAGGCTGGGGGATGAAGGGATTGAGGGTAGCCCTGCCAAGAAGGACCTGGGGGTACTGGTGGATGAAAAGCTGGACACAAGCCGGCAATGAGTGCTCACAGCCCAGAGGGCCAACCAAATCCTGGGCTGCATCAAAAGAAGTGTGGCCAGCAGGCCAAGGGAAGTGAGTCTGTCCCTCTGCCCTGCTCTGGTGAGACCCCCCTGTGGTACCACATCCATCTCTGGAGGCCTCAGTACAGGAAAGACATGGACCTGTTGGAGTGGGTCCCAAGGAGGGCCACAAAAATGATCAGAGTGACGGAACACCTCTCCAATGAGGAAAGGCTGAGAGAGTTGGGGTTATTCAGTCTGGAGAGAGAAGGCTCTGGGGAGACCTCATTGTGGCCTTTCAATATTTAAGGGGGGCTTATAAGAAAGAATTGGACAAACTTTTTAGCAGGCTCTGTTGCAACAGGAAAAGGAGTAATGGTTTTAAACTAAAGGAGGGTAGATTCAGGCTAGATATAAGGAATAACTTTTTTACAATGAAGGTGGTGAAACACTGGAACAGGTTACCCAGAGAGGTGGTAGATGCCCCTCCTCTGGAAACATTCAAGGTCAGGTTGGATGGGGCTCTGGGCAACCTGATCTAGTTGCAGATGTCCCTGCTTACTGCAGGGGGTTGGACTAGATGACCTTTAAAGGTCCCTATTCTATGATTAAATCACTATTCTATGAGTCTATGATTCTATAATCTTAAGGTGAGTGGGTGTACCTCAAGAAGTTAAAGGTTCCCTGGGGGTAGCTTAAAACTGCCTTTTAAAATGAAAGCATGGGACTTTGTTCACTCTTACTTCAACATATGTGTGCTGGGGAAAAGGACCATGTGCGAAAGCTAAAAGGAAGGAAGAACACACCCATGAAATATAAAGAGAAATAAACAAGATATTTCAGACTTGACAAAGTGTTCTTGTTAATTTAATATTACAGGCATAAGGCCTACCAGACACTTAAGCAATATGTTAATATGCTAACTAATACAATGACTGACAAACCTACCTGCGTGTTGTGATTGCTTTTGTGCTAAGGACACAGTAGTGAGCTTTACGCAACTAGTGGATATACTACAATGTAAAAAAGGATAAGCAAGTTGCTGGTTTTAGTAGTGCTAAAGTAGCGGTTTTAGTACTTACACACTTAGCAAAGCAATCTGAAAATGGAGATGAGCATATCTAATGGGAGAATTTAAAGCCACACCAGAACTCTGTCAGTTCAAATGCTGGTTTACCTCAGCCTCTCCTCATGGGGTCACACCAGAGCAACATGATGATAATTTGGTCAATTTCAATTTCAAGAATAAGAATGTTAAAGTTGATTTCCTGGCCATGTGTGTTCATTTGGAATTATATGGAGTTAGTCTTCTCTTTTGTCATTTAAAACAGCTGGCAGGAGACGTGAAGTCCCACCACTTGTGTGGGTCTGTGGATCTTCAGAAAAGAATGACATGCAAACACCACCATTTCATTTCAGTATTTACCTCACAGATATATTTGATAATGATAAAGTGTAACTGCTCTGTAACATCTAATAGTTCAGTCACACCTACGATAAAACAGTATTTTTATCCTGAAGTTCTTGGAGTTTGTAGAAAAAGTAGGAAAAGGTCAGCATGTCCCAGTTTGGTGTGGACATCCAACCTGAAACGTTACAAGTGCTGTTCTAGCCGGACTATCTGGAACACAGCAAAAAGAAGACTAAACTGGACTTTAAAATGTTGAAAATTAGTTGGAGGAATAATGATTGACAAGACAAAGTCTGGATAAGCTTTGTTAAAATCTGGTTAAGTTGTTAAAAAGGGCTGGTAACGTGAAGCTGTACAGTATGTGCTTGTGATCATACAAGCAATGTTACAGAAATACCCTAAGTCCTATCTTTTCTTTCATCTTTAAAATATTTCATCTACTTTTTATTACTACATCTGAAAACACCAGTACAAAAAGGATTAAAGGATCTCATGCTTCATAGGGAGTACAAATATGAATGTCAAAAAATGCAAGCAGGATTACTGGGATCAAGAACACCCCAGTACTAGGACTACATACACTATGCCCATATTTTTTGCTTTTTGTGTTCTCTATTGATGGAAGCTTTGATGGAAAAAAACCAAAACATAACTTTGGTCTATCTGTCTCTCTCCGTCTTCTTAAAGATGGCATAACTGTACCTTTCTTCCCTGAAAGACTGGCACATTGGACGTTATAATCAGAGACTAACCAGCAGAAACGCTCCATTTAAGTTGACTTGCACAACCCATTCAGCTGACCTGGGCAGAAAGGCTGGAGATCCTCTGCACTCATGGAAGATAATGCAATATGTGCAGTGTGGCCAGACAAGTGGGTCAGAAATTTTTAATCCACAAAGCATCTTCATTTGACTATATTTCATACTAACATCTGTAATTCACAAAAGTGCTTTGGTCAAGACAGAAATAAAATCATCTGCTCAAGTTGATGTATCCCTAGGTGAAAACCCCTGGCTTTGTAAAAGTGAACTGAACCGTTTCAATCATCCCACACATTATCTGCATGTAAAGTTCAAGCTAAGAGTTATAAGACTTCCATTCCTTTTCAGTTTAGTCATCTAGTTTGAAATAAATCTGGACAACGCAAAGCCAAAATGCAAATTCTTGTGTGATGGCTTCCAGCTCCACTGCACTCCAAGAGGAAATTCCATGTTCTAAGGAAAATCTTTTCCAAAGACTTAGATCAGAAGCCCTCTAGAAACAAGCATAAAGCTGTTTAAAGTACGAAACAAGGAAAGTAGCTCTGCAAAACAATCTCTGCACCGTTTGTAATTTCCTGAATGCAATTGTTCTACAATGAAATTTGCTTCCTTCAGTTCGAATTTAGAATCATAGAATATCTCAAGTTGGAAGGGACCCGTAAGGATCATCGAGTCCAACTTGAGTCCAACTCCATCCAGCCCAACTCCACTTTCCATGAACTAATGTAATCTGGTATCAGGTGGACTTTATCTGTTAGGTCTCTATTGGTTCTTACGCAGTTCTGCCTGTTGTTTAAATTGGACGCAATGCAAATTAGTACTAAAACTCCTGAAATATTTCTGTTTGACTTCTATAGAGAAATAAGATGCTTCTCCAGGTGCACAACTTTGTACCAAAACTCCTTGTTTTTAAAAATCTTTAGGTATCAAACTTCACATCTATAAATACGTTCTGGAAACTGACACACCTGCCTTTATTCACAGAAGGGCTAATTCTGTGCTCCTTCTGTTACAAATTGCCTGGTACCTGGTTTTACTGATGTAAAGATGTTCTCATCTGCTTGCTCAACCATGCTTGCTGCTTTCCCTGATCTTTAAACTGTTCTTGCAGAAATGAGTCCAGCACTAAGGTCATATTAAATGTCAATAGTCAGGGATACTTGCACTGCAGCATTTAAAAAAAAAGAGATGAGATGTATTTTATTGAAAACGCTGCCATGCTCCATGACAGTAAGTCACACTGCTATAGAGGAGGTACCAGATAGGAGAGGTGGAGGACAGAGCTCCTGTCAGAGTATGGGAAGTCATTAGGGTAGTGACTGCAGCTACCTGGCTGTTTCCAGTCGTGTTCTTGGCTATAGAAGTTAGAATGTCAGAGAAGGCATCTAAGCCTGGATGGATCATAAGGAGGTTGAATAGTGTTTTAAGAACAGCATGTATGAAATGCACCTGTTTCTCAGCTCTGACACCACTGATAAATCTGTGGCTCTGTGAAACCAAGTCATAAGGAACTCTACTGGCTTTGTCATGGAGGACTCTCCTGCAGAGACAGACAACACAGATTTGATCCTTTACACAGCCAGCACCAGCCAGCGCTAAGCAATATCAGTTTCTTGACTGTATATATTGTAACCTGTAGCTAGTTTTGATTTCCAGAAGTCCAGAAAAAAATGGTTCTATGCTCTGATTGCTATGCATTTTCCATCTTCATATAAATTCTGTAATGTACACCAAAGTTAGCCGAGAGCACAACAAATAGAAAGAGAACGGACCCATTTCAGCATGGTGGTTGCTGAATATTCCCATGAGATTTTACGGGTACAACCAACTTCTGAAGCATTTCCTATAGCTGACAGCTTCAGTCTCAAAACTGCAGCAGACAGCTAGTTAGTACAGATGAACAAGCCACTCCTTATCATTCCAGTTTTTTCCAGGAATAGTGTAATTGTTTTGTTTCCATACCAGCCTTGAATAGTAAAGACGTAACACAAAGATCATCCTTACCTTCCCTCTGTTCTTTTTTCACTGCCTTCCACTTACTTTCTTCTGCATGAAACCACTACAACATCTATTTAAATAAACAAGTAAAGATACTGATTCTAGATTTTAACCAAACAATTTATTAATAAAATAAAATTTGTTGCTAAATTATATTAAGCTGACAAGCTATCAGACAAATCAAATGGGTGTATCAGGACATACACTTTGCTCCAAGTTTGAATACACTGGACTTCTTAACTGTAGCTGAGAAAATGGAAATTGTGATTAACTTTTCTATGTTAAAGAACTTACTTGCTTGGAAAAGGGTTTAAATTTTGGACTCTTTTGTTGCACATGTATATTAATACAGAGGCACTTCACAGTTACACAGTTCTTTAAACTTAGCAAGTGTCACCATGTAAGAACAGGCACAGAATTGATTGTACTTTATAGCAGGAGCTGACAACATGCCAAAGGAGCAAGAAGACAGGGAAATATGGTGAAAATTGAGAACAAAATACTTCTTGAAGGCTTGCTGGGCAGCAAAAGCTGCATTGTCCTCTGCAGCCCTCACTATACAGTGCGTTTCGGCCAACAGGATGAAAGATTTTTTTGTAAGAAGGACCGCTCCCCAAGCAGCTGTTCCTAGTGTCACAGGGCTGAATCTATTTTACAGCATTAAGACCACCCTCTAAGCCTACAGCAATAGAACTGTAAGTGTTGATATCCTGATGGCTTGTGGGATGCACTAGAGCATTCCTGTCTCCCCTTTTCTGCACTCATGTTCCTTTCTCCTTTTCCTCCTCCAGTCAGGGCCTTGGAAGAGCACTGGGGAAACTTTCAGTAAGTCAAGAGAGCAGAGCTAATGATGTTAAAAGGCCAATGCCCCATCCCATATGGTGGTTCTGCACTCACTGAAGTAAAAAGCTTGAGACGTGGGCCTGTGCCAGCCTTGTGAAGTTCAATAAGGTCAAGTGCAAGGTCCTGCACGTGGGTGGGGGCAATCCCAAGCATGAATACAGACTGGGTGGAGAATGGATTGAGAGCAGCCCTGAGGAGAGGGACTTGAGGATGTTGGTAGATGAGAAGCTCAACATGAGTTGGCAATGTGCTCTCACAGCCCAGAAAGCCAGCCGCATCCTGGGCTGCATTAAAAGAAGCATGGCCAGCAGGTCGAGAGAGGTGAATCTGCCCCTCTACTCTGCTCTGCTGAGACCCCACCTGGAATATTGCATCCAGCTCTGGAGCCCCCAGCATAAGAAGGACATGGACCTGTTGAAGCGGGTCCAGAGGAGGGCCACGAAGGTGGTCAGCAGGCTGGAGCACCTCTGCTATGAAAACAGGCTGAGAGAGTTGGGGTTGTTCAGCCTGGAGAAGACAAGGCTCCGGTAGACCTTATAGCAGCCTTGCAGTTTCGGAAAGGGGCCTACAAGAAAGCTGGAGAGGGACTTTTTACAAGGACATGTAGTGATAGGACGAGGGGTAATGGCTTCAAACTAGAAAAGCGTAGATTTAGATTAGATCTCAGGAAGAAATTCTTTACTGTGAGGCACTGGAACTGGTTGTCCAGGGAAGTTGTGGAGGCCCGATCCCTGGAAGTGTTCAAGGTCAGGCTGGATGGGGCTTTGAGCAGCCTGGTGCAGTAGGAGGTGTCCTTACCCATGACAGTGGGGTTGGAACTACATGATCTTTAAGGTCCTTTCCAACCTAAACCATTCTATGATTCTATGAAAAAGAAAACCTTGTCCCTTACCCCAGATAAATTTGCTTATTAAATACAGATTGGCAGACAAAACGTTTTTAGAAGCCCTCCATTTTGGTTTATATACAAAAGAGTCACATCATCCCCCCTGCCTCTCCGCAAAAGCCCCAAACCAAAACAAAGCAAATCTTTTCAACTATTAACGTAAGTTTAAAATTAAGTAAGGAGTGGAGCAAGAATTAGTTCCGTTTCAGAGACCATCACTGTATAATAACATATTTCATGGAGACACTATAAAAGTCTTCTTCACACCACAGTTACTAGCACAAAAAGCAAATAAACCTAGTGTGAACAGCAAACTAAATGTAATAAAATGAGATGGCAAACTAATATAGTAAAAAAGTAAGTTTAAGGTCCATGTCATTGGGTATAGATTCACAAATCTGTGCAGTAAACATCTTTCAGAAATGCAAGGATGCACTTATGTTCTTCTGTAGTTCACAGTCCAGCAGAATATATGTCTTGCTCCTAAAATAGACAACTTGCTGAAAAACTGAACTGTCATTCCACTGCTTGATGGAGTGGAAGAACTGACATCTGTGCCAATTTCATTTGAGGAATAAGTCACTGTAATCCTCAGGCCTGTATCCAAGCCTATATGCTCCTGATTTGTGCAGTAAGCAAAAACTACAGATGTGTGTTTCAGGTTGAGACCAGCACTTACCCAGTTAGCAAAAACCTACATCTATGAAGCTGCAAGCTATTATCTCCAAAAGGAAGTGTTCTTCACTTACTTTTTTCAGTAATAGACCTGATATTCAAGACATTTCCAATGCAAGAGTAAACAACAACTTCCTGACACAAGTGATAAAGGAGCCAAGAAAAGAGGTGCTCAGCTGGATCAAATACTTACAAACCAGGAGGAACTAGTCTGGGATATTAGGACTGGTGGCAGCCTTGACTGCAGTGACCATGAGATGGTAGAGGTCAGGATCCTGAGAGAGAGTAGCAGAGCAGATAGCAGGATCACAACCCTGGGCTCTTGGAGAACAGACTGTAACCCCTTCAGAGAGCTGCTGGGAAAAGTCCCATGGGAGACAGTCCTGCAGAGAAGAGGAGTCCAGGAGAGCTGCTGGATTTTCAAGGATCACCTCCTCCAAGCTCAAAAATAGCCCATGCCAACAAGCAGAAACCAAGCAAAGGCAGCAGGAGGCCTGCATGGATGAGCAAGGAGCTCCCGACTAGACTCAGACATAAAAAGGGGGTGTACAGGAGGCAGAAGCAGGGGCAGGTGACCCAGGAGGAATATAGAGATGCTGTCTGACTGTGGAAGGATGGGTTCAGGAAAGCCAAAGCTTACCTCAAGTTTAATCTAGCAGGGATTATGAAGGTAAAAAAGAAAGATTTCTACAGGGTCATCAGGAGTAAAGAGCATCCTAGTCAAAATGTGGGCCTGTGACTACATGGAGCAGGGATTTGATGGCAAAGAATACAGAAGAGGCCAAGTTACTCTGTGCCTTCTTTGCCTTAGCTTTCAGGAATCCCAGATCCCTGAGACCAAGGGGAAAGTCCAGGGCAATGTAGACTTGCTCTTGCTGGAGGACGGTCGTGTTAGGAAGCATTAAACAAAGTGGACTTACACAAATCCGTGGGATCTGATGGGATGCACTGGGTGCTGAGGGAGCTGTCTGATGTTATTTGTTGTGGAGTTTCCACCGGTGGAAGAATGCAAAATCCCGCTCGACAGAGCTCTCAGCAACCTGCTTGAGCTGACCCTGCTTTGAGCAGGGAGGGTGCACCACCTGTCCTCTAGACAAGGTCCACTCCATCTTCAACCATTCTATGATCCTGTAGAGACAACGTAAACAGTGCTCCAGCTGCTCAGAGACCCAGCCCTGCCACAGCTGGCTTACTAGGAGGAAGCCTGTTTCTTTCAGGCAGGGCTGTTGAGCTAGGCTTCTTCCATACCATTTCCATCATGACTACAGCCAGGGAGGTCTGGCAAAGAGGAACATAATTAAGAGCAATCAACAAGGTTAAGAAAACAAGTTCTCTGAATTTCTGGCACAGCCTGTGGAAGCAGAGATACATCAAGCTCTTTGTGTATAAGCACCTGTGCTTAGGAGCGTAACCCAACTATTAAATGACAGGAGTGAAGAAGAAACTTCCCCACTGGGCAGCTTGTTCCATAATTACCAGTTACTGGGACTTCTGCACTTTCCTTTGAAGCACCCCATAATTGGGTGCTGGCACTTAGCGAGGGAAAGGATGCTTAGATGTTAATCTGTTAATTTATAAAGTGCAGGAAATATCAAATTACCTTTGTTAATTTTAATCCAGGTTTAAAGACTGACTATTCTATAGGCAAGCCCTTTAGTGTCATCTGAAAAAAACATATTGTATAACTTAAGCTTATTTCAAATTTGAAAGTGTTTAAGAAGTTTTCCTATGTTTTCTAATTTTTGTATGAAGTTGGAAAGGAATATGCCCCCCCTTCCATTCACTGTCCCTCCTGTTTTATTGTTTAATTTACACAAATATGTCCAACATGCTTCGGTTGTTCTATCCCGTTACTCTCCAGCCTCTCGTCTTCTCAACACCTTCTCATCTTTTTGGGCAGGCATGGAATTGTGAGCTTCTGGGTCTCCCACAGCACGTGGGTTAGATGAGCAGGCTTGTCAGACACTGCCTCACATAACGGCCGTGACAGCCAGTGCCCTGGCTGTTTGGGGTGAAGGCAGAGGGAAATGCATTTTTTTTTCCATACGAGTCATGGACCTTCAGTACTGTAAAGCCAGCAATGACAGAGTTAAACAAGATTGTGAAAGCAGGTTTTTCAGAGCACAGACTATGTTTTCAGCTTGAAAGCATACTGTAGCTTTGAGGAGAATTTTTCATTATTGGACAGGATCCAGCATCTCACCATCTATGTTACAGCTTGCTCAAAGGCAGGCAGATTATGAAGAAATAGCAGCTACATCTGTGGCAGCTACATTTATCCCATCTGCTTTTTATTTTATCAACTGGGAAACTAAAACCCTAGTCATTGCACAACTGTTTTACAAGGATTAGTGCAAATAATTCAGCACTGACAAAACCTACACATAAATGTTTTTCCTTCTGGATGAGACATTTAAAAATTACATTTCCAGTGGATTTAATTACAGTTAAAAGCTTTCACCATTTATTCCAAGTTATTATAGTGCTTACAAGCTTCATTCAGCTAGTTCTGTGTCTCCCTTGCCCAAGTCATTTTTGGAGCAGGCTGTTAAAAAATGTTACCATACGGTGGTCTTCAATAAAGCATGGGTCTGGATGCCCCCATTTTACCTTTGCTCAGGCCAGTGTTGTTACTGGCACCAGGTGAAGGTAGGGGCTGGTGTGGATGTAGGGAGTGAGAAGGAATAGCAAACAGGAGAAGCAGGGAGACAGAAAGTACAGCTCCATAGCACATTTTCTCCTGTCACTGAGACCTGCCCTGGGTGTCACCAGTAATCGCATCATGCAGTACTGTTTACAAAGCAACCAGGCGCTTCCCTGTGATCTCGTTACGCTATTAGCCTAAGCACACACAACTTCACTTGTCTGGAAGGGAGAAACCTTTTATTTCTGGTTTAGTTCTATGGGCACTGTCCATTTGTTCCCATGCCGACGTTGGTTAATTGATTTCTTCTCCCTCTTTTTTTGTTCAGATCTCCTCTTTCTTTCCTGTTGATTTCTCTAGAGAAGTCAAAACCTCTAACAACACAAAGGTTTTACTATACTAAGCAAGTCGAAGTCATTTATGTTCCCTCTTCCTAATCATTTTGTCAATCCTGTCCTATACCTTTTTCAGTTTAGGTAAATCTTTCCTAAGCATGGGCAATGAGAAACTTGCAGAGTGTGCTCAGGAAATGTTGCCAAAGCCTTGTATAATGACATTAATATGTTCTTATCTCTACTGGAATTGATTCATGTCTCAGAGAGTTTTTGATCTCCCCAGGCACAGAGAAGCTGCATCTTTGGCACAAAAGCACAGCATGTTCAGTTCTTACTCGCTGAGTCCTACATGGAGTACATCTGAAAGCCCTTTCAAAAGGATGCTAGTGTTACTGTCCCCTTTTTACAAAGGCAATTCAGATGGTGAAATAATTTGTCCGAAGCCACACAACAGGCTGATAGCCAAAATAAATGAAGACTACGTTTGCCTTGACCAACAAATTCTTTGTCCTCTAGGCTACAGACTGCAAAGAGAGACCAGACAGGCCTTTTTAATCTAAGGTCGGAAAAAAAAAAGATGTAATATTGTAATTGAGGAGGATGGAAGATCTTTCCTATGGATAAAATAGAAAGTGACCCCTGTATGAAATTCTGTTGACATTATATCCATAACACTTTTGAAAAAAAACAGGAAACATGCCAGAGCATAGCATTGCTTTGCACTCATGTGGGGTCTTTCATCTGCGGGTTACAGGCTCTCTTTGCCAGGTCAGAAATCATTTCCAGCTTGCAAGCAGACGAGTGCTTGTATTACAGGCCCAAGTAATATTGCATAGCCCTGATTCTGCAAGACTTACATTTTTTCCTTTATCCACTGTGATTAGCAGCAGCTGCTTACATGGCTTTTCTTTAAGTACTCAAGTAAGTCTTTGGAAGATTTTAGTCAAAGTCACTGGGAGCTGGAAAATGAGAAACCTCTGCGTTTGGGACATCTGTCCCAACTCACTGTCCTCCATTATGTTTCTTAAAATACTGCTATTGACACCTTTCTCTGAGACAAAGAGAAAGCTTCCAGGGAAGTAGATATCACATACATTTTATTGCTTGAAGCAAGGTCTGAAAAAATAACCTCCACTGAGTTTAGGTCTTATCACAAGTCTATAAACATGTTATCCTGATTAAAGAAATACAGAACTATTGAGGTTGGGAGGTGTCTCTGGAGATTGCCCAGTCCAACCCCCTGCTCAGAGCAGGTCAGCCACAGCAGGTTGCTCAGAGCTGTGCCAATTAAGGTTTCAATATCTCCAGGGGTGGAGACTCCACAACCTCTCCTGGCAACCTGTTCCAGTGTTTGACCACGATCATGGGAAAAAAAGTTCCCATCACTAGATACTACCAAGAACAGTCTGGCTCCATCCCCTTTCCCCCTGACCCTGCATCAGATATTTATACACATAATTAAGATCCCCCTGAGCCTTTTCTTCTCCAGGCTGAACACACCCAGCACTTGCAGTCCCTCTTCATATGATAGATATTTCAGTCATCACCTTTGTGGCCTTCGCTGCAGTCAGTCCAGTACGTTCATGTCGCTCCTTCACTGGGGAGCCAAGGACTGTGCACAGAACCCACATGTGCTTCAGCAGAGCTAAGCAGAGAGGAAAGAACACCTACCTCCACAAGCTGGCAATGCTCGCACGCAGCCCAGGATGCCATTGGCATTCTGTGCCACAACGGTGCATTGCTGGCACCGTGTCTGCCCATTTCTCCTTCCTGTCTACATCCCTCTGACTGGCAGCACGTCCATCTGGTACATCACCCACTCCTCACATTTTTGTATGATAGGATCATGGAATCATATATCGGTTTGTGTTGGAAGGGACCATAAAGGTCATCTAGTTCCAACCTCCCTGCCATGGGCAGGGACACCTTCCATTGGTGTCCTTCTGTGAGACCAGGTTACTCAAAGCTCCATCCAACTTGGCCCTGAACAATTCCAGGGATGGGGCATACACAACTTCTCTGGACAACCTGTTCCAGTGCTGACATGCTGAGGATGCATTCTGCTCCATCTTCCTTGACATTAATGAAGATGATAAACAGGATTTTTTATTACCATTATTGCCATGGAGGGCAACCCTCATGACTGGCCTCCAACTGGCCTTTGTGCCACTGATCACAGTGCTTTAGGTCTGCCAATTCAGACAGTTTTCAATCCAGCTCACCATTCACTTATCTAACCCACACTTCACCAGTTTTTCTATGAGGATGTTACGGGATATAGCATCAGACATCTTGCCAAAGTCCAGAATAACACTATGCACTGCTCTTTCCATGTCCATTGAGCAAGTCACCTTGTTGTAGAAAGCCATCAGGTTGGTCAGGCATGATTTGCCTTCCATAAATCCATGTCAAGTACTCCCAGTCACCTTCTTGTCTGTAAATTGTTTCTAGGATTACTTGCTCCATCACATCATGGGCAAAGTGTAGGTCCACCTTTTGAAAATGCTTCCTAACCTGATTGTCCTCCACTGAGGGTGAGTCTACATCAGTCTGGGCTTAATCACTGGTCTTAGGGGCCTGGAATACCCAAGGGTGTTGTACCTCTAAAGAGAGAGAGGAGGAAGGCATTGAGAATCCCATCCTTCTCCACATCCTTTTTCACCAAGGGCCCTGCCCTATTTAGAAGTGAAGCCATGTTTTCCCTAGTCTCTTTTGCTGCTGGTGCTCCTATAGAAAACTTTCTTGTTGCTGTTCACATGTCTTACCAGATTAAACTTGAGGTAAGCTTTGGCTTTCCTGAACCCATCCTTCCACAGTCAGACAGCATCTCTATATTCCTCCTGGGTCACCTGCCCCTGCTTCTGCCTCCTGTACACCCCCTTTTTATGTCTGAGTCTAGTCGGGAGCTCCTTGCTCATCCATGCAGGTCTCCTGCTGCCTTTGCTTGGTTTCTGCTTGTTGGCATGGGCTATTTTTGAGCTTGGAGGAGGTGATCCTTGAAAATCCAGCAGCTCTCCTGGACTCCTCTTCTCTGCAGGACTGTCTCCCATGGGACTTTTCCCAGCAGCTCTCTGAAGGGGTTACAGTCTGCTCTCCAAGAGCCCAGGGTTGTGATCCTGCTATCTGCTCTGCTACTCTCTCTCAGGATCCTGACCTCTACCATCTCATGGTCACTGTAGCTAAGGCTGCCCCAATCTTGACATCTCCAACCAGTTCTTCCTTGTTTGTAACCATGAGGTCCAGCAAAGCATCTTTTCTGCTTGGGTCCTCAATCACCTGTGTCAAGAAGTCATTGTCGACACACTTCAGAAACTTTTGGACTGCTTGTGTCCTGCTGTGTTGCCTCTCCAGCAGATTATCAGGGTAGTTCAATGTTTCAGGACCTCTGAATTTGAGGCTTCTTCCAGTTGTTTGAAGATGTCCCTCATCTATTTGTTCCTCCTGAGCAGGTGATCTCTGCAGCAGACACCCACATTGGTTTGCCCTCTAATCCATAAGCTCTCAGGTGGCTTTTTGCCTATGCCCAGGCAGACCTCCACGCATACCCACTGCTCACTCACGTAGGCAGAATGCAACACTCCGTGAGGGCTGAAAAAGTCAGTTTTGATACAACAGTGTTGCTTTCAAACTTGCAGATGAGCACAACGGCTACAAAGTCTATGAAGTTTTGATTATGGGTTGTCTATATTTGGCAAGATGACATCTGTGGTTTGATCTTTGTGGAGGGCAAACATTTCACTTTTCAATACCCAAATCTTAAATGAAATCCTGCTGCAGATATAACTTAAAGCTCATGCCTGTGGTTCTATATAAAGACAATGTGAAGTTAGCCTGTTTTTCTTAGCACTGCTCGACAGCCTTAGAAAACAAATACGGAAAATAAATAAATAAGGAAAAGAAAAAGCAATACTGACATTACCTGAATATTAAAAATTTGTTTTATGTGATTAAGGCAGCCATGCAATCCTGGAAGGGGTCTTCCATTTTACTGTCTCCCAGAGGATATGCGATAAGAAGTATCAAGATGGCAGCTTAAGATTATTTTGCGAACAACACAATAAGGACTTTTGAGTGACTGTGAAAGTAAATTGGCTCTTAAACATACATCTACACAGCATGAAGCACTGAATGAATGAGTTCTGGCTGTGGCACTACTATCGGCACCCGTGTTACTGTACCCTGCAGGTAAAAGCCACAAAGCTCCAGTTCCTTTGCTTGCTGTATTTGGACTGCTGCTTCTTGCCATTGCTTTGCACAGACATTTCTAAGCCACACACCAAGGCCTTCTCACCTGCAAATAGCTGTCCCAGGCTTGCAACGATGGGTAAAGTGAAGGCACCCATCCCACCTAGGATCCCCCGTATCCCTTTGCTGAAGGGAAGGGGACAAACGCTCGTTGCAAGAGTCTTCACTCTCCAGGACTTGCCCCTTTTACTGAGATAGTATCCAGTTCTCTGAAAGGCTCAGCCCTGAAACACATGCATATCTGTCTGGCTTCTTGTCACAAGCTGTGTCATCACATGCCTTTGCAGCTGATCAGGTGAGATAGGAGAATATGTACAGCCACAAAAAACATATAATTCATCCTGCTGCAATAACTTATTTCTCCGTCCATCTGTGATGCAGATTAACAGCCATAGCAATCAAAATGCTTTGGGAAATTTTCTGTATAGCAGAAGACTTTAAAAAGTCACTTGAATTTTTGTGCTTCTGAAGATGAGAAGGCATGAAGTAGTTCTCCCTACTTATGTCAGCTGCCAGCACTCCCTATCCTAATTTCACTGACTTTTTGCACATTGTCATGTCCTCCTTCAGATGTGTCTTTGGACTTAGTGTATATTGGCAATTAACATGCTGGATGTAGAGAGGGAATTACTGTTTCCAGTCTCAACTATATTTCTGGGTGTCACTATCTACATGTCACTGCCTTTGTATACTTCATTTGGACTACATCTTGTCAGCCCTGGGCCTTCCCCTTCTCGCAGTCAGGATGCCGTGGTACCAGCCAGCAGCTAGGAGCTGGTTTAGTCCTGCATCAGCACCAGTGATAAGCTTTCTGGCTGGTGGTATTTCAGGTTGTTCGAGACAAGTGTGTTTGTGTGTCACCAGCACTTATTCACTGTACTGCAGTTCAATAGCAGAAACAACCTGAAGACAGACCTCTTTTATTTTATTACTGATTTTTTACAGCCTTACCCCAATTTTTTTTTCCCTCTGGAAGTCTCAAAGCCCCTGTAGATCTACCCAGAAACTAGTTCAGGATAAAAATGGTGGATCCAAATTCATGAAATTTTTTTTTTCTTTTCCCCACAGGCAGTTGGTACTGTTGAGCCACTGTCAAAGTCAGAGGCACTGTCACCTTCGCACTCACACCCAAACGAGGCTACAGAGATAATCAAAGCACAACAAAACCTTGTGGGAGGGATGGATTACAAGGTCAGACATTGGTGAAAAGAAACTTTTCTGGATAACAGTTGCTCCTCAATGCTAACCAGCAGCTTTAAAAAAATAAAATATTGTGGCTTCAAAGCGTTTAGAACTCTGCTGTAGGCATAATAATCTCTTTACTAACACTCACTTCTTTAGCAATAAAGAGAAGGAAGGACAACTTTGACGGCTTTTTCTTGTTAAGGATTTACAGCAAACGCTTAGTGTTTAAAAATACACTTTATCAGCAGCCGACCAGCAGTAGCTAGAAGACCAGGATGTTTGCCTCCTCTGTGTTTTGTAGTCACTGATTTGTCCAATGTATTTACGGTCACACACAGGAATCAGTGCTTGCTGATTTGCAGGCAGCTTTGGGAGTAATAAATGGGTTCTGCAACAGCCAGCATGTGGTCAGCACCAGACTGCTGTCTCTCGGAAAGTCAGAGACCCATCCCAAGCCCCATCATTGTTTGGTGAAAGTTGTTCCAATGAAAGCAGCCAGAACCACTAGCCTGAACTATTTTTGAATTAAAGTATTTCTTGGTCTGTTGGGGTTGTTAATACAAAAGACAGTCAGAGCCAGGGCTCAAATTAATCCCAGACAAGGTTGGTTTAACATGCCAGAGGAGTGACGGAAGCAAAAGGGAGAGAAACTCCCTCTCATGATGATCCCACAGAGCCATGCGATTCACACTAAAACATCATCTGCTGGATTACCTGATGAGTCCAGCCCTCTTTGCTCAGAAACAAAGATGGGGAGATGTTTGTGTTTGTGTAATAGTAAAGCACTGTGTGTATTTAAATAACTGAGCTCCTTCTGTTTCTGCTGGTCAAGGGTCGGGGAGCGTGGCAGATGTGTTAAATTTCATCTGGTTTTGCTCATTGCTACTCACAGCAGTCTAAGACACACTGGGGGAGGAAAGGAGTGTAAGGAGGCTTATTACTGCTCGTCTGTTCTTGGAGACAGCTTTTAACCAGCATATATTAAGATGGCTACAGCCTTAAAGCCATATCAGGTAGATGTATAAGGCCAAAATGAAATACTGCTTCTCCTGGAAACTTGGGGTAAATTTAATCTTCTTAATGAATCCTTTATTTTCAAATTATTTCTACCATACAAGAACTGGTTGCTTCACAAGTTTATGATGCATATCCTTTCATTCATGTAAGAGTTATATCCTCTCTCAAGTTTATGAAAGAAGGACGCTTCTTTACAGGAGTTCGCTGTGCATTTTGAACCTGTTTTGCCTACTGCATCCTCCTTTACAGCAGATCCAGCTCTGCAGGTACCGAAATTGCTGGCTTCACTGGGAGTAAGGTTAAGCTCAGTGTCCTGGAAAAGCTTCCACAGAGCCACCAACCTGCCTGAACCAGGAAGATGTGTGGGGTTGTGACCACATACAGAGGGCCTTACTAACTCTTCTGAAAAGCTAGAGTGGTCTGCCCTGCTCCACAGTGGTGTGGTTCCTCCAGTGCTACCAGCATGGGGTTGGTGTGGGGTTGCCCAAACTTCTCCAGAAGCAGATGTCAGCCAGGGGCAACTGGGTGGGACATGACACCCCAGCCACGAATGGGACACTGAACACAGAGGAAAACAAAGCCGTGGAGAACAGCATATCGGTGGCAAATCCAAAGCAACTAAAGACATATGACAAAAGCCAAGCAAATGGCAAAACTGTCCCAGATTTCTGCAGAATAGGGCCCCAGCACGGGCTGTGCTCTTCACTGAGGTGGTGGTGACCAAGGTACCCCTTACAGCTGGGGCTGCGGGGAGATGCTGAGCGGAGGGAGGGGGTCCAGATGCAGTGGGAGCCTGGCTTTCAGCCTGTGATATGTGGGAAGGGTGCAGACACTGGGGCTTGATATCTGTGAGGCCTGCCAGAAACAATTAGAAAAAAAATTTTTGTAGAGGTCACAGGAGTGGCGTTCCCTACTCCCTTCCCTGGCCCCTTTATGAAACACTAACCGCAGTATTCAGACATGAGCCTTATTGCAGAAGACATTATTTGCCATAAGCAGCTCCTGGGAACATGCTGACCTCCTCTGGCACAGGGGCGCTTTCTAGGACTTCACAGTTTCAGAGCAAGAATAAAATTTAGTTCAGGGAAGAATAAATTCAGCATCACGAACTGTGTATATACAAAGTTGTAAACAGCTCACAGAACAGAAAGCAGAGAGCATCCTGAGTGTTTGGAAATCACACAGAGAACAGATTTTTTTATTCAAAGCATAAAGATTAGGATATTTCTCTCTAGCTTTTCAAATTTTCTTTTTAAGAATTTTACAAGTAAAGCAGATGGAAAACCCTAAAGATGCAAGTCAGAACGTAGCTTGTAAGTATTTCATCTGGACAACCAGCGGTACTTTGTCACTTCTGGTGTTAGCGGTGGTTTGGAGGAGTTTATTTAACAGGACTGGAAAAGGTTTATATGAACATATAATGCATAATGCATTATTATATGAAGATATAATGCATAATGCAGATATAATGCATCAGCAGAACCCAAATGTATTCAGCTATGCTAGATAATTTAAAATGAGGGAAGCATCTCAGTGTTTGCTTTCTAAGAAAAGAAAGGAAACTGTACAATTCCTGCTTATGATTAAAGAAAAATTTCTCACTTTTTCCTCCATTCTTGTGATATGTTCAGAAGAACCTGCAACAGCTAACAGGAAACTGTAAAAAAGAGAAAAATAAAACCTTCCCAGGACTCCAATGGTATGTTTGAGTGTTTTTAGTATCTTTTCTGCCTACATTTGATGATATAAATTGCTATATACCTAATATGTAATACCTAATACCTGATTTCAAGCCTGGGGGTTTGCTTGCCTTCAGGGTAAGCAATCTCTCTTTGCCTCTCATTCCTTATAGAAGAATGGTAAACACTCATTAAAAAAATGAGGTATTTGCTGTCTGCAGTTTCAGTCATAGTATCCTACTTCACTTTGTGCTCTAAATGAAAAGGTGGCATTAAAGAATGCCAGTAAATTGCACCAGGTGTGCATCTGCCCAGCAGTATCATGAAGGAGGACCCAGGCCAGCATGTGTGCCAGGAGCAATATCCTGCTAGGGACACCCTGCTACTGCTTGGAGAAGCAGTAGCACTAACCTGTGCTTTTATCAAGCTTGCCTGATTTACAGTTTTTGTAAGTACAGTGCCTTGTCTTGAAGACTACTGAAAATTTTACAAACTTCTATGTACTAAATATTTATGTACACCTAACACTTGCATACATTTTACAATTGTGTAGATGGACTATCCTGAAAACGTATTTGAGGACAGAATTGTCATGCTACCCATGGGGATCACGCAGAATCACATACTTCACAGTGGATGATGTTTTAAAGCTGAAAGTATGTATGTGGTGCAATAAATCCACTTTATTTTCCTGTTTCTCTGCCTGGTGTTCTAGGAGGTCTGACCTTCCAGAACAACTTCTTTCTGACCGTAAACAATTGCAGACTGCAAGTATCAACAACCAGAAGTTCCCACAGAAGCTGCGGACACCTGTTAATTATCCACTGGGAGTGATAGCTCTTTCCCTAGACTTCCAGAAATGTCCATAAACTTGGGTATAGCAAGTGTCTCCTCCGTGTTGTCTTAAGAATTGCAAAATGAACAATGGCACTGTAATATAAAGAAAACCCATTCCAGCTACATTTTCAATGTCTTGGTTTTGATCTGCTCATGTCTAATACAACTGATTTCATGGAAAGAAACTGATCTTCAAATTCCTCCCTAAAATCAGGAGATTCTTCCTGTTTCACAGTAGAGAACTATGGCAGGAGATTGAGCAATTTCTTAGAAGTCAGTCAGAAAAGCAATGAAAAAGAAAGAGCCCAGATCTCTTAATCCAGATCATAAATCACAGACCAATCCTTTGTTTCCGCTTACAATAGACAATTGGTGTGATCCTCTGGATTGTCACTGCATGATAATTTATTGTTTAGCGAAAGTAAAGCTCTTAAGAGATGGATGTAGCAGGGTCTTGACTTTTAAAGAAACTTAGATACCAACTGTTGTGTCATCTGGAATTATTTTAAAGATTCATTAAAGTGAGTATTAACAAATTAGGCACCTAATCTACCTTCATACTTTCACTGCATTTAAAACCTGCTGATGTGCATTTTCTCTATCAGACATAAATTCCCTGCAACTTGTAGATATTAAAAGTGATGCATTTTTCCTATGTTCTGCCAATAGTGGGAGCTATGCTAGGCAGTCATTCTACTAGACAAAGCTACGCCAGCCTTACGTTCAACATGATACAGAAACAGCTCAATCTGCAATGGCTACACTGCTTGTTGTGATCTGCTGGATAAACAGAACTCTCAGCACTCAGCTGACAGTACAAAACCAACCCGTGCACAACCATGCAAACTCCAGCTGCACCTTTAACTGTAGCATGCATGGACTTCACCACTAACAGACTGAAGAGTGCAACCGATTTAAGGTTTGCTGGATCAGCAATCCCTTCCAGCTAGCACACTTGTTCACTAGAATGATTTATCAAAAAGGTAAACAAAGAGAGAGAAAATACTGTTGACAACCATCCATTTAAAAATGTAAATAAATATTGCAGAACATTTTGCTGCTGTGTTTACCCTGTGCTGAGCAGGACCATCAAATTAATTTGAAGATAAACGTTCTGGAAAGCTTTGCCAATCAGGCATAGTCCTCAACATAGCTGCAGGGAATAGATCAGTTTCAGTGTTCTCCAGCTCTTCTGAGAAATGCATACTTATGTTTCGTAGTCTGCCTAAGCAAATTCTGACAGCAAAACATCAGCTTTAAGGCTCTGGTTCAAAAGCTATTGAAAATAAATGGGAATCTCTTCATTGACCTCAACGGGTTTTGAATCACAGCCTATATTGTTTCAGTGCAACTCAATCTGGACTGAAGCACCCAAAGCTGTACACTTTTCCAGGGGTTTGTGTTATTCTAGGATGATAAAGTATGACAGTGAAGATCCTAAGATACTTCTTGCTCTAGACTGGTCACGTTCTCTCTGAAATGTTGCTGTAGAGACTGGCACATCATTTAAGAAAGCTGTTTGAATTTCATCTTCATAAGAAATCTTAAGACTTCCAATTGTCTTCCAGTCACCAGCCAGGTTAAGCACATCTCAAAACTAGATCGATAAGGTATATTCCCTGAAGCTGTTGATAAATTGATAATGCAAGGATTTGTTTTTCGGAAAGAGATCTAAATGGGAAATTTATGATTACTGCTTTATTTGTCCTCAGCCATCAGTAAGGATTTGCTGTCTTGCCCACATAGAGAACCATGATGGCAAATAAACTCATCTATGGACCTAAACTAAGACCTCGTGTACCCCTCTCTTTCCAAAAATTTCCAGGGAACTTTGTAAGTACACTTTTCTCCTCTATAAATTTTACTTTATTTCTATTTTTCCTAATTGCTCTATTGTACAGTGCTTATTCTTGTATAACACAGTTTGTCAAAATACCTTTGAGAAAAGATGTAGAGCTATAAATCTTTGAAAACTGCTAGACTTTTGGCTAGAAAGCAATTACTCTTATCTTAATATCTCTGAATTAATAAGGATTCAGTGCCTCCACAGCATGATTTTTCTTTTATCTTACTACTTCATCTTTGCTTTCTATGTTGGGAAGATCCATCCAATCTACATGGCTGTAGCAAAGCTGCTGCTTTCTACTCCCCTCACAGCCCATCAAATGCTGTTTGAGGAAGTTATGTTTATTCCAGGACAAAAGTAAATGTTATGTTGTGTTATGCAGCAAGAGCAAGGAAACAGGCAGATCCAGGAGAACTCAGCTGTAAATACTAGATCATGTCCTTTCACTGGATCACCCTGTCTCATCACCCAGTGAACATCCTTTACGCCATCACTTTGTAAAGCAGAAAGTAGCATTGCTGTGGTCTGTCTTAAACTCTTAGCAGCTTGGGTGTAGTTTTAGTGTAATTACAATTATCTAAAAAAAAATACCAAAGTCTTTTAGAATATAAGCTATTGGCACATGACAATGCTTGAAAGAAAATTTAATCATGTGGTCTAAAGGGTTTCCTTGGAGACTAAATAGCAATGGCAAATAAATACATAAATGAGAGCACTGGTTGAACTGTGGATCTTTGGATCATACATCCAAAGCAATGGAAAGATCAGGGAGAAGGCAAAAGGGAGATTTCCGTGTGGACTGAGGAAAAGCCAAGTGAAGTTTTGAACTGAACACTGGCTGAAAGATGTTTATGGCTGGAAGCAAGAAAATGGTCCTCTGTAATTTCATGACTTGTGCTCCAAAATTGTGAATGGCATGCACTTTTCACTTAGGTAAACAGGTTATCAGGTGTACCTGATCACCACTCGGCATTGATTCCTCTTCTCCCTCTAGGAAAAGACATGGGGAGTTCTGAACTTTGAACACACCAGATCAAAATGGTATGGAGAAAAAGAAATTGATGTCCTTCCGGAGTTCTACAAAAATAGACTCCATGTCTTCCCATTTTCCAGACTTGTGTTTAGTGCTGGCATACTTTCAGAGTCTGGAAGTCTCATTCAAACGATATATGGACCATCCTCAAAACTGATTTGAACAGTTCACAAATCATGGTCGACTTTGTTTTATAGTATCTAATAAAACTACAAGAATACTTTTTGCATGCTATTTCATAAATCCACAGAAAGACATACATAGTAAGATAAGTGAGATTCTATTGTGCTCTATTTTAAAAAAGATCAACACTTTAGCTGCATGATGGAGCTATTTTTCAAGTAAGAAACTGGGAAAATGAAGTCATTAAATATTCAAGGCTAGGAAAACAACTTAAAGGTAACATACATTTTGACAGCACCCTTTTAAGTAATTTTTGTGGTTTTCCTTGAACTACTTCATCAGTTATTTATAAGCCATATCACAAAAATCATAAACCATATGAAGGAGCAATTTACAAGCAATGAAATCTGTATTAACATCTGAAAAAGTATGTTTTCTAAAATATCAAGACAAAAAAGTGTGCAGTGCGTTCTTTTCAGATTTTCTGCTCCTCCCCCTCCCCCCCACTGCCCTCCTTCAAATAAGGGAAGAAACCTTCATAGAAAATATTCACTACAAGCCCAGTTCTTGAAGATGCTGGTTGTCCTCTGATTTTCAGATGGACTCTCTATATGGTGTCCCTTACCACACAAAACAGCAGATGTTCCCTATGCATACAAGACTTAGGAAACCGTTTCTGGTGCTTTTGCCAATGGATACATCTTAGCTTTAAGGGACAGAGTCCTTGGGACTTCAGTGCCTGCAATCTCTTGCACCTGCTGCAGTCAGTGGAAGCCCACAGCAGCACATAATTCTGTCTGCAGGATCAGATAGAAATCCACCTGCATTAAAACAGACATGCGACAACAACTATGAATCCTCCACAAAATTATTCAGTGATAACATGGAGTGATTGCCTTTTGAGCTTGGAGGATGCTTTGTGGTTCTTAACTACTCATTCACCAGTGCCCTTGCTGTTACTGGCAGAACAGATACTACTGGGTCTCAACCTGCATTGCCACCTCGCTCAAACAAAGATGTTAATTATTGCTGCATTTTTCTTTTATCAATGAACCAAAGTATTAGATGTTAATTTTTACAGTCCTTTAACCTTGATAGGGAATTTCTCTGAGAAATATTTTACCGAGCCAACAATGGTCATATAGTAGACTAGTTCTATACTGAAGTGAAATTTGCTTCCTTTGTCTTTCTTTTCTACTGTTTAAAAAAAAAAGAGGGGGGGGTGGTGCGAGGAGAGGAAAGCACTAGTTATTTGGCTTTCAGTGGGACTGGTACTTGCAAAATCCTCTGTCTTGTTCATGCCAGTTGGACAGAGTTATATGCCAGAGGACTGGTGCACGGCTCTGTTGTAAACCTGTAAATATTACGGTCAAGCACAAAGCTGACAACATGAGTCAGAAGATAACACCTACTGCTTGGCTGGTTGAAGAAAACGTTTGAAGCAAAGTAGTGCCTTGCAGATGAGCAGTGCCTTGGCAGGCTGTAAGACATGTAGAGACTACTGTTCCCTGCCACACAGCTAAAAGAGTAACAAAAGCTGTAGGAAACAAGGCCTCTGGTTTACAAATACAAATTATTCAGCATTGTGCTCTCGCTGAGCTGCTGCTAATACCAAGTTTGTGGGAAAATGCTGCTTTANCCCCCCCCCCCTCATATTTTAGGAGCACAAAATGCTAATATGGATTGCCACATGCAGAAAGCATTGATTGTATTGCAGCATATGGATGTCTAGTTTGAGGACATGAAATAGAAATGGCTTTCACCCTTCTGGATTGCAGTGAGTAATATTTCTCCATTAGATGCTGAAGAATTGCTGTCACCTCCCTAATTATCCACGGCATAATTCAACCTGAAAAAATGAAGATTTATTTTTCTGGACTTTTTCTCCTTAATTGTGATAGGGGTGCTGTATGATGAGGAACAGCTGCTATGCTGAGAGCTATTACTCCAACTCTGACCAACCGTACCAGCACTGTGATGCAGTGGGGATGCAAAGCATTCAGTCTACCACACCCTCCCAGAATACTGGTATCCATTTAAGGATGCCAGTAAAACTTTAAAATACTACATTGTATCACAGTGAATTGCTTTGGTTCTGTGCATCAAACTAGAATGGTTGTCTTGGTTTACTAGTATTTCACTAAACAATACACAGAATTCACTCACATCTCTTAAAATACAAAAGATAAAGCTAGAACAATGGAAAACTGCTGTGCAATTAATACTAGGCTCCTAGACAAGTCAAAAGACAAAGTTAGATTAACACTGGCAAAGCCTTAAACTCTTTTTTCCTATGTCCATTAATTTTACATGGGTTGATCTGTGAGATGTCCCATGTTGAACCACCCATAGAGTGTAAAAAAATGTATTTTCTATTAATTGTCTTCCTGACTGGTGTGGAAACAACATCTGACATCATAATCTGAAGTATCAGCCTTGAGGCTATAATGCTACAAAAAATGCATATTTGCAACCAGTTAAATTATTTCACTAGCCTGTTACACTCCAAACAGTCAGATATATTTAAAAGATGAGTTTTCCACTTGGCTGAATATAGCAATATGCTCTCAAAACACTTTCATTATATCTTGAATCTAACGTGTATGGAAGCACAGCTGTAATGCAGCAATCCTTCCTGTGGAACTATTCATGGACTTCTTGAATTCATGTAGCTTTAATATGATGGCTTACTTGCCATTAGGCAAAACATGGGGATAGGAGTGGAGTGGCAGTTTTATCCTTCACAGACACCTTGGGGCTGAGCAGTTGAGCTCTATAGAAGCATTTCCAGTTCAAAGATCTGACAGACCAGTTCTTGACAGCTTAAAATATTTGGGGCAATATCTGTTCTCCAGGATTAGAAGTTGTCTGTCCTCATTTTACTCAGTCACTCTAACAAATAGCAGGAAAGGGAGGATGATCCTACAAAAATTTGTGCCTAATTTGGTCTAACCCACACCTGATGTACAGTCCTGTAACACAAGGCTAGAACAGTAACACCTGTAAGGAACACACGTTATGTCCACACTAACAAGACCAAGTTCTTCTGCCAGGCCACAGCTGTACCTTGCCCCTTTCATAGTCCTCTCACTTTTCTGTTTGTCTCAGCTTTAGAAACTGTGCTTCAAAGCACGTCAGGAGTACATATCAGCTTCCGTGGGTACCTTCCTCTTCCCATGGCACTGTGTGGTACAAGCACCTCTCACCTTTCTCTAGCACAGCAAATCTCAGTAACAAGTCAGCTGGGTTAGTTGCAAGTGTAACACTAAGCTTCAGTGAATCTTTGGGGTACTGAAACTAAACTTAACTGACGTTAAGTATCACAGAAAAATAAAAACCACTGATAATTCAAGCAGATGTTTAACAAGAAAGAGGGAAAAGCTTATGACCTCATCTTCTTTGAACTTGTTTTCAAATGAACTTGTTTTTCTACATTGTTTGGCCTCATGTACAAGATAGTCTTGTAAGGGAACAAGCCACTTGGGAATGATGTAGCAAACTCAACCATGATTACTGCAATTCAGGAGGGAGTCAGCTGGACAGTTTCTATGAGCAACCATTAGACAGCTTAAAGGAAAAGCAATAGTCTTCCCCTCTGCCCCAAATCCTCCAGAAAACCCAAGCTCTTTAGGGGCTCCAAGCAAATAGAAAGTATGTGAAGCCAATGTCTTAAATCAGGAGTGTTCTGGGAAATAACTTCTTCTCTGGTAGCAATAGAGCTTCTTATTTAAATGAACTGTATGGTTGTAAAATAAAATATTGGTCCTCCAAGCAGGACCCACCAGGAGTGCTAGCAGGTTGCTGCTGGCCTATGTCAACAGAAAGTTGTGCTATTTTTCGTATCATCTTTGTCAGACTGGTAACTCTTGGATAGAGGAGAATACAAAATCACTATCCCAAATGTCAGAGTTGATTCACAGGCAGAAATTCTCCTGTGCTTAATGGAGAAACCGAAGTACCTCAGCTGACTGTAAAATGAACATTTGATTGTAGGCTTTTAGTCCAGGGTAATTTAATACCAAATCCCACCTTCCATTCATGGACTTCAAGGAGTTTAACTAAAGGAAGGGGAACAACCACTCATCACCATCTGTTCACACCAAGTGTCAGTTAGGATCTACCAACCAGCATGACCAATAGCCCTTCCAGCATACCATATGCCAGAGAACAAAAAGAAAGGTCTTCTGAAGTCATGCTGTTATAAGGAGTTGTTCTCTGCTTCCATTTAGGCTGATGGCAGGACTTCCACCCTGACTGTTGTGAACAGGTTTAGATACCACCTGGGAAACCTCCCTGACTGGTGGGAGTCACCAGTGGGTCCTGAGCAGCTCCTTTTCCCCCTGTCAGGACTGCACAGCACACCATTTCATAAACTGAGAGTTGAAAACGATTCTGTGGCTTATGCTGTTTTCAAATATAGAGCTGTTTTAAAATCTGGCTTGTACATCTGCTAAAAGTTCAATTCACTAATTCAAACACCACACTCTCTTTCAGAGTGGTGGCAGTGTTAGGTAGTTGCGTGGTTGAAATCACTGAAAACCACAGAAGACCTATGCCAAATGCATGACTCAGTGCAACTGCTTGTCAGACAAGAGCATCCAAAAGGACAGCTTCTGTACCAAAACCACCTCACGCAGATTCCTAACTTCTGTTGCAGGTCATGCTTTAACAAAACCTGAAATTGGGAATGTTGGTACACAGCTTTTCTCTAGGCACTATTCTGTGATGCCTGACACTGGTCAGTTCTGCATCTTTGCCCAATGTTGTCTGGTCCCAGCAAAATGTGTACAGACAGACATCGACGCTGATGGACAGGTGACTTTATCTCCAAGCACTCAAGTCAGATTTGTATGCCAGAGTCTTTCGGCCTAATTTCACTTTTCAGTGTGAAGTTTGTTTCTCTTTAAGGTTTAAATATAAGGAAGTTCTAGAGTATCCTTCCTCTCTCTAACAGGCCTTAGCAAGAAGCACGGCACATTACAGGGAGTCTGTCCGCATGGTACACCTGATTTGCATCATTCTGTCATAAGCATGTCGACTTACACAACAAAGTCCTTGGCTCACTGTTCAACAGTGCAAGTGTCACAGATGTAAAGGAGATTTTACTGAGACAGTGTACTGATGGTGCATCCAGTCCTGTGGCTCTATAATACAGGGATTCAATCCAGAAACCTTACTGCTGGGTATAAGTTTCATTATCATAACAGATGTTCCCAGGCAGTTCAAAGTTTCAGTTCTTGTTTGTTACTTTTTGGTACAAGCTCCATCTTGATAACAAGCCTGTTATTCTTCATATATAATCTGGAGAAAAAAGCGTTTGAACTTCTCAGCTTTTAACACCTTTTTTAGAAAGAGCATGCTCAGCTATTTAAAGACTGTTAGTAAATGTAGCTTGATTGCTAGGAAACCGCTTATTGCATTAAAATGCTAAACAACATCCACAGGCTGCTTTTAGTGTCTAATCTGCAATTTCTATTATTTAATGTCTGTGTTAGCATACCCATCAGGCACTGATCTCATCCATTGTCAAAAACAGCAAAGCCTGACGTGTTCTTGGATGAGTGATGCTCCAGGAGAAAAAAATGCAGGACTTTACAGGACAGCAATCTCTCAGGAGATAGCATTCCATTATGAAAGGGTATTCTGTTATTAAATGTAGTAAATCTATGGCTACTGAACCTCTTGACATGAAAAAATATGGAAAGGTCCAGTCTATGAACAAGATAACACACTGATAATTAAATACATGCTTAGAAAATACACAATCACCTATATGAGCAAGAACTGAATACGACCCGTAGAATGAAAACTGATATGGTCCTAATAGGTGGAGATTTAATATTTAAGGAAGAAATCCTCAAGGTTTGAGCTATGCAATAATATTCTTTCTCAGGAGGTTGGTGTCAAGTGCACAGAAAGCAGAAGCATTCTGCTGACTGGAGTTTCTTCTGCCTCATTATCACCCTCTTATTTCAGGTTAGCTGAACTATAGCTTATCTGAGCCAATCTTCATCAGAGACTGAGAAATTGAAGAGAAAACACCTCAACCAAGTCAGAGACCTAACGGCAAAACCCCCTGCTTTTCCTGCTCTGTTTTCAGGTGTCACGCCAAAACCTTACATCCAGTCATTACTTGCTCTAGCTTGCTTTAAAGACAAGCCATTGGTGTATGCCGCAGTAAAATGAAGCCCAGATGGGTAGGAAATGGGGACTTATTTGTGTTAGTGGTTTATATTTTGTATGTTAGAAAGGATTAGTCTTCTAATAATGCGAATTCACACCTTATGGGGAATGGTACAAGTGCTGGTAAACAAGTTTTGATAAGGAAGAGTCACACTGTTTAGGTATGATCAGGATTATTATTAACATTTCTGAACATTGTTAAAGTTCAAAGTTCATTGTGAAATTAAGTCCTAATATCTCCTGCTTTCTTCACTGGCTTCCTACCTCTTTCCTTTCAAACAGCTCTCTTCAAAGCAGTTACTGATCTGGATATGAATCTTGCTTTGCATTTACGTTTGCAGGGTGCATCCTTCTGGGTGTAATACACTAAGAAAGTTATTTCTGCAAGCTTGAAGGAAAAAAAAAAAAAGAAAAAAACCAGAGCATTGATTCAATTCTGTGCTCAGCTTCTCAGCAGTGCTCTGGGTCTGTGTCACGTGTTTTCTTTTCAACATGACTTCATCAGAACATTCACGAAGTTTTAAGAAAGCAGTTACACTTTCAGTCTACAAGTCAGCTTTGTTCCAGGCATTGGCACTTAAAAAACATCGTACAACAGCCTACGTGGAAAACAGAAGGTTTCAAAACTAGGCATGCATTCTGTGGCATGAATTTTAACATCAACTTCATGACTGGACCTAAATATATTTATATAAAAGAGCAGCATGTCCTTGAGATGCATTAGGAGTGCAAGATAAGGGCTTCATTACCCACATTACTCCTCTAGAGCAGAAACATTACAGGTTTTAGATTTGATGTGTAATGCTAGGTTTTCTTCTGTAAGAAGATGACAGTAGGGCTAGAAGCCATATGCAGGAGTCAGCGCACCATTCTTGTCACTACACTACAGTCCCTAGCAAGCAGTCTAACACGAAAGTGGAGAGTGACAAGTAGGTGCTGCTTTCTGTGTGCAAGGCAGAGACACAGCAGTTTGTCCAAAGCTGACCCTGCAGTCAAGTGGTCCTAGCCCAGTATGTAGCCACAAGACTCCTTCTTCCCATGAAAGGAAGAGCCACTACAAAAATGCCTTCCTTTGGATCAGGGTGTATACTAGCGAAGTCTTCATGGAAACGTGACCTGTGCATTTACAGGCTGTGTACTTCAAAGGCAATCCAACTAAACCCAGAAAATTAGAAAGGCAATTTCGCCACCTGACTTGAAATACCTATTTTGTTCACTGCTTTCATTTAAACACTTACAGCCTTCTTGTCCGTAACCACCTCCACAGCTATTATTTGGACAGCAGTGAACTTGACATTGCTCATCTGCCCAGCGCTCTTGCAGTGAAGTTCATTCTGCAGCTTAGAGCACAGTGCAAGGAAGGGCTAACAGTATGCTCATCCTTCTCCTTCCCTCTCTGTAGGAAAGTTTATCACAGCTGGAGGCATAAATCCGTCATTTAAGATACCAGTTTTTTGTGGTAGGGCAGACAAAGGGAAAGCAGTTTTCCTGAGTCAGCGCTATAAAAAAAAAGTGGCTATCAAAGTCTATCAGAATTAACTTGATCTGATTCACAATTGCAAATCACTGCATGAGAATGGCACATTTCAAAATTGGTGATTAAACCAAAGCCAGACTCTTTCCACATACCATACTTTGTTAGTTCAAGACTTTGCAGTATGCTTGCTCTTCAGCCTGACACCCTGAGAGTCATCTCTGCTTTGGATATAAAAAGTACAGCATGCTAAACCTTGGCACTAGCAATCATCTGTATGTTTAATGTTGCATGAGCTATCAAGCAGCACAGATTAGTTTAGTCCATGGTGGACTGAGTCCTGATACAATTATTTTAGTGGAAGTAGAATGGTGGGTTGAGTGTTTAAGGAGAAAGAGATAAGCCACTGAATTGTTCAGCAATTGTCCCACCTCAGAGGTACCCTAAGGCTATGGGTTGCTGACATATAGAACAGGGAGGAATGCATGTAACACAAGATTAAATTAATTGTTATGAGCTCAGATGTTTGTATAACCACTAAGGTCTACTCTACTGACAAATAACATGTACACCTGCCATGATTTTCAACATGTTCAGAAAACCACATTGCTCTGGACCATCATAGTTTCCCGTAAGAAGTACATTTGCAAAACAGGTGATTAACTGAGGTGTGCAGTCTGTAACATTTAAATTGTTGTTAAAGCAAGTAGCTTTCCCAGATCAAGTATATTACAAGTCTCATGGTTTGTTTCCAGTCCCAATCTCAGAAGAGATCTCTTGAAATTGCTTGGTTACATTTAAGAACAGTGTATAAAGGTAGATACCCTATCCTGTTTCTGCTGAGCAGCTAGGTATGGATATACCAGCTATCACTGGACTTTTCTCTTCATTGCAGAGGAACACAACTGGTTTTAGAGATTACGATAGTTCCATAAAAGATTAGTAATTTTTGCAGAGTTTTTGGACGTGTCACCTTCCAGTTTTCCCTTCCCATTACCTTTCTCGTTCAAGGCCTGTAGGCTGCTGTATGTATTGTTATACAGCCAACAAAATACATGTCAAGGAGAATGAAGGACCTTATAAGATCTCCATTACTGCAGCAGGGTTGTGGGGGGGAAGGTTTTAAACTTACCATCTTTCACTACACCTGTGTTGAGTCCAATCCAAAAGAAGAGAGTCCTTATGAACTCTGTGGACTTCTGCTTGTATTTGGTTTTTTGCTGTCAAAATAATGACCATGAATTTTCCTTTGACTCTTGCCATAGGAGGCTGGCCAGAGGACAGGTCTATTAGAGCTAACCTTGGTTTTGCCTAGAGCAGGGGGTTTTAGAGTTCAAAAACCAAGATGTTATTTTAAAAGCAAAAGTAGTGCTGCAAGACAAACAAGGCATTTGTATGCAGCAAAGTATCTTCCTTTTATCTTTAAAAAAAATCAAACCAAAACAAACTCTTCCGTGCTTTGCAGCAAAGCATGCAAGCTTCTCTCTTACTGTGGACATGTATAATCCTACAGACACATCTGAAAAACTTTGGCTAAACTGATTTAATATGACAAGCTATAACGAGAAGAGGGGGGGAAGACCCATAGCAATCAATTCCAGTGAATTTTAGTGTGGTTTTGAAGCAAGGGGAATACATTAACCATACTGGCTAGTTCTGAAAGACAGTGGTTGATACATCTACAAATAAAGCCCATTTGGACTACATGGCTTTATTTTGTGCATCAGAAGAAAGTGTGTGAAAGCAGTGTGTGAGCAATGACATCCTAGAAATTATCACTGAGCACAGCATTGTCCTGATGGTTATACAGACAGGCAAGAGAGGGCATCTGCTTTTCTCCTGGCAGTAGTCTTTCCAGGCCAGGACCGTAAAAGCACCACAGTGTTTCATAACACGGTTAGACAAATCGCACTTTGACAGAAGCACATGCTGTGGACTGGAGGGTAAGGACACCTATCCTTCTGATACCACTAGTTTTTATCTCTGCACAGGGGCTTTCAAAGGGCCAGGTTAAGCAGAAAAGCCTTGTGCACTGTGCAACGTTTCAACTGAGGCAGAGGCAATACCTGTTTTCAGACGCAGCAATCGCCAACAGGAGATTAAATAACCACAAGGAAGAGAGTGTTTCAGGGACCAGATGTAATGATAAATACCATATTCTAAGTTAGAGGCCTAGACCATGGTCTCCCCTTACCTACTGACCTCTGATCCAGCAAGAGCAGTCCATGTTTGGCTTTTCAGTTGGGGTGCCTGAATTTGGATTAGGCAACCATGCAGGACAGACCTTACAGCAGCCCAGGCAGTGTTTTCTGCAGTTGCAAAGTGATGTGGAGACTTCCCTCCAACTTCCAAAAAGGAAACATAAATTGGTGAGGGGGACCAAAATCAGCCACAGTCTTTCAAAGCTGGAGCTGAAGCTACATCCTTTCACGCTCACAACAGTATCATGTTTTTCCACAGACTTTCTGCTTTATTGCGTAAATGACACGGGTCAGTGAACCTCCAGGTCAATTCAGCAGGTTCATACAACTCCTTGCCCACCCAAGGGCCTTTGTCAGAGCTGAAATAACAAGGCTGAACATAAAAAGTGTCAATATAAATGCAAAGTATGTGTGTGGAAAGTGGGTGGTAAAGATGGGAACAAAAGACATTTATCTAGAAATCTTTTTCCAGACAAGATGCTGTTTCTTGGAATGATTATTTTTCTACTACAGTTTACCTACCACAGCAGACTCCCAAGAACACCCCTGGAGTAATATCTGTAGACATAATTTTCTATACATTATTATTATTACCTTGGCAAAGGTTATTACAGAAAAGATTGCTCCTGGCCCAACTGCAGAGAAACGTTATTCTTTCCTCTGCAAAGAGTGCAGCATTTGGTTTGTCTGTAGGACAAGGCAGCAAGAGCACTTTCAGCCTCCAGAAGACCTGGCGTTGGAGAGCTGACCGTTCATACAACATAGTATTTCCCCACAAAAAATTAAAACAAGCCATCTCGAACAAGCAGCTGCCTTGAAACAAGGGAACAAAATGTCCTGATGAGAAGTTGCTATGTCTTTAAATTACTATCTAGGGAGATGAAGAGAGGAACTAATTCCAGCACTGTTTGTAATGTAACTTTTAAAATTAATAGTAAATTGCTTTGGAATAAACCTGCCAGACTAAACAATGTGCTTTTGTAGCAAAGATCACCCCCAGATTTACCTCCAAGAGTTCCAGGGATGACATGATTTCAAATGCTTCACACTCAGAAAGAGCACGTGGCTTTCTAGAGTCACTGGAAAACATAGAGAGCCAAGTCTTGCAGTCATCTAACTGATCCATGGCCAGGAAGACCGGTTTTCACTGCTGACCTCTGGCAAAAGCAGACTCTTTGCAAGGTTACATGCAGATTCACACACTGAAACAGGCAAAATCAAGGTCTTGCATGCAAGAAATGGTGTTGCAATACTGCAGCAGTCCAGTAGCAAATCTCAAGGCGAGACCTTGAAGGGGGGCAAGGGTTAGGGTTTTTTTAAATAAAACTGGAGCAAAAGTGATTTTTCTCTCTTATATCCATTTATTTATGATCAGCAAGACAGTTGTAGCAGAGTGGCCTGCCCAGGAGCCAGGTACTGAAGTGCTTGTATCCCAGTATCTGCTAAGAACTCCTTAAAACGACATGGAAGATGAGGGATGCCTAATACTGAGTCCTCCTCCTGTGCCCTGGATTCCTCCGAGTTTGGAATCCTCGTGCCAGTCTTTGGTCTGCTCTTCTGTACCCATTGCAAGCTGACAGTCTGTCTCTCCAACCCATTCCACCTCTGTAGATCATTAGGATTTGCTCACCATCCTTCATATTTATCTGGTTGTCTTATGGTTCTGACTCTGTTTTCTGCCTTTTGCTATGATCTTTAAATGGCTTGCCCATTCACGTCAGTCAACATTTCTACCAGAATACTCAGACGGGTTTGTCTCAGTAGTGCTACCAACCTTAAAGTGGTCTTCTGGGTGTCTGGGAGGGAAGAAAAAGACTTTTTACTTGCTTAAGTATTTTGAGAGCCTGGTTTTGGCACTCTCTGGAATTTTTAAGCTTGACTGAAATCTGTGCCTTAATTCCCTGCTGTGTAAATAAAGATGATGATCAGTTTATCTTCTATCTCTATTCACTGTAAATGCTTGGGAACACAGTTTGTCTTGGTAGTGTGTGATAGGGGGCTGGGCACAAGGTGGAACCAATTTTAGCAGGTATATCTTAGTGTTACAGCCATACTGAGCTCTTGCAGGTAGGGACACCTTTAGGATGAGGATACACTAACCACACACACACAACAATTCTATTTCAAGGGACTATTTCTACCATAAATGTTTAGGTATGTAACTATCAGCAAACCATGATTATAGTTCCTCTGCAAACACAGCTTGCTATGCTAGTATGTTTTCTTGAGTACAGAAGCAGCAATTAACAGCTTATGTGGTTCCTTGCTTTTTTGTGCCATTTCTCACTGTGTGTGCAAGCTAGGATATTTGAAGCAGAGTGGGGTTTTTTTCCCTCCCCTTTTAACTGAATGTAGAGTCTGAAAGGAGTGTTTGAAACAAGAGAAGAGACAGGTCTTCTATACTCTCCTCACTGCACATTTTGTTCCTGACCTAAATGAGCAGCCTTCAAAGCATCGATGCAGTGTTTGTGTTCTCCACTCTCAAGCCTTGAAGTCTGCCTAGGGTTTAATCTCCACGGTGGTCGTTTTACTCACAGGCCATTTAGTCAGAAGGAATAGGCTAACAGTACTTGATTATTTGTCACTGGCTACTGAAAAGCCATCATCAGGAATGACTTTCCACCGCTGTCAATAGAGTCCAGAGATGAACCATTGGATGTTGAGGTTATGCCAGGTTCAATCCCTTTAATCACTAGGTCCCCTGAAAGACGAGTTAGAGGCACCAGCACTCTGCTCATTAGAGATGGATGACCATCTGCACCTTGCTGGTTTTCAACCACAGTTCAAGTGTAGAGGGCAGGGAGGAAGGAGAGAAAGGAGCAGCAAACAAAAGCAGCAAAGTCCTGAGAAAGCTGGGGTTTTGTTGTAGGATGCCTAACATATTAAAACTTCCAATACTTCTCTGTATTTCTTAGTTTTTTACTTCATTCAAGCATTTTTCTTCACCTGAAGTATTTCAGAATTATTGCCCATTCCCTCTGCAATGCTCAGCTCTAATTTTAAAGTCTAGATATATGAAGCAGCATTTTAACTATGGATAGAGATGGATGTGGATACAGTAGGTGTGAACCATTCCATTAGCTCAAGGGCCTGCAAAAGCCATTCTAATCACCTCACCTGCAACATTAACTCAGACGGTTACTCTGGCATAAGTATCTAATGTGCTGAGTCAAAGCACCCAGAGAACCTCTGAATACACAAAGTCAGTATCATAAGATTGTATTGGTTTATGCTGTCAAAATATCACCATAGAAAAATTTGGAAGTGTCAGAATCATAGTGCTCAAGGTGCAGAGGATAACTAAGCACTTGAATGGGTACTTGAATACTTGCTGACCCATCATGCTGTTGAATGTCTCTAACTTAATTTGAATTATATTTATAGCTCTATATTAGGTATTTACTACAATGCACCAACACAAGAACACTGCTTTTATGCAGCCAGAAGTAAATGCTGAGAATCTTACTCTTGGTTTGTTCTACTTGGAATTGTTCACAAAAGCTCAGACTTTGATTAGTATTTGCATGAAGGAGACTCTGTAGCTGTATTGAAGTTCTACAGCTTAGCATGCTCTTACTAAACCTTCCAGGAAGGGAGTCTAGCTTGTATCTGTGTAGGTACAAAAAACAAATGCTAAAAAACAGCGATGAATATTGCACAAAAGCATAGACACAGGTTGTTCATCCTCTTTTCAATACCTGGAAGCATATCCAACTTGAGGCTATGTCAATTAAGTATTGGAAGATCTGAAAGGAAGCTATCTGTGTGCCCATATGCACACACAGCATATTCAAAGTGTTGTTATAAAGTACGGAGTTTCTGTGTAGCTTGTTTATAGTTATTCTAAATTACAGGATTTTCTTCACAGATTTGTAAAGGTGCATGCATTCTTCTTACCATGAGAATTAAATTTGTTTGCAAAGTTATCATGCAAAGGTAGTTTCACATGCAAAGCTGACTTCGTGTATAATCTCATGTACAGAGGTATCCAAAATTCTCTCTGTTCATCTAATTGTAACCTTAATGTTGATGTGTTGACAATATTTGCATAGAAGAATGTGCAAAAATCACAGTTTATGATGAAAACTCAGTCATGCTGTCCTACATTCAGAGCAGATTCCATACTGTTATTGCCATAGAAACTTGTTTCATTTTTTCTATATTTCTTTAAATCCACATTATCTTAGGGAAAATTCAGCTGGTCCAGTTAACATTTCCTCATTTTAACTTGCAAGAACTATACCTTTTTTTCAGCTTAAACTGTTGTGTAGAGCCATCATTGGTCTGTTTATTTAAGATGTATAAAAGCAATAGGTAATACAATTGTTTTTAAGAAAAATAACTTTGTGCTTTCTCAGGTATTCTGGGATCGATTACCTGTGAATACTAAGGTGCCCTTACACTGCTTGGAACAATTCAAGAAGCCTGCAAAGACATTAGGAATTAGGTTCAGGTATATTTTGTTTTTTCCAGCCGTATCAGTACAGAATTATGGGTTGCCAGTTTAGTATATTTGGGTGTTTGCTTCTGTGATGAAGTGATCCAGCAGTGCAGCTGAAACTGCAAGTTCTTCCATGCATTTGCTAGGCATTGACAAGCCTATTGAAAAGGCAATAAAAAAAAAGGTAAGTTGCTTTTGAGTGATATTTTTTATTATTGCCTACTCTGCCAATATCTTTGCATACTTGTTACCAGGGAGAACCAGATTCAGCCCATTTTGCAGCAATCATCTACAGAATCTGGCAAGGTGCTTGTACAGTGGGAGTTGCTGGTGATGCATTTTTCAGTACTTACTCCATTTGATCGAATTAACCTCAACCTTTCTTTACAGGAATCAATGGGGTATTTGACTTAATTGATCGTTCTCGATAAATATGCGCACAAGGAGTACAGCGTGCTTTTGCTAGCTCCAATTCAACCTTCTAAATTGTGTCAGAAATGCATCCATCTCCTGTAACACCATTTTTACAGATCAGAACACAGACAAATTGAATGATAAGCACCTGAATCAATGTTACTCTTCTCTGCCAAGCTGCTAACAGGTAACTTTAATGGCAAAAGATCTCCGAGCATGGTTTCAAATGACAAGCTATTCAGTGCTAGCCTATCTCAACACCCACTACCTACACATTTGAGTTCAGTAGTTTCACTGTGTTTTGATGAGGCACTGGGTGTAAACAGGAAAGCAACATCACACAGCATAAGCACAACATATATTAATTGTTCCTATTCCTTCTTTAGCTCAGGCTTTCACCCTGGGCCATTTTCAAGGTCTTGTTTTTCTCTGTCTAATGCTTTTGTTACTGTTAATGTGGCCAGCTTTTTTTAGAGAGGATTATAGAAAGGGGTAAGTCTTAATATGTTTTATAGTCAAGAGTTTGCTTATCAGATCCAGTTTTCTGTTTCATGGGAAATCTCCTCTGGAATGCCTTAGAGCATCTTTAAGCAGAGATAGTAAAGGTCACCAGATATAAAAATCTAATGCCATCTTATTATTTTTGGCACTGATTTGTATAATCCACTTTTTGGCTATTTTAGAGTAAGTGTAAAAAAGAAACTGAGGCTTCTCATTATACTTTGGCTTTCTGAAGATGATTTAATAAGCTTACCCTTTCTATTAATTCACAGGAGCGTAAGTGACGTTCATTGGCTTGATACTTAACCTGCATCCCTGTAAAATTTGGTGGTTGCATTAATTCCCTGAGAAGTGAAGCATCCTTGTCTTGCTACAGAATGATGTCATTAGTAAGCAAAGGCCTGGCCAAAGGTAAAACTATGCACAAGTAATCACTGGCAACTGAAGCTTCCTGGCAACCCTGATTGCTGAGATCAGAAGGCAGAGCACACCCTTGTGCCAAAACCCAGTTTTAATATTCATGTTTCACTCCATTACAAGCTATGCCTTAAGGCTAGAATATACCTGTGCGCAAAGACCTTGCACAAGGTTCACCAGCCACTTACATCTTCAAAGTGACTGGAGAAGAGCCCTGGCCTTGTGTAGTCTCTCTCTGCAGAGAGGAGTACCGTAAACACTGAACAGTGTAGCAAAATAATGGTCTGAAAGTTACTTTGATGATTTCCCTTCTCTCTTCTATCTTCCCATGAAATTCACAGCATTTTCCTTTAAAATCTATCTCCGTCCAGCAAACTGGTTTGGGATCACTAAAAATGGTGGTGTCACAATAGGATGTGTATTCTATTGAACAATTGTGTGTAAAAATTACATTTCTTTATCACAGCAGCGGGACGTAGCGAGGAACTAACAGAACACTTCTTGGCAGAACAGTACTTTCACTTAACTCTCCAGTAACAGATTTCAGCTGGTGTTCCTAGACACTAGACTGGTGTTCCAGACCTAGCACTCCTGTCATTTGACAGTGCAAATACATTAGCACATACAGTCATCTATTCTCCTCCATGCCAAAACTCATTCACTCTTCCCAAACCATCTCCTCCCAACATTAGAATTCCCTTTTCTCTGAGCTTTCTAGCTTCTCCAAACCCATTTTCTTCCTTCCCATTCAATTTTCTGTCCCCCAAGCTAACCCCTATAGACATTCAGTTGCTCACAATCTCCTTTCCTTTTCCCATCTCTTTTACTTAAATCTGTTACTCTCCCTACACAAGCTCCAGTCTCACGGCTAACCTCTCCTTCCATCAGGATATCAGTTTGTCTCACTCCCTTCACCTCCCTGCTACTCCATCATGCCAGCATGTGGTCCCCAGACCAAGGATCCCACCCAATATTTACACCTGTCACCCTCAGGTTTCCTTCACCCTTCTGTAACTTACTCTGAGGATGTGCACACAGCACAAGAAAAAAAGGCACACACACAATTGTAAATGGCCTCATTCCTAGGGGAGATATAGTATAAAAGATAGAACAAGGTACAGGCAACATTCAGACTGTTTCAGAAACCTTCCTGCTGGGATCCAGCAGGTATCCCCAGTTAAACTTGTAGAGAGACTCAAGAGCAGCCTTTAACCAATGTATATACTAGAAACTGTGTGCAATAGAGTTGTAGGTGTGCTAGACACCATTAAAACAAGAAAAGAAATAATGCCACTAAACCTACAGTTTCAAATTTCTTTTCATTGGTATTCCATTACTTCAAAAGCCAACAAATCACACCCGACACCACTGTCCTAGTCAAACGCTGGCCCATAAATGCACCAGTGTAACCAATTGAACATAAAGATTTATTTGAATTTCAAAAGAGTTTGCTCGCTCTCGGTCACTGGTTACAATGTTCTCTTCTGTAGAAAGTGCAAGTTTACTTTTGCAGGTCTCCCCAGAATGCAGACGAAGACATTTCTGAGTTGCTGATGTCTGATTTATAAAACCAGCAAATGGTCCATTCACTCCTTCAATGTGGATTTCAGTGCCTTATCATTTTCTGCAGGGTCAGCCTGCAATGTCAGGTGTGAAAGTGTTAGTCTACTGAAACATCTAGTGCCATTAAAACCGACTATCACCCTGCACGTTGCCTGCCTTCTATGACAGACTTCCATTGGCCTAACAGATCTCATTTAGATTTTGATTCTTATTATGTCAGAAATTACAAAGTGCTCTGCACAGACACAGGTTTGGAAGTGAGTACTGTCAAATGGATTGCAAATTGAAAAAAGAAATGTAAACCCAAGATAACTCTGTGTAAGCACATTTGTCTCATGAGGAGCTACAAAGATAGATGTAGCAGGAAGCATGTGAGACCCAGCACCTGGTGTAACATTTGCATTACAGGCTGGAAAAGAAATGAAAGGATGTGCACAGCTGATACTAGTATTCATCACATCTACCAATTCAGTGAGAGGGAAGGAAATAGAGAACAATGAAAGAAAAGACAGAAACTAAACCAGAAAGTACAATGAGATCTTGTTCAAAAAAATGCATGTTAAGAAATGCATGTTGAAGAGGAAGTAGCTCAAAATCTTTCAGAGTAACTCTCTGAGGCTGACCATACTGCCTTAAGCATGGGTTTGCTGCCAGAGAGAATGGAAAAAAGATATTGTGCAACTTGAAGACACAAGTTCAAGACACAACTTGAAGATACAAGTGCCTCCTACAACGGCATTTTCTTAGGGCTAAGAGCACGATTCATCTCGATACCAGTTCATAGCCACATCTTCCAGTTTCCAGGAGAAGGCTTTAACAGGTTTAGTCTAGTATGAGTGAGGGAGAAGATACCCTCAACAGAGTTGTAATTAACTGTGCCACTTCATGTGTCATGAAAAAAAAGTTATGACACTGGGAAAAGATCCTTGGACAAATCCATTAGTCCCTCATTTGCTGTGCAGGCTTTTAGGCCATCCAGTAAAGCTGGGTCCAACACAGAGGGATGGGATTTCAAGTACCCAATGCATACCATCTGCTATTTGCTGTCTCTGTGCAGCTCCAAGCTGAGTATGCACCACTATTTGTCAATATCCCACACAGTCACAGGGAGTACAGGCACTTCGCTCCTGGTCTCAAACTGCAGGACCTCAGATCAGTGCCAAGGTCCCTGGGACCCCAGTAGAGGAGTTTAAATCTGGTTGCCTCAATGACTCAGATGTTCAAAGGGGGAATGAAATTTAGAGAGCAGCAAAGCATGCTTAGAGCCTAGCTGACCTCCACTATTGGGGTGAGGCGAAAAATCTCCACCTTTTGACTCCCTTAAGTATGAGCCAGGGAAAAAAACTAACAATAAAAAGACATCAGAGGAAACATCCTGCATAATGCTGCTAATTTAACTGAAAGTGGTATCCATTTTTAATCCACTAGGTAGCACATCATTCCAGACCTTTTATATCTAGAGCAGGATTCCTCCGTGGCAGGAGACTCGCTCCTTTGGAACTAACAGAAAAAGTAGGATGTTTTTTTCTTTTGGAAAAGCCCACTTACATTCCTGTTAGCCTTCCTCAAGTACCTTAAGAGCCCTCAAGATCACTCTGACTGGAGGAACGAAAGGAACATTCAAGGTTTACAATAATCCTTTTCCTCAAGAGTAGGAGAAAACCTCAGATGTGGCTGCAGCTTTCAATGCATTATTAATACAAACCACTTGGCAGCATTTGTTTCTGTGAAATAAATTTGATCTGTGAACACAAAAGAAAGAGAAGGAAGACAGCTGGTCAGACTGGTCACAGGAATACCTGCTGAGTGCAATCAAAAGCCAATATTTTTGCACAGGGACCCGTGAAATGTGGACATAAAACAAAGCATAAAGAGTAGTAAATACTTGAAGAAAATTTATTCAGTTGCCAATCTCAAAGAACAATTGTAATGCAAACTACAGCAGCAGTTCAGCAACAATGCAGACTAATTAAAGATATTAAACCATGTAAACAAACCTCTTATCAAATAAAGCAGGCATTAAAGGAGATCCTGAGGCATTTGCTGTGCCACTGGGTTTTCTGCAGGGTTTTTCAGTCTGTGAATGCCTAAATGTTTCCCAGGGAAGCTGGACACCTTGCACAGCAAGACTGATCCTCCTGCCAGCAGGCTGTCATTACCTAGCTACTTTATGTGGACCATGTGGATGTAATTTCTANAAAACCTTTGGTTTGGTGGCTCAAGTCACCAAAATAGAGAATAATCACTCGTGCAAAAAGGGTGCAATTGCATGCCTGCAAGCGGCACACTGCCATAGTTTCATTAATCTGCTGGGGGCTGGACTCAAGAATGGGAAATCTGTGACATGACGTGTAACAGCAGCTAGGCAGAAGAGTAAAATGAACCAGATGAGAAAGTCACAAAGCTCTTGCATTCAGAATGTGTGTTTTCATGTCAAAAAAGGTCCCTGTGCCAACTCAGGACTCGCTTACTCCCACACTCCTGCAAAATGATTTGATGTGGGGACAGGGACTAAAGGTGAAAACTGAGATGTAATCAAGTGCCTGACACAGGCACCCAAATGAAGCAGGAGACACAGAGTTCTTGTTTGCCTTTTAAAAATGCATCACTACCAAAAGTAATAATCAAAAACCTCAACTAGACTTCTTTGTGCCATGTAGTGTGGGTTTGCCATACAAGGACTGTAGAAATACATCAGTTCAGAGTATAGATTAAAATCATTAACCCTTCACCCTGTTTAAGGACTCCCATTCACTCCTGTACAGTTGTTCTTCGACTACAGTGAATTATCCTTCCCCTGCATAGGAGAAAGCTGCTGCAATCTATAATCTATAATGTGACACCTGAATGGGAGCTTCCACAGCAGTATAACATGGTTTAATTCAACACTTCTTCTTCACACCCTCAGTTGATTTGTCTTAGCTTTCCTGAAAAGAAATTACTTTAGGCAGTGAACTGGTCAATGCAGTAGCCTGTTTTACCAGATAAAATAGGTGATGCCTATATCTGTGGAGGGAAGAAAGACAGTGGCTAGGAAAAGAAGTGGACAACAGAGTCTGGAAGCAGGTGTGCAGCTTTCCTCCAGCCTTATGGAAAGCCCCATGAAAAGATATGAATGCCTCCAGCTGCGCTATCTCATGGCAGAGCACCCTGTCTGTCCCCATGCAGGCTCAGGAAGCAGCACTGCTGGCACAGTGATAGGGGATTCTGTTTGGCTCACTAGGTCAGGGTGAACTTCATGAGGGCACCCAGAGTATCTTCAAAGCCTGAGGAGACCTGTGGCACTTTGCAATGTGCTTTCTCAAAAAAACAGCTCCTTGACTTCAGAGGGAAGTAGGGAGAGAGGGAATTACCCTAAAAACTCAGTACACTAGGATTCAGTCTGTATTTTCCTTTTCCTTACAGAAGGAGGGAAATCCAGGTCAGTCTACTGTATAATGAGCATCTTTTTTGGTAGCTGCAACTAAACTTACGTCACTTAGCTTATATCCTCGGTCACTCAACTGTTCTTCAAGAGTAGTCATTTATTTCACGCAGCTGACATCATCCTTTGCTTTTCCCCTTCCCCACCCCAGATTTCTGGGAGAAAGCATCACTCTGATATACCATCCTACTCACACAGAACTTCTGTAAGCAACATTTACATAATCACCAAATGACTTATTAATCCCTGATAGACCTAAGTTTTTCTTTAATCAAGGCTATAGTTCCTCCATCATGTCTTCCTTGTTGAGCAGGCCAGACTTATCTCAAAATGTCAGGAGCCACCATGACTAATTAATTATTCTACCTTATCAGTCTTTTAAGAATGACTTCAAAATCACTGAAGATTCCACTTTGAAACTAAATTGTCAACCAAGAAAGAAAAAAAAAATAGTACACGAAAGAATTGACATAAGAAAACTTCTTATTAACTGCAGAAAGTTCACTCAGCCCAAGAAATGGTGTCCAGTAGATTATCATCAGCTTCACATACTTTACAGTGTTTTGTTCCTCAAAAATCTTGCTTTGTTATTTGTGGTTTGCCATGTCCTACCTTGCCAAGTATAAATACACACTTACATAAACACTCTGAACAGAGAACAACCTTGTCAAAAACAACTGGCAGAGCTTCTTTCTCTCTGAAAAGAGGTGTCCTTTTCTACATCTTTCCAAATCTTTCCCAGTCCCATATGGTTTTTTTCCACCTCCCCCTTTCTGGTTTAGGAAGCATGCCATGTGCTTTGATCATCAGTCCAAAAACCCTTTCATAATCTCAGTGTTATTAAGAGCAATCAGACTCTGAATGGGATAAAAATAACCAAAGCATTTGTATGCTTCTTTCTTTTCAAACTAGTGTAATTCACTAACATGTTGGCTACATGCAACAGCCTCATTTGTTCAACCATACTAAAGAAAGCCAACCCATTCCTTGAATTGTAATTGTGAAAATGTCCATTTATGTTTGTCTCTGTCTCAAGGATTGAGCAAATGCAAAGACTGTAATGAATTAGGGTTTTAGCTATGCTTACTAATGTTTATCAAAGATTTTCAACCAGAGAGTATCTTCCAAAAGAATCAGTTGCAGAAAACAAAGTGTCCCTTAACTGTTTTCCACAGGTGTCCAGTCAGACCATGTTGTGGGTTGACAGATATGTCCTACTGAACATTCAAGATGCTTAAAATAAAAGCCATAACCTTTAACAGATGTTAGAGTGTTTGCATTAACTTTTCTATTTCTTAATTATGCACACAACAGGTTCTTTTGTATCAATTGCATTCTGTTAACTGGGAGCATTGCTGTGTCAGATATTACAAAGAATTAAAAGTAACTCATCTCATCTACAAAACAAAGCAAGTGGAACTAAAGGAAGAGTCATATGTACCCATCTATCATTCCAATTGTTTTGTGCTGACATTATTTTCCTTCGTATATGCAATAATTCTTACAGAGCATGCATTATCTTCTATACAGAGAGATCCCATACAGTTTTTGTGGAACTTGTCTGGAAAGATACTACCTAAAGTATACATTGCACCTGACTATAGCATCAAAGGGGAAATATTTTGTCTAATTTTCTCCTCTTCTCCTCCCATCACTTTTAAGGTAAGAATTGTCCCTTGTTATTTTTTCCATATTTGCAAAATACAAAAGCCTGTTTTTAGAATCCTGAGAGGTTTTCCTGCTGGAAAATCACACTGCACACTTAGGATGTTTCTGCTGCCTGCTATAGGAAGCGTCTGTATGCAGAATAAAACAATGCTCCTTTTCCAAGCATACTGGAAAATCAGTACACTGTGTTAAAGTCACCAGATTTGTTTCATATATTTAGTTCACTGTTTGCAGGTAGAAAAAGATGAGCAAATGCCATGATCTCAGCAAGAAGAATAGACACCGTTTCTTCAAAATACACTGATTGGTTTGTTAAATGTTTGAGAAAGGATTTGATGTATTTAATTGAAAAAACATTCCCCTTACTATACTGAATTGCTGCATGAGGTTATGAGATTTTATTTTTTTTTGTGCAAACCTTCAGCAATCCAATTTTGTTACAGAAATAGCTTAATTACTCTGATTAAGCCTGTGTGTACCACTCTTTTCTTTGTCCAGCTGCTAAGACTGGCTAATAAAGCTGTTATTGCTCAGAAATGAGGTAAGCCACTTCTGGCTCTATGCTCCCAAACTCTTTATGGGAAAAGGGGAAGCGGTACATCCCAGAGCTGCTGTTTTCACTCCCAGGACTTTGATTAAGGACAGAAAATGGTGCCTCTCAGAGCAGAGGAAATGGCTGTCCAGTAAATACATGCTGAAAAAAATCATACTGTGATGGAGGCTTATAGTAATGAACACAATACACATTCCAACAGTAGCAGCATAACAGTGGTCTGGATATACAGAGGACTCCCCCTGGACCTCCACAGGCTGACCAAGGAGAGCAGCTATTAGGGGACTGAAAGATGAAAGGTGAGTGACAAGCACTTACGGAAGAAGACTTTAGAGGACTGGGAGAGAGTCTGCACGCCCTTGACAGCATGGAAAATTATCTTTAGAGTCTGTAATACTGCATCTACTAGTGGTTTTCCACAAGCTGTGTCAGGGTAGGAACAGAGATGCTCGGCCCCTGAAGCAGCCACAACAGGAGTGAGTCACACATTAATAGCCTTAGTTCTCCTCTTTTCCTCAGGGGAACATCAATTTGCTGCTGGCTGTGACTATCTTCTAGCTCCATGCAGATGACCAACCGCTTGCCTGGGAACATAACACAGATTTTGAGCAGTGTAACTGTCATGTAGGCAGATACTGTCCTTGTGCACAAAGACCAAAAGAGGGGTCCCAGAGTGAGCACAGCCAGGATTGCTTCAGGCCTTTCAATAATGGAACTCAACAGGACCCATGGCTACTGCCAGCAAACACTAAAAGTCTGTTCACCACCAGTGATGTCCCTCAGGGCATCAGCATGCCTCCGAGGCGCATCTCAAGAGGAGCCAGTATGGCTGAGTTAGTGCTGATTAGGGAGTAGAAATCCTTTGAAAAACTAGCCGAATGACTGGCCTTATCCTCCATACAGCATCTTTCAAAGTGCATCGAGTTAAGCCCTGGGGGTATTTGTACGAAGCCTGGAAGAAGGTCTTTTATCACCTCCAGCTGAGCAGGAGTCATCCCTTCTCCCCAGATAAGCAATGGTCACAATGACCCAGGCCCGATCACTTCTGAGCTGGATTACTCTAATTCACTCTATCAAAGGCTGGATGCAGGCTGTGCCAAACTTCTCTGTTCCTCAGGCTGTGACAAGTGAGTGAAGGCCCTGCTCAGTTTTATGCACTAAACCCTAGCTTTTTCCTGTACCCAGGCTCTTAGGTAGTCTTTGTAGGGGACCTCAGTGGAGAGGCTTGAAATAAGGGGTGCAAAGCCCCGTGATTGTAAGGACTGGAGTTGTGCTGATTTAGGGGAAAGACAGGGATCAGAGAAGACTGTGGTTATAAGATTGTGGTTAAGTCGTTACAGGGTGTTATAAGAAGGTAATTCTGTTGCTGTGCTGCAACAAGAAAGCAAAGTGTGAAATGCACTGGAGATAATACTTCCTCCACCACATGCTCTGGAGTTTAGTATCAATAATTAATATAAATAATTTTAACCGTTCAGTTTGATTAAAGAGGAAGTGGACTTTCAGGTACATCTCCTCCTGTACAGTCATGAATACCCAACAAACAATAGCTAATTTTGACAAAAGGTCTGCCTAACACATGAATTTAGCTAAACTGGAAGCAAAGCAGATCCCGCTAGATATAGCTGAGTTGTAGTCCCTCCACAAGGACATTCAAACCTCAGATATGTTGTTATCCCATTCCCAAAGGAAATTAAGAACATTTACAGCTAACCAGTGCTATTACTTATGCAGTTAGCAAGCAACTTAATGGGCTATAGCTTGAAGAGAATGAACAGCCCAGTTCCCTGAACAGCTTACATTGCTGGCACACAGGAGAGTGCAGGCCACCGGGTGTGCCTTTCTTCTTTTATCTGTGCTATCTTAAACTATCTGCCACACATAAACCAGCACAATGCTGTAACAGCACCTTCATTCAGCTGCAGCGAGACACCCTCCAGTAAGCACCCTCCAGTAAGCACAACCTCTCTTCCTTTCCAGAAGTGTCTGTCAATATTCCTTTCTTTTACTGAAATCAGAAAGGATCATTTTTATGGAGAATCAAAACCCTCTACACATTTAAAAGACGGATAGATGTGGTGCTTAGGGACATGGTTTAGTGGTGGTTTTGGCAGTGTTACATTGATGGTTGGACTCAACAATCTTAAAGGTCCCTTCCAACCTAGGTGATTCTATGATTCTACAATTTTTCTTAACACAGTGGTTTTTACTACTGTCGTCACTACTGTTAAGCAAAGATGCCACACTTTAAATCCTTGGGCTGAAGAGGTCTCGAGTGGCTGGTGGTCTCAGTGATATAAACTAGTGGGGTGAGGATCCTGGCTGCTTAAAGTGCCGGAAATACCACTTCCCTTTGTAGCATTAAAGGAAGAAAAATTAAATCTAAAGATCAAAGTATTCACTGAGTAGCACCTCCTACCAATATGGGCCTTGACACCTGTCTAACTCAGACCCAGAAAAACTGCTGTCTCCAAAATTCCTTGACAGCATTCCCAGCAACTTTTTAGGTATCCACTGAAGATACCTAGAAGGAAAAGCTGTAGAGTGTAGGCACCGAGACACGCTCTGGTTGATAAGAAGTACAAGAGGCAAATGTAAACACTATGACTTCATCAGCACTAATTTGAACCATCTATTTTGTGAATAACCATAGGTCCATTTGTTCCAGAGGGGTACTTAATTACTGAATTAATTTTTCCTATCAGTTAGAATTATATTACAAGCTATGTATGTAATGTAAACCTTACAAAATGGAAAATTAATAACTACGTTTTGGCTCACGCTAGCACTAATCATTGTCTGTGACTGCTTTAACAGGCTGGCCATCACAAAACAGATTGTATATCACAGTAAAAATTCCCCAGATAAAGATTTGAAGATATAGGGTGTCTTTTCAAAGTATTTGAATAAACTTATTTGCTGACCGATTCTCTGCTCAAGTACAGTAATCTGTTGCTCTGTATCTCAGCTGTTGGTACACTTAAGCAGAAAAGTCCCAGATGCAGCTGTGATTTCCTTGGCATAACCAGGAGGACAGCGGAGAAGCAGGATAAATTCCCTCCTCTGTTCTACTGCTTCTCCATCCAGACTGCTGGTGGAGTTGTTCTTAGCTCTTGGCAAAGGTGAGGGAAGCCCTAATGCTTTTTCAGTTTCAGTAGCATCATCTGCCAACTTTGTAGCATGCAGGTACAGTCTTGTTCAAGGGTATCCTGTCCTGATAATGCTATTTCTTTTGAAATAGCTTGATCACAAAAGAAAGTACAACAAAGAAGTCAGGTCTGAGAAATTGACCCAAAAGGGTTTGTTTGAGAAAGAGTGGGATAAAAGACACCTAAGAAACAAAGCTCTGCATGGGTCTCATGGCCTCTGACTAGTGGCCTGTTTAAGCTCTATCTTGGCATTGTCTTTTTCCACCACACATTTTAAACCATTGTTCCAGAAGTTAGCAATTTATAGCTCCTAATGCTGAAGGCTTGCAGTGCATCATCTGAGAAGATGAAAATTCTATAGTGAAATGAGGAGAATAAAGGTATTTTCATAATCAGTTGCTGGTCAGTTCCCTAAAACCATGGCTAATACTAGAACTGAGGAATCTGTGGTGGGTTTAATCAATTTAGTACAGTGCAATAGAGGGGTTCTGTAATCTAAACTTCAAAAATTTGGTGAAGGTTGTAATAAAGCCTAAGCTGTTTGTTTTACACTGGTTTTAGACTCTGTTGTTAGCCCTCTGCTGTTCCTTGAGGACTATTTGGATAGAGGGTCCTCATAGCTCTGCAGCTGTTAAGGATGAAAGCAATGGTTGCTCTCCTGATTGAGGAGAGGAGTCTCCTCTTGCTTTAGGTCAAGGATGTCCAGCATCTGGCCTGAGAAGCTGGGAGTGAACAGTCTGGAGCTGCGTGATGATACCGTTATTTTATAGCTTACCACACTCAGAAACACACAGGCTGTATCTTTTATCACCTAATGCATAAGTCACATTTTCCTACAGTTCTAAAAGTGATGTGTGCCATTAGCATAGGTGCCTTACAGACGCTTGTCAGAGTCTCCAGTGCCAGTCCAGGTACCTCTCCTATAAAATACAGAGGTAGCCTTTGATTTTTGTTCTGTTACCATTGGTATCCGAAAAGAACATTTGACATAGCAATTTGAGATAAATGAAGTCTGCAGCACACTGCATATAACATCTGTCTTAAAACCCTTAAGAAAATAGCCATAAATAGCACATCCACATAATGAAGTTTTGTTTAGCAATGATGATGATGGTGGCAGTAATAATAATAATAGTAACAGCAACAACAACGGTTGCTGTGAGATAGGCAAGGTTTGAGCCAAGAGAAAGAGACTTTCTGAAAGTTCTGCCCTGGAAAGAAAGGTTGTGAAGTCAGCTCATCTCCTTTTTAGCTGAGACTGGCAATATTAGACACAGTTTTAGACATTTATTGTAATGATGAATGTCTTGAGCCTATGGGTTCAATAACATTTTTTAAAACTTGGCTTCTGCTTCCCTTTGAGATATTAGAGGCTATTAAAGTACACTACAATCACTTGCCAAATTTTATAATCTGTCACAAACAGGTTTCTGGAATTGCATGAGACAATACCCACAGCAGTGGACGGATGAAGAGTGTGCTCACTGGTGTCCTTTGTTTTGGACAAGAGCTTTTCCACAAAAACCCCGCAGAAAACTCCTTCAAGAAGTATGCCTATAGTTAGATAATTAGTCCAGTCTGCTGGTCCCAAGGTGTCCTGTTCTCTATAGGTTGTCCATAAGGGAAACTAGGATATGAACTACCTGAGATCAGAATTTCATCCCCAGGATCCTAAGGAAAAAGAAGAAGGGAGACAACCTGTAATTTGGACTGCTTCACTGCAAACAAAATCATTTTATAATATCTAATACTGTATTTGGTAATTTTAGCCAAAAGTCACCTTTTTAATCTAAGGCATGTTCTCACACAAAATATTGGGACTGTAGTTGTAAAGTTCATTGAGACATCTTACAGGGAAGGGGATTCAGACCTTGCAATCACTCAGACTACAGTCCCATCAGGGAACTGCATGAAAGGTCACCTGGTGTGTTCCCAGCCAGCAAAAGACTCCTCCAGGTAAGGAGCACAGCCTTTTCCTCAGCAGAGCAGGTGGAAGTCCATCCCCTCATCCCTGCCTCCAGGATGTCCAGTTCACTCGCCCCAAAAAGGAAGATCCTTGTGGCATCACTTGATTCAGTTGTTGTGTCTAAGGACCCATCTTTTCCTGCTCTGTTGTTCCCTGAAGCGGCTCCTTAGCTTCTAGGTTGGCTCTAGCCTTCCTTGCTGAGCTGAGATTTTGACTCCAACACAGCCTTCGAATGCGCTGGGGGAGAGGAGTACTTCTGGCCATGAGACATTTGGGGACAGGAACGCACTCTGGTAGAAAGGGGCAATAGATCATCTTGAAACAGTACCTTGAGCTAAAGAATGCCAAAACCACTAACCATCTGGAACGAAGAGCTCTGCAGCAGCACGCTTAAAACCAGTCGTGTGTACACAAACTAGCATTTTGCATGTAGTGAGCCATTTGGTGTGCACCAGTGGGAGGGGTCTTTGATATCTCAGTCCATGGATATTTGATCCAGAACATACACTGCTTGCATGTCCTGGGCATTTCCTTCTGTAAAAAAAAAAATAAAAAGATATTGCAGGCACTTCAGAATTCATTCAAAACAGGACAGTGAGCACGTCACTGAACTTATGTAAAAACAGAACAAACAGGCTTATGTTTTCTAGCTCTTAATCCTCCCTATATAAGAAAGAGGAGCATAATAAAAAATAAAAATGACCCCAATATTAAGTAAATATACCAAGGTACCTAGAAACAATATCCAGAAGCTTATTGCTACAATTAATCACAGTAAAGGATGTAACCTGTGTTCTTTCTTTTTACTACCACTATGCGGTCTAGTCATCGATCTGCAAAACCCAGTATGTCAAAGATTTTGAGGTTCAGTATTACACGGTACCAGCAACTCTTTACCAGGGCATGTTGACGGATAGAAGCAAATGGTGGAGCTCCTTCATCCCTTAAAGGGCTGCTGTACAATCATATTTTATGCAGTAGAATCAGCTAGAAATGGAAGCTACAGACAGAGTATGAATTTAAGGAGCTCAATATTAAGAAAAAGAAGGAAGAAATAGCCATTAAACAGAGCATGAACATGGAGAAGGGACACTTCAGAAGTGCTAGCAGGAAACACACGTATCACTGCAAATTCAATCAAGTGAGCAGGTGTTGGAAATGCAGAGGGAGCAAAGAGCAACAGCATGCCCTGATAACCAAGGCAATTCATGTGCCTTTCTGACTGATTCACTTTTGGCTGATCCTCTTTTCACATGCAGAATAGATGGAGGACATTGTAAATATGGGCTCACTGTATTGATAAACACTTCTTTTTCTTACCCTCCCAACTAACGGTGGGTTTCACAATCAGTATAAGCCAAAGCAATATGGAATGCTCACTAATGTTGCCCACATTTATCCCACAAAAAAAGAAAAGCTTCTTTTTCACAAAACAGCCACGTAGCTGGTAATACCAGCACAAAAGAGACAGCAGGAATGTATGGTCTGGGAGTTAAGACTATTGTGAACTTGCACACTGCTTATGGACAGGGCCATTGTACTGTCGCTCCAGGAATACTGTGTAAACAGAGAAATGCATGACTGGCTTTTGAGAAGCCATGATTTATCGTTTGCCAAATGCCGCTTTGTTCTAACGTAATCTTCCTCCTTGCTCCCCCAAGAACATATGAAAGTGGTGTAAATCATAAGAAAAGGAGATGGGGTTCATTTCTGTATAAATCAATATTGGTTACATAACTCTCTTCACCAGTAGGACAGGACTTGGAGGAAATTCGTATTTCATCTTTTGAGCCTTTTGCGAGTAAATTGCTCTGCTCTGTTCTTTTCACCCGAATGAGTAAGAAGATACAAGTGTTTGAACAACACTTATGTCAGAAGTCCAAAGCTACTTATAAAAATATTTTATTAGTGGATAACCTACCAAAAAGCTGATTTTGAGGCTCCTGCTATGTCAATGTTAGAGGTTATTAAATGGATCATATTGTCAGTACGGAGGCATGCAAAAAACTAAGTTTATGACCATTTAAATGCTATAGCAAAGATGATGAATTTGGTTAGATGCAAAAATGGACTATTTCAAGTGCTGTTTAACCTATTTTTAACTAAGATGTTCAAAAAGTATCAGAAACCTTTGACAAACAAGGTTTGGGATGGAGAAGATCCGAGCCCCACTTCATTCAGCATTTTGGTTAATTGCAGATTTTTTATGTGGAAATCATAAGCAAAGGCTGCAATGAAAGTTGCCTTGTGTACATATATATTTACATATGTGTGTATAGGTACATATACACACATATATGCCAATATATATATATAGAGAGAGAAATTAATCCAGTGCCTGAATCTGTGGTGATTACTATAAAGGTATTCTCTTAGGCACAGACCAGAAATGAGACAGGAAGACTGAGGATTTGAGTTAGGTTGTGTTGCTAAAATATCTTTGACAAAGATGAAAGCAGCTGATGAAGGCGTCATGTGCAATCTGTTTGTACCATATAATATAGCTGATACATAAAATGATGCATTTCCCCAAGTTTTGTCACCTCTGTGTGACAAAATGCCTGTGGATCACCATTGCTGAAGCAACACCACAGCTAACTAACTTTGGAGATCTGTCTCAGCATTCCTAATGGAGGATAAGCAGAAAAAAACCAGAGCTTCTTGGGCAGCTCTGATGTCGGAAAGTTGTGTAGGAAGGTGCAACCATTCACAAGCTATACTTAGGCACTGTCTAACCCTAGACACAGTCACAAATAGCACCATTTGTGGATAAGCGCTTAAATTGGAGGCCTTTGCTTGGTGCGTATGCTTTGGAGGTCTGGCTTAAGGTGCAGGCTGTGTGCCACACTTAAAAATTTGAAAAAGCGGTCTCCTAGAATCGTAGCATATCAAGGCAGTGTGATACTTACACCTGGATTTGGAGATGGTCACAGGCTGTGGCAGAAAGCATCTGTTAAGCTGTGCTTTTAGGCAGAGCTTTCTCTCCTTTTGCATTTGCACCCTCAGGGGAAACAACTGCTAGCAACTGTTCTCGGTACTGTGTGAACTTCCAGTGCAACCAAAAATTGGGGAAAAAGAAAAATTTTGAAACTGCATCCTAAACTTCAGTTTTCTATTAAAAAAATCAAATAAACCAATAGGAACTCAAAAATATTTTAACCAGATCTAGAACCTGACCATTTTGTTTTGTTTTGTTTATTGAGAAAAAGTGATTTAAAGCTGTTATGTTGTTTGCACCCTAGCCACTACATCATTGTGAAAGACAGTTCACGAGAACAAGAAACTCTTGCTAGATAGAAACAAACGAGCTGTTTCCTTCTTTTCATCTCTATTAAGGCTTTTAAAAAATTATTTTTGGCAACAGAAATAATGCTATCGCTGAAAGGAAAATTAGTCTTGTATTAAAAACAACTCCTCACTCATTCCACTTATAAAATATTTCATTCTTACAATGAATTTTTCTCAGGTAGCTAATTAGAAATAGAAAGTTCTTTAATTGATGAGCATCTGACCGTTAGGCCTTTTTCAATTTCTCACAGCATCCCAGATGACACTGTTACAGAAAGGTATAACTGAAAAGAAAGAGAGACTAATTGGAACAACTAATTGAAACAACATACAGTTAATTTCAATTATAAGAATCCTGACTGCTCCCTTGTCCCTTGTCGTGAGGCCTGCTGCACTAGGGTGATGTTCCGACAGACTCCTCAGCAAAAGCTGTGTGAGGATACCATCTGCTGCCGATTATTCCTGTATTTACTATTTGTATTATCATAACACACATCAGCTTTACTCCTGCACATGGTTCCCACTGTAAGGTGCTCTATAAAAGCACAACAGGAAGATTTGTGACTGTAGACACAAGCATGGCTTTGCATGCTTGAATTACCTATACAGTCAGCAAAAAAGTTAAGCTGCTCACTTGAATGCTTTGGTTTTTGAATATACCTAATGCAAATTTCCTCAATAAACGTCAAAGAACATTTCTAAGCAAGAAGTCTGTTTCCAGCTAAATATCCAGCTCTGATACTTACCAGACTCTGGGGAAAAGCTCCAAAATGTGGCTTTACAGGCAAAGTTTTCATGCTCCAATTTGGAGACTCACCAACATTGAGCTACAAAGTCTTACCACCTGTTCATCGTAAAGCAGGAGGATGCTTGCTGTCATTTTTACAAGAAGCAACTGCACATCACTGTTCGTGGCACCCTGCAAAAGTTGGTTGGGTGGGTACTCACACCCTGTAGGCTGATCTCAAAGTGATTGCACACCCTTGCTCCACTAGCTTCTGCTAGCCATAGTGATCAATAAAGTTATGATTCTGTAAAAGCATGGCACGGCTTCCACTCATTTCTATGAGGCTAGGATTTCGTGCTGCATCTTTTGGTCAATGCAGTAGATTTTGTACAGGGTACACAGATGCCACATTCAACTGCAGAAATTACGCGAGTTCTAGCTTGAAACAGCGTATGACTCTTGCATCTACATACAGATGGCTTTGGACACAAGACTTTAGCTGTGCTACAGCTTCTTATGGGAGAAATTGTTTGATTTTTTTATATTAGCATTCATTTCCTATGCTATGACTCCTAAGTCTGCTACAGGGATCTTATATAAACAGCCTATTCAGCAAGTCTGTGCTGAGTTTGGGACATGACTAATTATAATTTTATATGGTTGAGTGAATCAGGACTGTACTGTTCAAGAAAGGGCTGTCTGGAGAGTTGCATTTATTCATAACATCCACCAATATTTGACCTTGCTTTCTCACGCATTGACATTCGTCCAACAAATCAGAGAAACTACTCTTATTCACCACAAATTAATTTTTCCTTCTGTATGGTTCCCCATACCCTTCTCATGTGGACTTTCACAGTTCCCTACTTCTAATCCTTTGCAGGAAATACAGTCTGAAACCGAGTTTCACATTGATATAATCTCATTTGCTGGTAGTGGAGTGAGCAAACCTCCTGACTATCGACTGTGTTAACAGCTCCTGGGCCTTTGAGTCACAGTGAAGACGTGATCTGTGGAAGAGAAAAACGGAAAGCCTGAATAAGGATACCGTCTTAAATGCATGTCAAATCCTTAATCTTTTATTTTGCAAACCATAGACCACCATCTATTGAAAAAGTAGCATTTCTGTGTAAATGCATTCTATGCAGATGGGCTTCACGTTGAGACAATCCTAGTCCTGTACGGATTATCTGAGAGACCAAAAGCTACCCTAATGCTCGAGTACCTACATCAGGAGGATGATCTGAATTTTGTACAACTAAGTGTGACAAATATCCTTACTGAGATTGGTCAGGTTGGTTCCATCTTAGAATACAGTCACGTGTAAGACAATANTAGCCACAAATGCAAAGCACACCTGCTAGGAGCTCCATCCCAGCCAGACCCAGTACAACAGTACACCTAGTTATCAACTACTGAAGTGACAATACACATGGATAACGTTGCTAGATCAATAGAAATTACACGACTGCCATGAGAACATATCCTAGATCCTACAGTACAACAGAGAAGTCCCTCACTTGATGACAAATCGGATCCTGGGAATTTTCTGCATGGCTTTTGATGGGAACCTGAACCAGGAAGGTATACACTTTTGCCTCCTCTGAAACACATGGTTTTTTTGAGATTGCCATCACTTTGCATCTAGCAGAAGAGTCACGCCAGCCCTGGACTCTGCATGAGCAAGCAGAGGGAAGGTTCTTCACTAACACAGTGCACAGCGAGAAAACAACAAACTGTTCAGGCAAAGGGACAACCCTACATTGCAGCGAACTCTGAAAAATCCTGCCTGTCAGAACTTGGTAAAATTAAAAATCACAGAGAAGTGACATATGGAATACAGGAGATGGAAGCATTTCAGAGTTGACTAAGCTAAGCCATCAAATAACAGGGTGCATGCTGCCAAGCAGGTAGCACATTGCATCTTCAAACTCAAAGGAGTTTCCATTCCCTTGTTTCCATCACTACTTTTCCACATTTTTTTCCTAGTCTACTACATTTCTGTGGTTAGAGAAACCAACTGGAACATCCAGTACAACTGGCCTATGGATGAACTTTGCTAAAATACCCACAGCTTCTGAGCCGTTAAAAACCAGTAGGAAATTGACTGCAGCAAAGGAAACACAGGAGAATTGTGAACTTAAAAATCTAAATGAGAAAATATTTTATATTCTCATGCTCACGAGTGCTTACAAGGGTTGTGGAGAGTGTCAGTGTTCTGTTAACCTCTTGGCTTCTCTGTTCAATATAGTCTAATGCTGAGGAGCTGGGTAGGAGATTTCACATACTGATGAAAACGCTTACAGTGCCATTACATATAACGAAAACAGTCCCCACACATTTGTCAGGAGGTGTTTCTATTCATATCTAGACATTAAACAACAGCACTCAGGATAGGCTGGTTTACATTTAACTTATTTTTCTCCTATCAATGTGTTTCAGTCAGCATCTCTTTGCTATTCAGAAGAGATAACAGAAAACTGAAAACTTCAAATTGTTCACGCAAGCAGCAAGATAAGGATAATAAAACCTCACTTATTGGCATAAATGGATCAATCACTCATGGAAGGAATTTGCTCTGTGATGTACTCCTGTTGCACAATTGCTTAGATGCAGACAACAGCAGCTGTCTTTTAAAACTACAATATTGATTATAACTGTTAATGATGACTGGAATCAATAATTTGATCTGGAATGCCAAGCCATATGGTCTTATATTTCCAAGGCAACATTACCTTTTAACACCGCTCACATCTTTATGTTTACAATATTAGATCCTCAGTACTAATTCAGAAATAATGATTTTTCTGTAAGGACTTCAGGTAACCTAAAATTTTAGGTATATATTATTTTAATTATAAATAGTCCTTTTGTATGAAGCTACCACAGCAGTTACACACACATGTGATCACCAGAACTACATAAAATTAAAAAATTTTATAGAAACCAGAATATTTTCAGATTTCATAATAAGCTTTCATGACTTCCAATAGTCTTAACCAAAATTGAACATTCTTAGTTAGTGGAGAAAATGTCATTGTTCCAGCCCTTAATCCATTTTATTTGGTTTGTAAGCTGTATGTACAAGAAACAGAACCTGTGCTTCTGGTCGCAATGCAAAATATTTATTGATGATTTATTGATCCAGATGTAATGATAAACAGTCACCTAAGTGAGAGGCAAAACTGGACTCTGTGCTAGAACTGGGCATTGAGTTTTGCTTTATAAAAGATGTTTGTGTCACAGTGTAGCACATGGAAAATGCTGGAAGCCTGGCCCACTGTTGCATAGATGTTGCCTGGATTTGATGTGTGTCAGCCTAACATCTGGCTCTTCTTTTATTCAGTATCTTAGTTATCATGGTCAGCTACTAATCCTGTTCCTCCTCCACTGTCCTCCATCTCTCCATGGCCATTCTACACTGCGCTGGCAATGTAAAGGACCTTGATAATGTAAACGCTGTAAACGTAATTTGACAGGACTTAAATGCATCTGTTTCCACCTATACCGCAGTGGTATAAGGTAACCTTCTTGTCAGTGAGGGTTGGTTACTACACAACTTCTATGCTTGTGGGTAAGACATAAATAATAAGAGCTGAAAAAAATTGCCCACAGAGACAAGCCAATATCCAGAACACAAGGCTAATCATGGTTTTTTGTTGAAACACATTACAAATATGAACACTATTATATCAAGAGTCACTGCAGGAACTCAAATCTACGTGGAAAAAGAACAGTACAAAACCTGATGGAGAATCTGGGGCATTGTGCTGGCACTGCCATGCATAAAATTTCATTATTTTTTTGAGTTTCTATGCAGACCTATGACCCACTTCTGTTCCCACTGAAATCCATGGCAGATTTAATAGGTGCTCTATTTTTTCATTTTAATAAGCACTCTATTTATAGAAAAATGTGTAACTTAAAACTATGTGAATTCTAGTCTTGTTTCACCTTCAGCTCCTCAAGGGATACTTCTTACTGTAGAAATAAATGCTATTCCACAGTAGTAACTGTGAAAGTAACCTTACATTGTCCCTAAAATGCTTGTTTAGCAGATTATCCTACATTGGAGAACAGACTTTTTTCCTAGTTACTAAGACACCATAATCACAGTTCGTCATTAAGACTGTGCCTGGTTTTGACAGACCATTCCTCAAAACAAAATCTAATTATTTTATACTTCCTCATCTTTGATTTCCACCAATCAGTATTTGTCAAAGTTTAAGGCTATCAGAAAAGGCACTGATGAGGCATGAAAGCTGGAAAATGTGGAGCTGCTTCCCATTAGTCAATCTTCCATCCTCTTCTGCAATGTTGTATGTTAAAAGCTGATTCTTTGATCCACTCCACTTTGTTATTTTTTTAAGGTGATCTGAGAAAAAAACCTTTCCTGCTAACACACCTGGGAAATACCAAGGTCATTTCCATTCAAACGATTTCACTCTCTGATACCGCGTTACTCAAGGTTCAGTTTCTATGATGGGTCTAATACAGCTTTCAGGACTTCAGCACAGGAAAAGTAACACAAGGCAAAAAAAATACACGTCTGTTTCATACAATTAAGCATATATATATAAAAAAAGTAACACACAGATATTTTTAAGATAAATTGTGGTGGTACTTAAGCTTAGATTTCAGTGACTCCTATTTGTTGCAAATCAGTGCCCAGGTCCATTGTGAGCCAGGCTGGGACTCAGGAGCAGTGCCCGCAACATCTGAGCTATGATGTGCCTCAGGAGGCCCGTAGTAATTTGATGTTGAGCCATACAGGCATGTTCAAAGGGTGGTAGGCAGTGTGCGGGCACGGTTGTAGAGAGAGCACAGTGAAAATCAGTGCTGCACTGGAAGAAGTGGTCTCAGCTCCTTCTCCCTGCCCACAGCCGCTTGCCCTCTCACGCCAGCGCCGTCACTCATGTGGCCACACAGCCAGCTGGATGAGGGAAGCTGCCCAGCTGAAAGCTAGCAACAGTGAAATGACTGGGTTTTAGCCAGGTAGGTCCATCAGCCTAGTTCTCCATGTGGATGTGCAGAACTCATACTTGCAATGGGAAGCTGTAGGGATGAGCTGGCAAGCACGTTGGCAGGCACGGTGCCATCCCTTTCAGAGCAGCCTGGACTTAATCAGCAGTCTGCTGATTAAGCAGCCAGAGAGCTGCAAGTGGGTAAACTGTCCTGCAGGTCAGGTGTGCCTGCAAGCCCTGCACTGGACAAGGCTGGCATAGCAGTACCTTAAGTATGTGTTAACCTGCTTTTAAGCAAAAGCCTTTAACTTCTTTCTCACAGCCTTTAAAACTATTTGAATGACTCAGTCCACAAGTAATTTAGAAGCTTGCTTAATTAAAGCAATTTTGTTTAAAAGAACTCCAGAGCATGTTATTCCTTTTTCTTAACCTCAGTGCTACAACGGATGCTTATCCAGCCCTGAGACCCGGGTAAGCTCTTATGGGATGCACATAAATGAGCTATGACAAGCAGATACGAGCTCCCTTTGCCTGCACACCAAGCTAATGGGCCTCCAGCCAGCTCCAAACTGAAAACCCTTGTGACCTTGTTAGGGTGACACCGTGCCCAAGCTAATAAGCCGTGCTCAGAGGCAGAGTGATCTGGGCTGGGCTTCACAAACATGCTTTGGAACTGGGGCTGGCTTATGTCCAGGCAGCTGAACGCACACGCAGAGGGAATTTGTGCATGAGTGCAACCAACCATGTAGACATATTCACAGTATCATCAGACTGAAGGCTACAGCTTCACTCCAGAAGATCTGAATATCTGCAGAGCCTCTACTCTAGATTTCAGCATACACACACTGCATTTCACTTAACCTTCCCTTCTGAGCCAATGGAAACCTTTTGTGTTATACAAGCTATCCGGTCATCTTTTGGCATTTTTTTATTCCTAATAAATCCTAGGATCAATTTGGCTGTCCCTTGTTGCAGGAACCACCCATTTCCATATGGTTTGAGGAATGTTCCTGTAATTACCTCGGGTTTGCAAGGCACATGAGACACCATTTATGCGTCTTCCAGTTTTGTAACTGCCATGTCTCACAAAACTAAAGTTTGGCCACGCTTCTTATTCAAGAAACCTATGCACTATGGAAGTCGTGTTCAGTTAAGTTTGTCTTTTTAAGACATCAATAAACCTATAAATATTTTGACCAGAAAACATAGTTAACAAGTGTTTTATTTCACATTACTTCAACCATAGTCCATCATAAATAAAGGCTAATATATTTTCTAATGTGGCCATTATTGGTTTTACCCAGTTCTTACTTGGTGCTTCAGCTGGGCTGATGCAGTTATTTACCACACCACCATTGACATGAAAACAAGTATTTTTGTTACTTGCATTGTTTTATGTATACAGTTAAAACTTAACTCTGCTCTTTCACTCTTTCTCCCCCTCTTTTTCTCTCCTCTCTAAGACTATTGTCAAAGCTGGATGCCCTAATGCTCCATACCTCTGCAAACATGTAAGGTTATGCAAACACAGCAAAATAAGTGTAGAAAAACAAATGGAAAGGCAAGACCATGCTCTGTCTATACATAAGAATAACAGACTATACAAAGTGCAGAGCAGAAAATGACAGCTGTTACTAGATGTTAGAGAGTACTTATAGCAGGAAAGAGAGATCTAAAAAGCAGCGCAGGACAGGGAGGGAGAGTTACGCTCACTATTGTGTAAGCCAGGTAGAAATCGAAATGCGGTATTTCAAGTGGAGTATAGGCACACCATGTACATTAGGCAGGTATTCTGACAACTTAGGTGTGTCTGGCAAATACCTGCATGCTAGATGAATGTTGAATTTTCATCTGAGAAGTGAGTGTGTACAACTGACACATGTAATATCTCAAAAAGAAATCCAAAGACTTTTCTGACTAAGTTATGAAATAATTCTGTGCCTTTACTGGGTAACATCTACGTAATGTTAAGAGAGGCCAGCTTTAATGTATGATGCTAGGAGCTACTTAATTTCATATATAGTTGGTCACAAGCAGTTGCTTCTTTCTTTTTGAAATTGCCTATATTTTTTTGTCATTACATCTCTTGCAGCCTTCTCAGTATTCATAATAGCTTATTTAAAATTTAATTAGGAAGTGTGATTCACAAGCTGGACACTGTGAACACAAAACTCTATTAAAGGTACCAGTATTGATGTGTTGTTAAGCAGCTGGAGAAACTCTACTGGCACCAAAAAAATGTATTTAAGCATACTGGCACAATGAAATTAGAAACTTTCAAATTATTTAATTAAGCAACTGAAGTTAGTGGCCAAATGCAGTTTGCCTGCAGTAAAGGAAACAGCTCAGTTACCCAAAATCCAATAGCAAAAAAGAAACAATCAATATTTTCCGCCTCTGGGAATGGAAGCAAGTATCAGCTGCCACACTGTATATATAACTGAGATCTGTCTCAAGGACCAGTATTCAGATTTCCATTAGAATGAGCAAGGAGCATTTTTAAACTTCCTATGCGACTCAGGAAGGTAAGTGCTTGTAGTGACAGTTAAACAAGCAACCTAAACTTGATCCTTTAAACTCCCCCTGGCTACCTTTACCCTAACTTATTTAAATATGCCCATAGGATATGTCTTCAACAGGAACAGAGTGAAATCTGAGAACAATGAAGAGCTCACTTTATAAATGGAGGGATTCCCACCACCTTCAAGGAGGGCAAGATAAGCCACCTCGATTGTTCTTGCAAGATTTGCGCAGTTTTGCTGCGTTTGATGGTAAGAAATTCATGCTAATTTAACTTTGGTTATACAAGTGCAGCATACTGCATTAGCAAAAAATAGTTTGTGGCCATGTTTTTAAAATGCAGTACAGCTAATCCAGTCCATATGGGAATGTGCACCAGCTCATTACAGGGCTTTGGCTGTATCACTCAGAGAGAAAGGATATTAACTGCTGCTACCCAAACTCTTTGCTCTATCACAAAGGTCCTACCATGACATTGGGAAGGTTGTTTAATCTCTTGTGCCCTGAGATCCCTCAGCCTGTAAAGCTGAGGTAAGAGAACATCCCACCTTGCATTGCTGCCCTGATGGGAAATACATGGGAGACTGTGAGCTACTCAGCTTGTGATACAGGCCATGGCTGATTGCTGCAGTTACACCATTATCCTTAATCTAGGCCATTACGAATAAATTAAGGCTCTTCTGTGACTTCAGTGTTTCAAGAAACAAGGGTGGGGAACTACTCCTTAATTAACAAGCTGTTTTCAACATCGTATGCCTTTCAAACTTTTTACCATTTAAATAACAACAACAAAAAAATCAAAATAAGACAAAGCTTGGCTAAACAGTACAGGTGTGAAACATGAATTCAACTGAAATGCTGTACCAGTTAGAAATGGCAATCTATGTAATACTGAAACACAAATTCCTTTAAAAGCTGTCACAGATCTCTGTTTCTGTACTATAAAAATACATTCAGCTATCCTACTGTGCTAGATGTTAATATGTAGGTCTTTTTTTTAAACTCAAATTAGATTACAATGTCAGTAGGTTATAATGGAGCTATTGTTCTCCTACCATGTACCTTCCTGTGCAATTCTGCTGTTGATAACAATTCAAATCGGGGAATTTAGGTGCAAGGAGAATGCTATACCTTTCTGTCAAGCCATCTAACAAATGTGAGTGTAAAGAAACAATACACTTTAAAAGAGCAAGCGCTCAGGTAAGTATTTCCTTCTTAAATTAACACTGAAGACAACAATCTCAGGCATCTTTCTGTTGAGCCAAACTGTATAAAAACCTACCCAGTCTGGCCTTTCAAATCACTGGTGTGAGGCTCACCACTGGAAAAGAAAACAGAGAAGACGTTTATGCAGAAACGAGTTTGGGCATGAGTTACCACATTGACCCTGGACACACAGTTCGGGATGCTCACGTTTCAATGACAGAACTCTTGCCTTCCCACATGAATTTGCTGGAGTTACTACCTGCGAAAGGTGGGATGGAGAAGAAAGAGAGATGTTCGTATACTGTGCCAGCTCTCTGCCGTGTGACCCGGTGTAGGGGAGAATTGCAGTACAGGACTGTATCTGCTACCACATGGATCAACCACTTGAAAATAATTATCTAGAGCTTGCAGAGATCACTAGTACAGACGTAGGTGTAATTTGATTTTGTTATTGTTCTGTAATCTACAAGTGCAAAAGTACCAACTCATGGAAAACTCTGCCTTGGAAACAGACACATGGCATGGGCAGGAGCCCGGGAGGGGTCCAGCTCCTTCCCCGGCAGCAGAGTTGGAACCTGGAGTGGGGCAAGCGTGGAGGCGGGCCTCACTGCTTCAGCACACAGGAAGGGAGCGAGCTGCTGGCTGCCATCCCGCTCTCTGCCTTCTGCCCTCTGGCTAGCAGAGGGTAGATTTCATCACCCGCCTGTGCCGCTGTGACTTTTACGTGCAAGGAGCCCAGTCGGCAGTGTGTACACTGTGCATTTTATTCACAGAACTCAGATCCTTTGACTTCTGGTATGACGTTTTTGCTTGGTCACATTTGGAACAATTCGTAAGATGAATTTGTGCATAATCTGCTTCTGCCTCACAGAACAGATGTAACTGAAGTTTTCACCTCTGCTAAGTGTCCTTGAAAATTTTTTCATACATTAGATAAGCATCTGGCTTGTTTAACCAAGAATAAAACTATGTAATTGAAATTTGTGAAGATACACCCACAGCCTCTGTTTCGTGTCCAAATCATGAGACAAATGTAGCATCCTTAGCATACTGTTAACTTCCTCCCAGTAAAGCTTAATGCATCTTAAATACCAGGAGGAAAACTGTAGATAACAAAGTGAGGAGTCAACAATGTCTTGCTGTTGCAGAAAAAAAGCTGGAGTCTTCATTGCTGGAGGGCTTTAAAACACGTTAGACAAACATCTGTTAAGAGCGACATGGGAATATCTGAGCCTTCCCTAGAAGCAGGAGCTGGATCAGACGACTCTGGAGGGGCCCTTCTAGGGCAGTTTTTCTGTAGGTCTCCTTTAAACTACTTACCTCCAGCTGCACTTAGCCAGATGCCAACTCACAAAGGCAAATGCTAACATCAGTCTTTGCTCACCCCCAAGTCTGATAAGAGTCTCACTGGAACCTACAAAAAAATTAGGTGAAGACTTTTGATTATACTTACTGCTGTCATCATTATTAATGATTAATAATAATTAACAATTATGAAAACAGCTATAAAATAATAACAAATAATGAGTTAGCTGTCATAGTAATAAGACAATTCTTTGCCCATTTTCATCATCGTACTTCAGGTTTCTAAAGAGCAGCTACACTATACCTTTACAAGTATTTCTTTTTTGAAGCTTTCTTTTCGCTTGGGATGATCCATCTCCAGATTATACAACACACACAGAGTGTTACATAGTTCCAGTACACAGGCAGATATACAGTTCCTTGCCAACATATGTTCGCAACACCAACAGCATGTTTCAATTAATGGATATTATAAATGCTTTTTGTTAAAGTAACGGACTGAAAGATTAGTACACTCCTAAAAAATAAGAGTGAAACTAATTAGCAAAGTGTCCATATAAGTACTTCCCCAGCTGCTAACAAAAAAATAAACAATATAATATCCCTGGCCAAAATTGAAGCCTGGGAACAAAGTCTGTTGCTTCATTTATATCCGTACTAAAAGCAGAACCACAACAGCTAGCTATACCCAGGCAGCTGCCAGGCATGCCTTTGGCAAGATGCTGTTCTGAGAATTGTTACTGCTCACAGTTAAACAGGGGTGGAAGCTAAAGCCAGACACATTTACTGAACCAGAGGCCTGCAGTTAGACACGTAAAACTCCTTAACTTTCAGAGTGAGCAGCAAGATGCTTCTACTTAAGGTCCAAATATAGAATCTGGACCCTGAAGTTAAGCACAGATGTATAAAAATACTGACTTTACTGAAGAATTTGGATTCACATTGAACTAATGGGAAAAAGCACACCAGAAACCACATAGTAAATACTCGTATCGACATTCCCTTAAAAAGGCTGAAACTCAGATCCAAGCAAAGCTTAGACAGGAGCTCAGTTAGAAAGCGTCATTCCAGTTGGCACAGGAGAAATTCATCACTCTTCCCTTCACTGCCCAGGGCAGGGCCTTGGTCCCTGAAACAGAGATGCTCCAGTTGGACAAGCCTCAGGATATCTGGGAAGATTTGGGTGCTTACACTAAAGCCCATTTCTGTTTTAGCCCCAAGGCTTTCTGCTGCAGATGCACAGCTCCTGGGGATCACTCGTCCAGAACCACCTTCTGAGACAATAACTGCATTCAGAAGTGGAAACACATAAAAGAGCGCTAGGGACTCCATGGCGCAGTGAGGCAGCAAGAAGTGGGTAAACAACCAGGACAGCTTAACCTGGCAATTGCCTTCCTGCTGAACCAGTCCTGTGGCTGTCCCTCAGGCTCATCTGCACAAGTTCTGTCACAGAACTGTCGCAAAGCTTGAATTATTGATATCTGTGGAGCACAGCATGTCAGCAGGTACCAAAGAACTCTCTCCCTGCAAAAATAAATGAGCAGATCCCACAGCCACTAAGAAGCTGCTGACAAAGGGCTGAATCTTGCTCTGACCTTAACCCTGCAGATGGGCCTTCCAGCTCCAGCTGTAGAGCAGCATGCAGCACCAAAGCTGGTCACATTCTCATTTTGTAGTTAAACAGCCACGTTCCCAGGTTCTACTTTTACACTGTCTCTAAGCTAACTTTCAGGTTAAAAGCAAGAAGTCTCACTGTTTGTTACTCATTCAAAGCATGCAACAACCATGAAGAGCAAGGGCAAACTATCAAGTACCAGTCTCTTGGTGATGCCCATGGAGACAAGTCCATGACATGTGAGACCTTGGGAACTCACACTTTGAAACATGCATTTCCTGGCTTTCTCCTGTCAAAGGAATGACTACTTAGCAAAACCACCAAATATATAATAGGGGTGGTTGTTCTTGTTTATTTGCACTAATGAGGAGGACCTAGAAAAGCTGTTATACTTTTCTAATTCCTAACATGAGAGGACAAAGGATACAGGAATTTTCCCGTTTTTTTTTTTTTTTTTGTGTTTCTGCCATATCCTAGCCAAATGCAAGCAGGCCATAACCCTGATTTTTTTTTCACTGAATAACCCAAGTAAAGCCTAGATAAACCCCATAGCAGCTGTATACACCTGCTGGAATTAGTCAGAAAAAGATGGTGTCACTAACATAGCAACAAATGGAGCGACACACATAGGAAGAGGAAATGGGATGGGGTCATACTGGACTTTTTTTGCATGCTGACTTCAACTACTGCCTATAGCTGAAATATCAGAACAAGACATGCCTTTTACTTCACGTCTCTCTTAACTGAAGTCCTTTGGCAACTTGCCATCAGCACCAGTGACACTTACACCTAAGATAAGCAGTGCACTTCAACATGACAACAAAGATGATAATGAGAACCTACTTGCAAAGGGCTGAGTAAACAGCAGTCAGAGAGAGACGGGACATGCTAGGAAAACCAGAGCAGAAAACACTTGATTTTAATGGAAAATGCAATGAGATTGACCCTCATCTCATTGAAGCCACTGAGACTCACAATCCTGGCAGAAAGACAAATTTGACAAATTTTGGTATGAAATCCCATTGGAAGAATGTGACTGGCAGCTGTAGAAGGATGTGGGATTTTATGAAGATGATGCAGAGAAACAGACTGACTTTTGCAAGCTCTTGAAATGACTAGCAGTTGGAGAAGCTCATCTACGTCACCTAATCTGTCCAGCTCCACTTTGCAGGAATGCCCACGTCCTCAGTAGCCCATCTGCAGTGACGCTGCACTGCCCTCTCATTCACTGCCCAATTACTCTCACTCTAAGAAACACTTTCTTAATGACTTGAGATCTTCCTGTTTCAGCTTCAGGCCATTGCACCTTGTCTTTCCTTCTTCTGAGAATGTGGGTAATTCCCTTCTTTCATTTATACTATTATCTCTGCAATTATTTATAGACTGTAACTGTAAATCTCACGAGTCCTCCATTTAATATACTTCCTTCAGTGTCTTTTTCTGCAGTATGTCTTACTTTTCTATCATCATCCATTACTGGCTTCGTATCTTCTCTATTTTTAAAATAATCTTTAAATTATGGGGACTCAATTGCATTCATCATTCCAAATGTAGCAAAACCACAGCTATATGAACCAGTCTCATTATTTTAATACTATCACCTGGGAAAAGATGGATGTGTTTTATGTGACAGTGAAAGACAGATTCAAAAGGCATAGGCAACCTCATTTTCAAATGTTAAATCACACATCCTAAACTTGGAAGTGTGGGAGCAAAGGTCTGAGTACTCTCAGCATGTCCAAAATATTGCAGTTTTCTTCAAACATGCACTAAGAAACACAAGAGCAAGCAATCCTTGTTAATTAGTAAATAACAATGAGAACATCCGTCTGAAAACAGGATCTTATAATAGAAACTATTAACAAAACCTTGACACTAGGTGACAGTGATTCCCTTTTATGTAAATCAATATACATTTAAAATACAAATAATGGAGCATATTTCCCTGAAAAAGGGCCAAAAGCTCCAATAATAATAAATATTGGGAAAAGTGTGGATAGAGTTCATTGTACAAAATTGTGACAGTCTACTAACTGCTGTTCTGAAGATTCAACCATCCATTCACTTGAGGACGTATTGCAGGCCATAGACTGTCTCTATTTCCACAGTATTTACCACTAAATTACCTCAGCACTTGCCAATCATTAATAAGTATACTCCCTGGAAATGCCTTCTGACACAAGGAAACATTTTTATCTCCATTTTACTGGGCAAAGAGGCATAGAAAAACTGAGCTGCACAAGAACATTTGAAAATATTTCAACAAAGCCAAGCCATAAATTAAACCTAGATCTCCTGAATTGCTGTTCAGTATCTTCACAGCAATATTCTTAAGAAAAAACAGACAAGGTAGCTGCAGTTGAAAAGCCTAAGGAATCATTATATGCAAATAAGATTTATCTTCTTGTATTAGGAAATGCTATGATGTATTGAAATGACTAATGCTAACTACAGAGATCATGATAAAATGGATCTCCAAGGAATAACAGAGACATGATAGAATAGCAATCACGATGAAAACACAGCTTTGAAAGCGTCCTTGCCTATATTTTAAAGCATTCAGGTAAAATGAAATAATGGTTATGACAGTGTAGTAGTTTTGCATATTAATTATGTGATAGACTTCAGGAAGAAAAAAAAAAAGAGAGGAAAATCAGTCTGGAAAAGGAGGGCTGTAATGGGATAGAGTTGGAGTCTGCTATGGGCCACCAGATATGGCAACAGACAGGTACAGTTCTACAGTGTTACAAGGGAGAAAGATGTGTCAGGACAGTGTATTATTAGAGAAGACTTGAACTTCCCACATACCAAGAACAAATACTACGGATAGCTCTCAGTTCTGGCTGCTTCCAGACATGAATGATGCGTGTATCTTCACCAAGAAGCCAATGAACCCATACTGCTGTGGTTGAGTTTTGTTTTCCATTAAGTTTTCCACATCAGATCTGGTAAGATCTGATCTGAATGATCATGGGCCGACTCACTTCAAACCAAATTAAATGATACAGAATTAAGTTTGCTACTGTAAAAGATCAAGTAAAAAAAAAAAAAATCAGAGACCTAGAGAGTTTAAGAGTTTGGAATTCCTTCAAATGCTCATCAAATGTCTTAATAAAGAAAAAAAGGAAGTGCATTGCATATATATTGCATATGACAGTAAGAGTAAAGATCCTCTAAGTAGAACTCTATAACTAAATTAATACTTGATTCACTTTTCAACAGAAACAATGACTATACAGTCAAAGGTAGGATGGTCATAGGAAAAAGGATATGGAACAAGAATTATTAAAATGAAATAGAGCTGAAACTCCAAAGATCTTGCAGTCGAGTAGACAGTCTCTGTCCTAGGACACATGCTATAGGAGAACAGAATGAACATTATTTGTATTTAAGGGAGAAAAGGGGAGAAGTTTCTGAAACTGCTCAGCCACTCAGACCTCTAGCCTGACATCAATAATATACAAAGTTTTAGGACAAATAAGGAGACACCATAAACTTCAATGTGCTTGGAAAATGGAGAAAACACAATATGGATTTACCAGAATTAAATTGTGCCCAGCTAACTTGAGTCCTTCTTTCCATAAGTCATCTGAATTTTTTGACAAAGTATCCACAGCAAGTCCACACGGGACTCGGCAAAGCATCTGACTGAGTCCAGCACAGGAAACTACTAGTTAAGCAGCAATTGCTGGCAATTTGTACAAGAGTTGCCAGATGCATAACAAATACTTTAAACGGAACATGAGGAGTAATGTTGAAAAGAAAACTTAAGATAGTTCATCTGCGATCAGCCATGGGACCAGTCTTATCTAATATCATCACCAATCTTACTTAATATCATCACCAACAGCCTAGCCACAGAAATTAGGGAGAGATTAACAAAATTCAGGACATGGAGTTGGACAGCACACTTAATAGACAACTGACATATTGAACTAAATAGAAATTGCCTAAATGTCTGCGAATGGCCATGCAGAAATGTCCATCTCTCCCCTTTGACTATATAGGTAATCTTGCACCTCAGGTTAAATACTTAGGATAGGTGGATACTTACAACAGAGATGACAACACCATCTCATGCAGCTGGAAAAAGGGCACACAGGGTGTCAGTCAAGGTGTTTGTAGCAAGGAAAGTATTAATGTCAGCTTAATGTCAGCATAGGGGGCTGGTATGAGACCTCCGGTGGAGCTCTTTGCACCCAGGAGCACCACCTACCTTTCTGTTCAGTCAAGCCCAGGAGAGGTGGATTCAAGCTGGGAGAGGGGCTTTTTTTCCCAAGCACAATGGTTAGAAGGATGGTCTATTATCAGTGAAGTGCCCTCAAGAGTTTTGCTAGTTTAGCTTGGAAAAAAAGGCGGTTGAGAGAGGACAGGGAAGAATGTCAGGCGCAGTCGCTGAAAGTAAACATCAGTCTCAGAAGAAATAGAAACAAAATTAACAGAAATAAATTCTGTGTGGAAATTAAAAGATAACTAGGTATCCCAGAAACAAGACATCAGGGTACTCATGATAAGGCTTACAGTAGATGTCATTGCAAAAAGAAAAAGAGAAAAAAAAAAAAATCAAGAAACCCTCCACAAACAAACAACAGTCTGAAGGGCTGCAACATGATGCATAATCAATTTAAGGTTTATTTATGACTTAGGTTTCCACAGCACCAGACTAGACTAGACTTAGCCTTCCCTTCCAGTCTTTTGTTCATTATTATAAAAAGGTACTTTTCCTTTTGAAAAGAGCTGTAACAAGGAAATAATGGACCTTGCAAGAAAAAAAACGTATTTATATCTATCCTATCCAGGTATGTCCTAAGATAGCCCAGGCCTAAGAAAGCTAATTTTCAATCAGCAGTATGAAAGTTAGAGTCTATGTATAGCTATAGACAGAAACATTTATATTATATTCTTGAAATAGATACAGAAACCGTATTTCATGGCATCATTTCATTTCACAGAAGCAATTTCCTGGTAAGCAAAATCTAACTATTTCAGCATGCAGAACAATATTATCTTGCATATAAATGCAAAGACATCAGTACTGATCATTTTCAATGTAATTTAAAATTTAAAGGAAATGCTGTTATACTGCATTTCCTCAGTCTGTAAATCTGTCTACCACTTCTTGCAGACCACCACCTGCACCAGAGAAGGGCTTGACCACTTGCCTGCCAAAAAAAAGACTGTGAAACTCAAACATACCGAGAAGAGGAAGGGCTAGGTAATGAAAATGGCAAGAGTTTACAACACCCTTAGGGATGAAAAATGAAATTTGCATTTAAAATATGAGCAGGCAATGCGGAGTGTGACAACAGATCATTTTTGCAGCAATCATAGCACACTGAAAACATAACCCACTGCTACTGCAAATAGCCAGCAAGCCCAGGGCAGCTCTCACCATGTCTTTAGTTTCTTCTTTTTTCGATCGAGTGCCACAGCCTCTCTACCCAGAGCAGAGAGAATTCTCCCAGCATGGTTGTCTGATGCTCACCCTTCTACAAAGGCACACTCTTCTGCCACGTTTGTTACCTCTTTTGCAAATCAAGAATATATTCAAAAATTTTTATATTCAGGCTAATACACTGTATTCTGTTTCCATATTATCCTCCAAATCTGAACATTCCCAAAACGTTCCAGATCATCTGCTCACATGTTCATGTGAAAGGAAAGTAATATTTATTTTCACACATCTGCAGTGACGGCCTCATCACTTCAGTATTTTATTAAAAAATTCTCTGCTAGATGCAAGAACATTATGACCCACTCCAAGCCTCCCAGCAACATTTCTTTTTGTTCCCCATCCTATTTCCTATGCTCTACATGCACAACACCACGATCTGAAGTTTTAACCTGTTTAATGAATCGTATTCCTTAACACACTCTGCCATTTTCATCTGTTGCAAAGAACAACCCTAATATACAGTTTTTGCAACACAAATGTCAGATTTCCCAATATGTATGTGAAAGCTTTAAATTCCTCTTTTTCCACTGGAAAACTTTACAAATATGTACTTCTGGAGGAATTTTAATAGATGTTTGTATTAACAGATACAAGTCTCACAGGAAAAACTCATCAGAATATACTCCAGCCTACGTATACTGAAAATAAGTCTTGCGGTATCAGCAAGATTGGTTTATTACTAAGCATACAGAATTGATGTCACATGAGGGTATGGTATTCTAAAGAGTATCTCATTTCTAAAGATAAACATAAAAAAGTGGAAGTAGCCACACAGTTGCAAAATGGGGAATGCTGCATTTTGAAGCCACATTCTGTCCCACATCTGACAGAAATGAAAGTGCTTTTTCTACCACCACTGAAATTTTATCGTGTGTTACTGAAAAAAAGCATAGTGGAAGTTTCGGTTCCAATTCATGACTTAAAACGCTCTCATCTGCAAGTTTATACACTGCATGCACAGCACAGTACCACCAATGAAACATGGATTTGGGTTTTAAAAACAAATTAAATACTTCCAGGTTCGGATTATAGCGTGTCTTTAACTATTGTGACGTCTTCCGATACTGTAACACCGAATAAAATGTGTTCATGCTCATATCACACATACTAGACCCTCACAAACAGGGGAAACCCATTAGTAAGTGACTATACAAAGAAAACTGACTAATTTCTAGCAGAGAGGAGGAAATCCTGTCCTCACAGAAACCAGCAGCAAATTCCAACTGATATTAGCAAGTCAAGAATTGTATCCAATGTTTTTTTCCATTATGAAGAATACATCCAAAAGAGACAAGTATTTTCTAACCTTCTTCAGAGTGAACTATCCACGCTTCTTGCACCACTAATGACAAAAAATTACCATAAAATTTTGTATTAAAATCACCAGCGAGCCAACAGTTCCCTCTGCCTCATTTTCACAACTCAGATGATGATGATGATGGGAAGGGTAAGGGGGACTTTTTTGGGAGTCTTAATTTACTGTTTGTTAGGTATCCTGAGAACAAGACAGGAAAGGTGGTTTATTAACGCAAAGTTTTTTGTTTGGTTGGATTTTCTCCTTTTTTTCCCCCTAAAGCTGCAGACAAAACATAGAACATGTACATGAATAGCACTTTTAAGAGAAGCATAAACCTTCATATAGTTTGCAGAGAAGCCCTGAAAAAAAAATAAAAAAAAAGGCCAACTTGTCCCGTAGATATAGCCACACAGTCGTATGGATCAGAAGGATTCATGGACCTATGTATCTTACATTATTCCCAAAGGATGCATTCTGTCTCTCTCATGCTCTGTACAACTTCTTTGAAGTCAGTAATACAGATCCTGGCTCTGCACTTCCAAAATACAGCCATGAATACACCTCCTTCAATTACTGTCAGTTCAGGCATGTAATGATGTTATGAGCAGTTAATATCTTTGATGGCAGCAAACAATGAAGAAACTATTTTTGCAAGTGATCCTAAGGCAGGATGCTATCCCATGATACGTAGCTGCTGCTTTTTCTACCCATGAGGCCTTCCTTTTCTTTATTAGATTAGGTTGCATACTGTAGGCATCCTCACTTCATGTCCTTCACCAGAGGAGCTAAAGGCAAAAGTCCCATTGATTTAAGACCTGAGGGTGAATTAGTAATCCCAGTGCTTCAGGAACTCATTTAGAAATGGAAGCTATAGGGTCTCTAAGGCAAAAAGAGAAAGGAAGACAAAACACATTCAATTCATATTATGTGTACTCCAAAAGGTCCTTTCTGTGCTTTATTTTTTACTCCTGTAAGTTGACTTTACACTCTGTAACCAACAGGGTAAATTAATTATCCCTAAAGATCCAAACCTATTATGAGTCCAAATGCATTATCAAGTGAATTGATGCGGGAAGGTCTCTGGGGCCCCAATATCCACCACAATTCCCAAAAGGAGAGGTAACATGATGCCATTTCTTGTTACATGGGTCATTTTTTAAGGCAAAGGCAATGCCTAACTGGTCCACTTCGCTTTTCGGCAATCTTTTCCAGCTCTTTTCAAGGGCACATCACTAGATCTTCAAGAGTATTCACCAGCTATGGGTCAGAAAACAGGATGGAGACTTGGAGACTTCTCTAAAAAACATTAGCAGTAATAAAACTATTATGCATAATATTTAATACCATATACTACTTGACATTTTGCAGTTCTTTGTGCACACACAGATTGTTCTGAATATCCCCATGAAGATGGCATGTCCTATTACAAATGAGCAACTGGCAACAAACCTTCATATGCAGTGAAACTCTGCTGAATCCAAGAGTCTGCTCAGTACAATAGAAGAAGTCACTGTTGGAAACATGGTTTAGGAATGCTTTTCTCTGATGTCTCAGCCAGACTGGTTAGTTAGAAACTACTCCTGCATAATGCCCAAGTGGTTTTGGAAACATTAGCCCCGTACTCCGCACATCATAATGTATTTATAATGCATATTTAGTAACTTTACTACAAATACACACTAATGCAAATAATAACAGAAGATAGACCTAAGAGTTCTGAGAGCAGTACAGGAGTGGAGCAACCTTTGAGACTGTTCTTGACTACAGGAATTTGCTTAATTGAGGTGGCAATGCCAGCTTTCCCTTCACACCCCCTCTCCTCACTCCCTGAGGTTGCCTGCTTTCTCATCCACTTTCTGTCTGCAGCCTCCTGACTTCCTGACAGCTGAAGAAGTTCAACTCAAACAGACATGGAAAAACCCAAAGGAGACTGAGGCCTGAGACAAAGCAAATGTTAATGTGTTTCCCAGACTCATGACAAAAGGACTGTTACAAAAGCCAGCTCACATTCCCCACAAAGTTCAGCACCCCTCATAAACCTTAGATCCTCCTGGATGGTTTGCTCCTACGTTATCACTAGCATAGTAGGACTGCTATTCTGCCAAGTGTGCATATTTGCAACAGAAACCCACAATTTTATGCCAGTTCTCCTGTATAGATCTGTTCTGGCTTGCATCCCCGTGTGTATGAACAGAGCGACACTAAAATTCACTGCACGCACTGCAGATTCCCCGAGACACCTTCCTGTTCCCACACGCGTCAAGCCTTTGAAAGACTTTCGCAAAGGCACAAAACCTCAGTGCAGATGGCTCCCAGCTCCCTTGGATCTCATAGATCTCCTCATGGGGGCTGGTAGGCTACCTGCCCTTTTCTTAAACAGAGTTCCTGTAAGGATGATGCTAAAGAAGGAAAAGACCTTTTCTGCCCGAGATCCTTTTCTGGAGATTCCACCAGAGTCTGTGGATGATCACTCATGCACTTACTCACTCATGCTTTTTAACTTAGTTGAAACGCCAAACAGTATTTTGCAGCAAGTTCTGCTTTGGAGTCCAAATCCTCAGGTGTGCAAATAGCTAGGTACATCCAAGATAGGAAGTTCCTTCCCCATCTCAAAGCCAGGTGCACGTGCTCATGGAACACTGATAATGCAGAGGACACAGACTACTTTTCCTCCCTCCGGTAAATCTGTATCTTCCATAGATACAAACAAGGAAGACCAGCATACACTAAGTTATGTCCAGCCCTGTATTTCTGCATGACCGGAGTCTTCTTGTGTATTGCTGCACTCAGTGTATGGCTTATAAAACATTCCTGTAATGATAACAGGACATTTGTGAAAACGCTGTTCAGCTCAAAGCACAGCAGACCACGCAACAGTGAGCACCCAGCTGAAGGCAATATGTCATGCTGTAGATCTGCAAGGAGAACGATGTTTTCAGTGTACCACTTACACTAAGCCACCTTCCCGAGGACCCCAGTCAACCCCCTTGTACACAACAGATTTTTCTTGCTTGAAGGAGCATATGTTTGCAGGAACAATGCTGTAGCATCTAATGCCACATACCAGGCAGGCTGGGAAACCAGAGTCTTTCTCCTGCTGCCCCTCAGGCCACGAGGTAGAGGAGCTGTAGGGAGGCAAACACTAGGAACTGGTCTCTTCACATTTACATGCATATCAGAAATATAATTCCCAGATGCATTTCAGTTACATGAAACAAAATCTTGACTTCTTTAACAAGTCTCTGATACATCAACCATTTGCCCATGTGGGTGACCTGGACACTCATTCATTACATGAACTGCAAGAGATAATCCACTCCGAAGTTATTCATGCAGTGGTACGATCTGCCTTCAGGGGAGTCACGATACAACTGGATGCAATTCAAAAAGGGCTTCACTCTGCAAATAACATACAAAGAAATAGGCTATGACATTTAGGAAATATGGAGTCGCAAAGATACTTGCTTCATTGGAGGAATCACCTGCATTACTGAAAAAGACTTAAAATAATAGGCTAATAATTTCAGACTTAATTTACAAGCAAAGAAACAGCAACCAGCTTTTTCATCATTTTTGGATGGAGCAGCTTGCTGAGGTTCTGCTACAATTTTAACAGCACAGCACGCAATATTAGCATAAAATAGCAAGTCTATGAAAATAAATGAAAAAAAGCAGTGGATCACTAAACCTCAACTGCAGATTCTAAGAGTGCCATGAACAAAACCAAATTTGCATTTTACCAAACCTTCTTTTCTTTCTCTATTTCACCGAGAAGTAATTGGATGTTTGAAACGCTACAAATGAGGAATAAAACTACCGATTCTCCTCCTTAAAATAAAAGGTTAAGCTTGTAATTATCCGACTTTGGCATATCATTTTGTGCAATTACTAATTAACTATGATCCCTGATCGGAGAATGCAGAAATACGGATTTTCTTTCTCAAGAGCTTGCGCCTGCTTCGTTGTAAGTCAAGTTGCTCTGCTACGGAGGGAGGAAAAAAATCCACAGGCACGCGAGCGTGTGCCTGTGGGGCGGCAGGCGGGGCTGGGTGGAGAAAACCATCCCGCAACGCGGATTTCGGCTCGCCTTGCTGTGCCGCCCAGGACGGGGGGGCGCGCAGGGCCCCTTCCCCGCGGCGGGGTGCGGGCGGCGGCATC
>VYXH01006830.1:19330-36435 GCA_013397275.1 Burhinus bistriatus | reverse complement strand
CCCATGGCAGGGGGACCTGCGCATTAAGCCAATTGGACAGTCAATTAAAAAATACTTTTCTCTTGAGTGGAGGTAGCAATCAGTTGGCTGACTCCTTTCTTCCTTCAGGAACTGAGGTTCAGGCTACTCTTCAAGGTGGGAGGTGGGCAACTGATGTCTGCATTGTTGTATGGCTCTTAATCTCCTGGCTAGTGCCCTGAAGTGTCAGGTCTTGGCTGTGTTGGCAAAGTATGTGTAAACGTAGTTGGACTTTGTAGTCCTAGCTGTGTGCAGTAGTTCAGACACTGGGTCTGTCCAGAAGAGCCCAGCCAGGGGATTGTTGCATCCAGTCCTCATATAAGGAAGAAGAGGGGAAATGTCTGCCTAGTCACTCCTCAGTTCCCAGCTATGTAGATTGCTCCCATGTCCAGTCTACAACAAGATGTGATTAAACAGTTGTAGTATGGAGGACCAAGCTGGCTGGCACTGAAACTGCTAGTGCACTGTAGTCGGACACAGTAACAATACATGGTGGAGGGCGACTCCAGTCCACCAAGTTAGTCTGATTCTTCCCTCAATTTGAGTTTGTGCCCCCCTCCCAGCTCTCTTCTACTAGTAGTTGCAATTGCCAGGATCTGGGGGGACTCTTAAGCTAGTTCCTGTATGGGCTCTCATAAGGTTTCCCAATCACTGTTGCAAGCTTTTCTGGGACTTGGTGTCAGATGACAGCACACAAGTGTCACATGTTTGAGGCTGCCCAGACAAGTAATCTGACAACTTGCTTAAGGGGCTGAGACACACAGTGACAGCAGAGGTATGGAGAAAGCTAGTTTAACTCGGGTAGTCCTTGCAGCTGTGCTTCTTCACCCTGCACACATTGCTGCTTACGATCTAACTTCTAGTAAGTAGTCACCTGAGGAATAGTAAAATAATATGTGTTAGCAGTCACAGTCACTGCTTCTCTACATCTTTTGCCAAAGCCTTGTCCCAAGGAGGAGAAAAAGGTGTGAAGGTGCTTCTGATGTATGAGTAGCATCTGAAGAGAAGCTTTGAACTGGTGGTTAATTAGTGCTGATCTAAAAATCGTTAAGTGTCTAGTGACTGAAGCTGCAACTGAGGTTTTGACTCTGTTGCTTCAAGTAGCTGTGGATTAGACTGGTAGTGTCATGACTAAATGGTTACCTGGCACTGCAGAACTGTGCTTGGTGTAAGACAGGGGACCACAGTTAGTTACTGGCTGGAACTAACCTTCATCTTAACTGGACCTCACTCCAGGTAGCCGTTAAGAGTTTGACAGACATCTTCAGGAGTAGCAACAGATGATGACCTTTACGTTTGTGCACCTGTGTAGGTGTTAGGTGCTGTCAGTTCTTTACTTGTTTGTGGGCTCACAAAAGCAGTTGCTCTGACATTTCACTTGGCATCAGCTGCAGAAGCAATGATACCTTCTTGGAATGGCTTGTTGCAAAGGTTGTGGTCGTAAAGTTATAGCTGTAACGCCAAGCTCAGTTAGTGTTCCATTTAGCCTCGTGTGTAGCTTCCCTGTAGCATTTGGTCAAAGTGATGTTATGTTTGTAAGTCACAATGTACTAGGCAGTCTTAGCAAGCCTTTTCTAGTTATTCTAGCTTGAAATAGAGTAACTAAGGACTATGGAGTTATTTTGGGATCTCCTGAGTGGCAGGCTTAATCTAATATCTCTAGTATGCTATTTTGGGAAAGGTTGACTGTTGGCACTCTGAAAGCCTGGATGAGAATGTCACAAAACTAGCAGGAGTTAGTTGTTGCATATTTTAAGTGGTAATACACTAATAACTGGAGTAACATGTGACCAGGGCTTGCAAGCAGTCGGCTACTTCTGTTAGACGTTACTGGACAACGAGATGATGTCAGGCTTAGAACAAGCTGATAGCTGTGGCTTCTGCACCCTATCTGAGCTGGCTGGCGTGTGTATTCTGGCACAATGCAAGCTACTTGTTTGCTAGCTCTTGACCAAATAGTAGTAGCTTTACAAAACCATGCTATTGGAAATTGCATGCTGGTGTAACTGCCATCCTGAAAAGGAAAGGAGGGATGGAAATACAGAGCACAAGAGCTGACATTCAGTTTTTTGGCAGTCTTTGAACACAGTTCCCATGAAACAAGTTGTTATGGCTTTATTCTGTCTGATGAGTTAGTGTTTTCCTCAACCAGTAAGACTCCTGAAACATTAGCAGAGCTCAATAAGCTGCTGTTTCAAATCCTTTACTTCTAGCATGAGTTTACAAGAGACACTCAGCAGGTAAAATTGCCCATGTTGTACTTGCTTATACTCTCTGCAGGGTTTGCCATTGCCTAGTGCCTGATGGCTGGACAATATAATGTGAAATGGCTGAATAGCTTCCTTCCACTTGGAAACTGTCTTGCATTTTGTGTGTCATACATTGAAGATATAAAATAACAAGTAGTGTTCTACTAAAATTTGATGCCTTTTGTGAGCCCCGGAATGCCAAGACAAAGCACCTCCACTAAATGATGCAATAAACAAAGAAGGAGCAGGAGTCTTGCATCATGCTGTAGACATGTGCAGCCAATACTAATGTATGAGCTTACACACTTGCCTGCATGCATTACATGGAACAGCTCTGGCTTAGCTGCTGAAGAAGCAGGCTGCTGCTTTTAGTGACAGTTACAACATGGCTTCAAGACAAAGTAGGTTCCCTTGAGGGTCAGGGTCATACAGTTTTAGAGCTGAAGATATGCTGGAAAATGCACTTTAACTCTAAGCACCATGCAGAAAGCAGTACCGCAGTCAAGTGTACTAACAAATCCAGACTGTTATCAGTTGGGAGACAACAGACTTGGTTCCAGAAGGAAGTGATAAATTATCTTGCTGTCTTAGCATCACACTTGATCTAGCTTTAATAAGCAAGATCCAGATAAGTACTCGCTACTTTTTGTGTATACTAAGGAATATCTCTGGGTGCTGTTGTTTGAGGAGTAACTAAAATAATGAAAACTTGTTGTTCAACTATAGAGCAGATATCTAAGCTATCTTTACAGACAACTTGAGGATTCGCCTGTAATGTGTTAGTAGCAGAGTACTGAAATGCTAACACAGTTTGACATTAGTCAAGTTTAAACCCAGTTTGCTTAAAGTTTGAAGAGTTTTGAGAATGCAGTGCTAGACAGTAGAAGTCACTGTGTGCACACATCCCTCTGCCTTGTGAAGTTGACCCTGCCTTGAAAGGAAAACTTAGTAAGAAGAATGCCAAGGCTGATTTACTGTTGTCTGGCAGGTGGACTGTCATAGTGCTTAAGCTCTGCACTTCTGTGAAGGAAGGCTTCTGGTTGTATTTTAATGATTCAATAAGGTGACTACAAAGGCTGGGAGCTCAGATCTGGTTTCATGCTGATGTTATACTGTTGATTAAGCTGGGTAACTTCTTGATCAGCAGTGGGGGAAAGCAAGAAAGTATTGCTCAACATTATCAGGTCTTAGGTTCCTTTTTTCATTGAAGGTGCAAGAGCAAAATGTGAGGAATCCCAATTTCCATGTAGTAATGGACGCTGTATTCCTTTACTCTGGAAATGTGATGGTGATGAAGACTGTTCAGATGGCAGTGATGAGAATGCTTGTGGTAAGTAATCAAAATAAATAATACCTCTGTAGTAGTACTTGATAGTTGGCAGTGGGGGTTTAACAGTGGATAGCTGGAGAGATGTTTATCCTGTCCATCACATCTGATAGTCAGAATACAGAGTAGAGGACAAATTCCCTAAAACAACTAGGGGACTGTCTTGATGCCTTGTATCGGTCTGAGGCAGTTGAATTTTCCGGAGTGCTATGAAAGTGTCCTGGAATTGGGGACTGACAGAAAAGCTCATGACCAAAACTCTTTATTTGTGAGGGTGCTGGCTGTCCAGAATAGAATGCGAGCCTGTTCTCAGTTGTTGCTTGAAGACATAGTAGAAACTGTTTGCTATTAGCAAATGTTGGCTATTCCATGGTTAAATGCCCTGGTTTATGTGTGAAAGTGATTCTGCTAAGACTCTTATAAACATGAAGTCTAGCTTTGGCTGCCAACTCTTGCTTTAAGCAGACAGAGGCCAAGATGGATGACTAGAGGTACTTAGAGACGAGGCAAAACAGACTCAGTATCCAATGCTGGTGTGGTTGAACTGTCAGTCTGCTCAAGCAGACCTAAACCGTTACCTTAGGGTTACATAGTACCATGCTTCTGTAATGACAAATCAAATGCCTTGATAGTGAACTCAGAGTTCAAAATCTGAGTATTAGTATCAGTAGAACTTGCTTTAACTTGTGTGTTCAAAGCAGCGGCTATTCTAGCAGCATAGTCTCCCTTAACAATAGCAGTCCTTCAGTGCCTGCTTATAGGAAGATGAATGTTTCTCTGTGCACAGTATAACTCTAGGAAGTGTTAAGCAGCACTGCCATTAGATGACACCAGACATCCAAGAGCTAAGGATATTGCATCACTTTCCTAGGGCAAGGCAGCTTATCTCTAGCTGCAACAAACAGGGTAAGCTCTAGTCTCTAAACAAGTGGCTGTCCTTCTCCCTTGCAGTGAAGAAGACGTGTGCTGAATCTGATTTTGTGTGCATCAGTGGTCAGTGTGTGCCTAACAGATGGCAGTGTGATGGGGATCCGGACTGCGAGGATGGGTCTGACGAGAGTGCTGAACTGTGCCGTAAGTGACCCTGGCTTGTCGGTGCAGGCAAGCCTGCGGGGAGTAGCATTTTGACTTCTTGCCTGCTTGCCGCCTGGCTCTCCTCATAAAGGAAGGATGAACTTGTCTTGGAGAGCACCTTCCTAAGCGCTAGCTTGACTTTGGCTACATCAGGGTCTTGACAAGACTTTTTACTGCTTAAAAAGATGCAGAACTGAGTGGGGACTCTACAGTTGTACCTGGTAACAGATAGCAAGTTCAAGGTTTTACTGACAGTCAGAAGCAGCAAGCACAACACAGCAGGCCTGACCATTACTGTGGCTTGTTCACGAAGTGATCACTGTCCTCAAAGATGACTACTTTGCAAGATAACCAGAGCTAGTGTAGGAACTAAGTGAGTGACTACACGTTGCGGGGTGGGAAACAGAAATGCAGAGGCTTGACTGTGAGGTCTCACAGTTCGCAACTCCAGTCTTAAGTGTGGTAATTAATCAAGGGATATATATCTGTGAAGCTTCATTTCCCTCTATCAATAGGATTCACATTGAGGAATACTTCAGCCCCAAGTCCTACTGCACTTTGGCATTACTCCTGCCTACTACTACGTGTTATAGCTCAAGCTTCTACAGTGTAACTGGTGTGCAATCACAAAACTACTGCTACAAAGATACTCTTAAAATACTAATCTATTAGGAGCTGGAAGCATCTTTTTTACTGAACACTACAAACTAGCGTAACCTCTTCCATGATGGAGCCATCAACTTAGATGGATGCTGGCATCTAATTAACTGCAACTCTGTCCAGAGCTGAAGCCTTTCAGTCTCAACTTTCAGGACAACTGCTAAAACCCAAGAGCAGTAGCTCTTAAATTTCAGAACTCTTAAATTCAACTTAAACTTTTTTCAATAGATATGAGAACATGCCGAGTAAATGAAATCAGCTGTGGTCCTCAGTCAACCCAGTGTATCCCAGTGTCCTGGAAATGTGATGGTGAAAAAGACTGTGACAGTGGAGAAGATGAAGAGAATTGTGGTAAGGGAAGAAACGGTGGCTGCATAACTCTATTTGAAATTGACTTGTCTGGAAAGGAGCTAGCTGGGCAGTATACCTGGAAAAATAAATTTCTCATAGTATCAGTATCTCCTTAAACCTATGAATGCATCTTGTATTGCAACCTGCTTAACAAAGTGGACTTGTTCTAACACTCGTCTATCCTGCTAAGTTAAGAACTACAGCACTATAAGCTATTCAACATCTATCTTTGGTCTCTGGCTAATTTTGGCAATAGCCATAGGCTTAGTCACATGTTGGTCAAACCATCAGAACTTGTTCTCTGCAGAGTTTCTCAAGAGGTAACTCTAGTTGCTGCTTACATTAACAAATGGTCTCCTAAAAATGTAGTAGTGATTTTTACCCAAGGGCACAGTTTATCTGCTTTAAAGCCCTATCCTGGAGCATTCTGTTTGCTTGTCTGAAAGTGCAGACTAGGGAAGCTAAGTTTCAGATGTTGGGAGGCAACTTCAGGCGGTACACAAGTGAAGCTGCCACTGCCAGTATTAGAGTGCAGCATTCCTAGCTTGTTCTAATGAACTTGCATACATATCAGTTGGCTGAGATGTCCTGAGACAAATTTGCTGTAACCAAAGCCACAGGACTGGCTTCCATCAGAGCCACCTCACTTGGATGGGCTAATGAAACCCAAATCTGCAGACTTCTGCTGTATGTCTGTGGAGTTGCTGCCTTACTCAGCAAGCAAATGCTTCAATCAGACAAGTAGGTCTACAGACAGCATTTCTAATGAAGCTGATAAAACTATTGGCCTAGGCATACTGAGCTGCTAGCTACATTGCTATTAAACCAGCATAATTGGTACTGGCATGAGTTGTGTGGGTGTGCTTAATACCACAGGATCAACTGGTGCAAGATCTTGATCTGTTATCCCCAGTGGTCCAGGCAAATGAACCACTACTGTCCTGGGGACCAGCATAAAACACTTCAATTTCAAACTATAGTGCATGCTGACCATCTGGCTACCTTAATCTTAGTATGTACCCTAGAGTTAGCAATTCTCTTACCTTCTGTCTCTGGTTCACAGGGTTTGAGCCTGTTTTCCGAAAGGCTCTCACTCTGAAGCAGAACAGCCTAGCTGCTTCAGAAGGAGGTTATTTTCGCTCAGTAGCTCAAAACTGATACCTCTAACTCATAACATCCAAAGGCAAGGAGGACAGTCTGTGTGGGGCCCAAGTGTCCTGTAGGTGATCAGTTAGGTTCTCTTAGAGCCTTATACAGGATACCAATCTTCTGTAAGCTAACAGCTGAAGAATCTGCAAAGCAAAACACCTTCATAGAAAGGTCTGCCTTCTTATGATAATCTGCTAATCTCTCTTACTCCTGTTACTCCAGGCAATGTGACTTGTAGTCCAGCAGAGTTCACATGCAGCAGTGGGCAGTGTATTTCCAAGAGCTTTGTCTGCAATGGTCAAGATGACTGCAGCGATGGCAGTGATGAGCTGGAGTGTGCACCTCCTACCTGTGGAGTTCATGAGTTCCAGTGCAAGAGCTCCACTTGCATCCCCATCAGCTGGGTGTGTGATGATGATGCTGACTGCTCTGACCATTCAGATGAATCTCTAGAGCAATGTGGCCGCCAGCCTGCACCTCCTGTGAAGTGCTCTGCCAGCGAGGTGCAATGTGGCTCAGGTGAATGTATCCACAAAAAGTGGCGCTGTGATGGAGATCCTGACTGCAAGGATGGAAGTGATGAAATCAACTGCCGTAAGTTAACTTGGTCCTTCTCTCGGAGGTGCTGGTTGGCTCCTGTTTTATTTTCTTTCCTTCGGCAGACCTCAGGAGTTTAAGTCTGTAATGGCTGTGTCCTTAGCTTCTCGGACCTGCAGACCAGACCAGTTCAGATGTGAAGATGGGAACTGCATCCACGGGAGTAGGCAGTGCAATGGTGTGAGAGACTGTCTGGATGGCACTGATGAAGCAAGTTGTAACAATGGTAAGTGCGGAACTACATAAGAGTAAAGTCTTTGCAGAATATCTGTTGAAGTTGGTAGTTGTCCTCACAGTCTTCATTATCTCAGTTATTCAGTGCTCTGGACCTGGCAAATTCAAGTGCAGAAGTGGAGAATGCATAGATGTCAATAAAGTGTGTAACCAGCAGAGAGACTGCAAGGACTGGAGTGACGAGCCCCTCAAGGAGTGCAGTAAGTGAACAAACTCATTACAAATGTTGACCACTAGACATACTTGGGATACAGCCTCTGAGCTATCAGATGTCAGTCTGAAATGCCCATCTGCACTTCCTTGGTGGTAACCAACCAACCAAGAGCAACCTAGTCAATAGGCTAGTTTTATCCTAGCCAAACTGGCTGTTGGGATGACGTCTCCATGGGCAGAAGGCACTCGAAGGCATTCAAAGTTCTGAAACTTCCAGGACCCTCAATCTTGTGTTGCTGCCAATTTGTAACGCAAGTAACACGCTGATAGCTGAGCAAATATGAATTTGAGGAGGGTCTCATGCATATGACTTCAAGTGCCAGAGTGGTTTATCAGATGTGGCAGGCATCGTTAGAAAATGGATGGGTATCTCGTAAAGCACTCTGTGACTATGACTTTAAGACTAAATATGTGCATTGTCTCAGAAGTGGCTAATTCTTCTCTTCTAGACATAAACGAATGTCTGGTGAACAATGGCGGATGCTCTCATATCTGCAGAGATCTCGTTATTGGCTATGAATGTGATTGTCCAGCTGGGTTTGAGCTTATAGACAGGAGGACCTGTGGAGGCAAGTATCAAGGAGGTTATCATGGACCCTACTGATGGTATTGACGATGAGAACAAATTAAATTTTTGTCTTTACAGATATCAATGAATGCCAGAACCCTGGTATCTGTAGTCAAATCTGCATCAACCTGAAAGGGGGCTACAAATGTGAATGTAGCCGTGGCTATCAGATGGATCTTGCTACTGGGGTATGCAAAGCAGTTGGTGAGTATTGGCATGAGACTTCTACATCCCCACTTTAAAGTGAGGTAGCAAGTGATGTACTGTTTATGCTATTGTGGTTTTGACACTAGTTGTGCTGTTATCAATATAACTTGTACAGACCTGAACACTCCTAACACTTTGAACAATGCCATGATACAGTACTTAAAGCTGCCTAGCATAAACTGCCTGTGTCTGCTCCCTGGGCAGGAGGACCCTCCCCATCAAGTTGTGGAGGTTGAAAAGGATGAGGTATGGTACAGCCAAGACCTCTGTCAGCATCCACTAGCAAGTGTGGAATAGCAAATACTAAATATGATGATTCTTAAAACCTGTCATAAAAGAACAGTATGTGACTGCATGTCTAGAAGTACAGATAACACTTACACTCTTTTCACAGGGAAAGAACCATGTCTAATTTTCACCAACCGCCGGGATATCAGGAAGATCGGCCTTGAGAGGAAAGAATACATTCAGCTAGTAGAGCAGCTAAGAAACACTGTAGCTCTAGATGCTGATATTGCTGAGCAAAAGCTTTACTGGGCTGACTTCAGCCAAAAAGCAATCTTCAGGTAAATGGACTCAGCTTCTGAACCCTAGTGTGCTCCCCTAAACCATCTCGCATTTTACCCAAGATACTTCTCTAGGCTCTGATGAAAACTAGACTCCTGATGTCCTAAAGACAAAGTACAGTAGATGTACATTCCCGTAACTAGCAATGTATATGCCTATTGCACATCCTAGTAGCTGCTGCTACAATTGTACAAAAGGCTCTCTGTGGAAAGTCACAAGTGCATCCTCTACATTGCTTGCTTGAGATCCATGGTGCGGTATTTACTCAGGCATGCCAAGTGATAGTATCTGTGGAGGAACGGGTTGAAAGCAAGTAATTCTTGTCTTCCAGTGCCTCTATTGATACCCGTGATAAAGTTGGAACGCACATCAGAATCCTGGACAACATACACAGCCCTGCGGGAATTGCTGTTGACTGGGTTTATAAGAACATCTACTGGTCTGACTCAACTGCAAAGACCATTTCAGTGGCTAGCCTAGATGGCACAAAAAGAAAGGTTTTGTTTCTCTCTGAGCTGAGAGAGCCAGCTTCTATTGCTGTAGATCCTCTGTCTGGGTGAGTATTTGTCCCGATTCCCTTAAAAGAGCAGACCTACCAGCTACTCCTGTGTCCTGATAACTGACTTAGGCAGCCTTTGTTAGTTATTCGTCATAACTAAGAGTGATACTACACAGTACTGTAGTGCATCATACAACATAAATTCTGCTTCACAGCTTTATGTACTGGTCAGACTGGGGTGAGCCAGCAAAAATTGAAAAAGCAGGAATGAATGGATTTGACAGACAGCAGCTTGTGACAGCAGAAATCCAGTGGCCTAATGGAATTGCTTTAGGTATGTTGAACTTCTCTGTGCCAGAGGTATTCTGGAGCTTTAGCAATTTGTTTGCTACAAAAGCCAAGGTCATCCTTCAGAGAACTATTTTCAGCTTCTGAGAATGGGAAGTTCCTGCATGCCTGGAGACACTGCAACAGGCACAGATAGCACTTCTCAGATACTGAAATGGTAACTTTTCTTGCACTGCTCTATATTAGAGCAGCCTTCTGCATCCTAGTATGGTAAGAAACTAGGGCAACACTGCAACTATTCTTGAACCTGTGGGTGTTTCAACTTTTGCAGGAGACTTTGGAGGTTTTCTCCATGGAGATGGTAAATAAGTTTGTTTTTTTTTTCCTCCTAGATCTTGTAAAAAGCCGTCTGTACTGGCTTGATTCTAAACTACATATGTTGTCAAGTGTGGACTTGAATGGCCAGGACCGTAGAATTGTGCTGAAGTCTCATATGTTCCTTCCTCATCCTCTTGCTCTAACAATATTTGAAGTAAGAACTACTTCCTGTAGTAATTGTCAAAGATCCTCTTGCTAGTATGAGGCTGATAGTTATGGTGCTGATAGCAGCACAGAAGTAATAGGACACAATGACTGTCTTCTAGGACCGTGTGTACTGGATTGATGGAGAGAATGAGGCAGTCTATGGTGCCAACAAATTTACTGGATCTGAATTGGTTACCCTAGTGAACAACCTCAATGATGCACAGGACATCATTGTGTATCATGAACTTGTTCAGCCTTCAGGTAACTCTAATACAGTTTATAGTTATGTCAGTGTATACTTACAAGAAGCCTGCCCTGCTTGGGTGGTGGCAAATGGTATCCCTCCCCTGTATAGCTGTCTACTTCACTTCTGCTTGAAGTGCTTGGAGCTTCTAGCATAGGCACCCCCCACTGGGATTGAGAGAATGTCTAGTTGCAGTTTCTGTTTCTTAGGCAGAGCAGGTACAAATCTGTAACCTGCAGAGGCAAGTAACTGAGCAAATAATTACACTATACACCTGCAATATGGAGGCTCACTCCTGTCAATTGCTGTACCAACAGGCAGGAACTGGTGTGAAGAGAACATGGCAAATGGAGGCTGTAGCTACCTGTGCCTGCCTGCTCCTCAGATAAATGAACACTCTCCAAAGTATACTTGTGCATGTCCTGTTGGGTACTTCTTGAAGGAGGATGGTCTGAGATGTGCAGGTATGGTAACATGACTGAAATCTCTCCCAGGACAGATGGGAAGGAGTAGGGGTACTGAACCTGTTGGAGGCAAATGTGCAGTATAGGCTGAGAGCTTTGTGTGAGTTAATCTGATGTAAATAATGGTGGAGGGGTGGTCTTCTAGCATGCATTAAACTAGCCCTCAGAGTCTGCAGATGCTGTTCAAAATCCGTGCTTGGTTTCTGCATCATCATCATTTGCAGCAAGAACTTGTACCTCCATGGCTTTCTGCAGACAGCAAGTATGTGCACAAAATATACAGAGCCCCTTTGTTAAAAAACAGAGGGTATAAACAATCATGGCTCTACAGTGTATAAATACAGTGTTGAAAAGCTGATGGGCTAATCTTGCTGGCCAAGGAAGTTTGTTTGGACCTCCTTTTGTGGTCCAAACAAACATGTTGCTGCTACTACCCTGAGTGCTGTCTCTATGGCAAGTGTGTTTGTCCAGTGGAGTGGAACTAGGAATGTTTCCAAGGTCCTGCTTACTATATCTTATGTTGATTCTGACTGCTACAGTTAGAGCACTGAATGCAAGGATGCTGTCCTCAGTTGGTTGCTCTAAAGGGTTGCTATAGATATCAAAGACTACCTAATCAGTAAACTTGTGGAACTGAAATCTCACTCAGGAAACCTGATGTGAGGGATGGGGTGGCTTACTGTTGCCATGGCTTTAAATACCTGTAATTCATGCCTGATTAGCTGTCTAGCCTTATTCTTGGAAGTATTTTTGATCAAAAACTCTCAGTGGAGGATGTGCTAGTGAAATAACTAATGTCAGTGTTTCCAGTAAAGCTAACAAGCTGCATGATCATCCTGCCATCTGCTAAACATTCACTACCATGGCTATCATAGCTAAGCCATTGCAGAACTTCAGGATTAACTGGGTTCTTGATCTATAATTAGTTTCAGGTACTGGAACAACTGTGGCTTACACTGAGGCTAAAGATACCAGCACAACAGAAAAATCTGCAACTCTTGGACTAGTTCCTGGAGGTACTGGTCCCAATAACTCAGACTGCTAAACATTAGAGAAATTAAATGCAAACTGACCCACTAGCCTACTTGAAGTTTTCTCCTTTGCATGCGAGTAGAGAACACAGGCCAGATCATGTGTGTAGTACAAGTACAAGAGGTGGAGCATGTGATAAACAGAATTGGTTCACTTGTGACAGTGTTGAACCTATAGGTTTCATGAAATCCCAGGAGTGCTCAGAGAAGGCAAGCAATAAAAAAAGCTTTCTACTAATATAGGATGAAACCTGTTAGGCTGTTCTTGCAGCATGTTACTGAGAAGCTAATATGTGATAGCAGCTTCTGGGCTTGGGAGGTGCTTGTATCTGACAAAGTCTGCCAGCCTGTCAGTAACCAAACTCACTACTTCAAATTCTTGTGCAGAATTCAACATTAGTGGTACAGCATCTGAAGCACCTGCAGCTGGAGGAACATCAGCAGCTTGGATTGTTCTTCCTGTCTGTGAGTACACCATTCACTAGCTTTCAGAACCCCTTGTGATGGGACAAACCACTCTTAGTCAGGAGCTTGACTTGACCCTACTCCATACTTGCAATCTGCTTCTTTCCCTAAAGTATTGCTGGTGACGGCTGCAGTGGCTGGCTACTTCATGTGGCGTAACTGGCAGCATAAGAACATGAAGAGCATGAATTTTGATAATCCTGTGTACCTGAAAACTACAGAAGAGGACCTCACAATTGATATTGGAAGACACAGTGGTTCAGTAGGACACACCTACCCTGCAGTAAGTAAACCTATTGACATGTCTGAGGCTCCAGGTTAATCCTCAGAGTAGACATAAAGACTGCCAAATGATATCTGACTTGAGTTTAGGAGAGGTCTCTGCTGTTGAAAGCTGCTGGCTGCAGCCAAACCACTAGGCTCAATCAGCTGAGAACTTGCCCTTTTAATCAAGGTTAAAGCTGTAGTAGGCAACTACTGTCCTATGCCGGGGATAGAGTAATCAGTGCTGAATGTGGTCACTACCCTGCAGAACTAGCCCTTATTTCAAACTGCTGTGTAGTGATGATATGCATTGTTTTGTATCTTTATTAGTACAATTGGAGCTAACTTGTACTTATTTTGTACAGATATCTGTTGTAAGCACAGATGATGATATGGCGTGAGCACTGCATCAGCAATTGCTTCCGGTTTACTTGTGTTTTACACTCTTTGGGGATAGTAACCAGGTTTGTGGCTGAAAGACTTCCTCCATTCTTGGAAGAAAGAAGATACTTTCTGTATGTATGGAACACTTATGTAAATAGCTATTTTATACAGATTAACAACAAACTCTGTAAATACCTGTCCACAACAATTCAGCTTTTAGTGGTTACCATTTTATCAGTAACCCTTGGTCAGTCAGCAACACCACTGACCAAATATAAAGCACTTTCCATAGAAAGCCATATTCCAGCCACAACTTGTAACAGCTGTACATATGTGTATAGGACACTTGTAAATATTATTCTTGGAAAATCACTGTCAAGCACTTTGAAATACTTCAAATGTAAATTATTGTACACTGTCTTTTTCAATGATTGGGGCAATGGCAATAGGAAAAAACGGGTTACTATGATTGCCAAAAATTTCTAAACATAAGTAATTTTGTATGTATGATTGAAACAATCTTCTCTGTTACCTCTTAGCGGTACACAGATACGAATGCTCTTTAAGAAACTACTGTAAACCTTAATTCAGAGGGGGGAAAAAACAATAAAAAAAACCCTAAGCAATTAAAGTATTAGTCTCTGTTATTATGTTAGCACTGAAGTAAAATAGAGCATCTCCTCAGATGGAAGCTTGAGTGGGCTACACTACTACTGCTAGGTGGGACGTGAAGTATTTCTTAAGTTATTTCAGCAGTACCCCTGGACTGCTAAGACAGTACTGACCTGCCAGGTGACTGAGGTTTGTACTTGAGACTGATACTCTCTGCAGGGTACTAGACTGAATGGGTCCCCTTTCATTAGAGTCCAGCTGGACTACTAAGTTAGGATTGACAGTGGCTGAAAATACTCAACTTCTATTGCAAGGTCCTAAGAGGTAGCATTGATAGAGGTGCTACGTGGAGATGGGTGAAAGCATTGTCTGCCAGGTAAGTGTGAGGTCCCTCTGAAGGATGTTATGCACAAGCTCACAGTGCTGTCAAGCTGTTAGCAGTTATTCCTCATGGCAATGCCAGTGCAAACTGGATCTCTGTAGCTGCTACACCTGTACAAAGGAGTAGCAGAGCCATGACTTGGCAGCTAATCACGGCAGCATGGTCCTGGAGTCGTCGTGCTGAAAAGCCCCTGTTGCTACATGTGTGATGACAGAAGTTCCCTGCAATGAGCATCAGTGAGCTAATGTCCCCTTCCCTGTGGGAACTCAATTTGTCATAATTGCTCTAAGATACTGATCACTTGAAGTGCTGGAGCCTTTCTCTTGGGTGACAATAGGGGTGAAAAATAAATTTTACAGCTGTTTTGGGTCTGGGAAGGTGATACTTATCTTCATGAAAACTGTTTAGTACCATACTACTTGAGTGCTAATTTTAGTGGCACCAACTATGTTCCTTATCCACTGTACAAGTATAGTTCATTCATGCAATAGAGAAGGGTTATGACTGAATTAACTTGCAGGTTCTGTGGTCTTTGGGCATTTTGCTCTGTGCTCAAGTTTGGAGTAAAGAAAGAGAAAGCTTTTGATCTTTATGGTATAACTGCTTGGAAGTCTCCAACTGAGTAAAAGGTAGGTTCCCTAGCTATTAATAGTTTCCTTAATGACAAATTATTTTTCTGGGGTAAAGTTATGGTTTCTCCCCTGACACTGCAGGATTTTGGCCTTGAATTGCCACCCCCTAACTACTGTAGCAGGAGGTGCTGCTTCACTGTTGCTAGACCTTCCCTCTTCAAGGTGAAGAAGAAATTACTTTTGATTGGATGCAGGTTCAAGGCTAAGATGGTTTGGAAAAAGTGAAAATTTCCTGGCTATGCTTTAGCAATGATTTGTTAAATCATTCTCAATCAGTCATGTCTCCAGAATAGTAATAATAAAAATCATCAAGTCAGAACTTGGATCAGTTCCTGGGCTTGGTTCTAATGCCTGTTCTCGTAGCACTTAACAGCTGGGGGTCTGCTCTCTTAGTGGTCTTATGTGTATTGTGGACTCTCTACTTGACAGACGAGGACAGCTGCCAACTTCTGCAGATATAAGCTGTTTCTAGCAAGCTCACTACTCTTCGGGGAGTTGAAGGCTCTAGCTAGCTATCCCTGGCAGTTCTTGTCTGTCTGTAGACATTTCCAGTATCTGGAATGCATGTAGACTAAAACATCTTGCAAAGATTAGGATATAAGGAGACCTCAAAATTTTCTGGCCAAGAATACTCTATTTTGCTGAGTACTTTCTGGCATAAAATGCCTTTCATATCAGCCTAGTATGTAAGGATTATTAGTTGTTGAATAGAATTAAAGTTTTTCAGTTAGATGTCTAACTTGGGATACTACAAAGTATTTGTACTGAAATGTGACAAACCTAAAACATAATTCTCAGTCAGGTCATTGGTTGTAAATTTGCATGGCAGTTAAATACAGGCAAAATCCTTTGTTATCTTCATAAACTTCACTGAAGTTCATTGCTGTCACCAGTATCATACCAAATGATATGTGGAGTAGACCAGTAAAGTCATTTCTTGAGGTTAGCATTAAGTTGAAGTAGCAACTTAAATCTATTTTGGGAACCTGAGTTAGTTCTTACAGAAACTGTGGACTCTGGGAACTTGCTTTCTGACTTTAGTACAACATGCTGAACAAAGCTGTTAAATAGTACCTTGGCACACAAAAGTAATTTCCATGGTCTACAGGAGACTTAACACTTTACCAGGTAAAACTTCTATGCCTTCACATAGCAGGAGGGAGGAGTGCAGAATACTGGGCAGTAGCAGGAGATGATATAAGATGGCCTGTACTTGGTTGCAGATGGTGTTTGGCTCTTAATCTCACTAACTTTATTCTGCCTTGCCCCTCTCCATTTTTGTATTATGAAATTGTTGTTTACTTCCACAGCAGGGCTTGGAGAGTAGTCAGGGATTCCTTCTTTAAAAACAGATCCAACTTGCATAGACAAGTGTCTTACTATCTTTGAACTTTTTTTTCCCCCTGCCATCTGCAGGTGTTTGACTCTGCTTTATTGCTCTGTCATGTGACTCTTTTGGCATCTCCTGAAGGTCGTATAGCTGTACTGAGTGCTCCAGCAGCAGCAGCCTGTGGCTGTGCTGGTGGCCACTAAATGAATTCTCAGAGATCATCCTTGTCTCAGCTCCTCTGCTGCAGTCTCATGGGCTCCCAGACCCTGCTTGGTCAGGTTTCACTATTATGCTGGGTTTGTATTCCTCTTGAAGAACTTGCTGCTAATAGATACATAAATACAGCTTTAGTTGGTTATTGAAGTAGTATTCAAGGTAAATGGCAGAATGTTTGTTTCCCAGCTGAATGCAAAGCACTCTGGTTCTAAATACTGCCTGTTTCTGTTCAGTGTCTGCTAGCCAGTGTGAGTGCAAAGCTAGTTTTGAAACTGGCTTTTTCTCTGCCTTATGAATATGCAAATTTCTCTTAATACGGTCCCCCTGGTCCCACATTCTTTTCTGCCTCCTATTTGATCTGCCTTTGAGCAATAATGTAAAATATCTACAATGCCAGCAAAAACAGAACAGAAAATGAACATAAGGGGAATTGAAGTTGCTCATGTGATTCACGTCTTCCCCTTCTGCACCTCATTCCTCTTCAGATAGCTGCAGCATGCCTTTTCCCAACCCAACTTGTATTTGCTTACATTTTTAATGGACATACCTTCCCCC
>VYXH01006830.1:0-19318 GCA_013397275.1 Burhinus bistriatus | reverse complement strand
GGACACCCCCCCCCCCCCCCCCCCATCAGATCTTTGCTGAAACAGTGAAGAACCGTATATCTATTTTTTATGTAAGTGCCGAATCTTGCTAGATTAGGGAAAAGCGACAGAGACAAGAAATAGAATGGGAGACCTCAGATAAAGGAAAAAAGCTTACAGCTACAGAAGCGTTCCTCACTCCATTACCCTTGGATGCAAGTGAAGGCCTGCCAGCACTTCCTGTAGATATGCCACAGCATGTCTGTGGAAAGACATGCTCTTATTCCTCCTTAGAGCTGGCTCACAACAATGGTTGATATTGTCACTTATTGGAAGAAGGTGCTTGAAGAGGTGTGCCCGTTTGAAGCACAGAAGCCAACTTAATACATTCCTGTCATGCTGGTTTTCAGTTTTTCTTTTCCTCCTGAAAAAGCTTCATGATTTGCCCATATCTAATGAAAAAGTCTTGAGAGCAGGGGAAGGCCAGAGAGGCTGTGAAATCACAGGCTGCAGAATATCTAGGCTGTTGAACATCCAAAATAAGGATTGCTTGTGGAAAGGACGGTAGTCTTAATTCTCTCTCGCACAGCCCAGATCAGGATGCTTACACACCTCTGTCAAGCAATGGAAAATGCTTCATATCATTCATGGAAAAAAACCAAGCAGCACAACCTGAACAGACTACTGAAGGTTAACTTCACTAAGACACTCTTTGGGTCTATAATGAATTGCTTGAAGATAGGAAACACTAAGTACTAAATCAAGACAAGTGACTGGTAAAAACAAATATTTTAGGAGAAATATCTTTTCTTGTGGAGGTGTCCTCTGTAGAAAAACTAAGCAGTTTTCAGGTCTTTTTTCCCCACCTTCCCTAGGGATGCTTTCTTGGAGTCAAACCTCAAAATACATGGAAATGGAAGTGTTCTACTGTACTGTCAGTGCATAGATTTAAAGCTCAAATAGTTGGATAGCAACTTTGAAGGGATTAACTTAACATTCAGAACAGTTGTTTCCCTCCAGTGGAAAGTATTTATTGTTGAAAGGTCTCTTGGAAAGGCTGATCACTGAATACAGCGAACACCATAACAACGTAGAAGCAGTGCTGCCTGCCATATGGTCCCTTTTGTGCATGTGGGCAAGTGAGAAGTGGTTTTGTTTGGACAATTTATTGATTAGTTCTTTTTTTAGCCCTTAAATATGTAAAACCTCACCTGTCCGTTTAAATTAAGACTTAGACTTTCTAATTCAAGAAAGTTAGCTTGTGATTTGGTAGTTGCATAATGTATTGTGGTTGCAGCTTTTAGCTCATGAACTCAGCAACAGAGTACATGCTTTAAGAGGTTGTTCATTCCTCTCAGGCCTGGATTAAAAAGGTAGTTAGAAGGCTGTGTCTCATGGGGACTTAGAAATATAAGTAACTTATTTGGTGAGGGGTGGTTGAGGAGAAGTTTTGGTGTTAATTTGGGCTTTAGCTACTCATCTCCCTCCTGCCAAGGTACTGATATCACTGAGGTAAAATTTTTTGGATGTATTCAATTGCATGAAGCAACTCCACACACTGTGGACACATCAGAAACAGTCTGCTTAGAGTTACCAAGGTTGATCGTGCCCTACTAGTCTGTTTGCCTTTACGCTTTTGACACTGTCTTTTATTGTATTCTTCTGTCCAAATTGGGACATTGCAGCCTGCATGGGAGGACAACTGGATGGGTAAAAACTGGTTGGATGCTTGGGTCTGAGGGTTGTACTCTTCCTGGAGGTGGGTAACAAGTGGGGTGCCGCATCCTGGGATGAGCTCTGTTCAGCATCTTTATCGGGAACCCTGAGAAGCACATGGAGGACACGGTCATCAAGTTTGTAGACACCAAATAGGTGGCGGGGGCAGAGCCACTGAATACACTCAAAGGCAGAACTGCTGTCTTGGGGGGACTTGCAGAGGTGAGAGGAAGGGGCTGACAGGGACCCAGTGAAATTCAGCAAGGGGAAAGGCTGAAGCCTGCCCTGGGAAGGCAGAGCCCTGCAGGGATGCAGGCAGGGACCAGGCAGCAACAGGGGCCAGCAGTGCCCATGGTGGTGGTGTGAGCAGGACGTGGCCTTGAAAGCCAGGGGAGGGCAGGGACTGTCCCTGCTGCTCAAGGCTTGTTGCACTACATCTGGGCACTGCATCTGGTTTTGGGTCTCCAACAGAAGAAGTATGTCGATAAACATCGCCAAGTTCAGCAAACAGCCAGCAAGTTGGTCCTAGGCTGGAGCCCTTGGCCTGGGAGGAGAGGCTGTGGGACCAGGACTAGTTCAGCTGGGAGAAAAGACAGCTCTGGAGGCATACAGCAGCATCCCTGGCACCAACAGGAGAGGATGGAGGAGACTCAACCGGACTTTTCACAGCAGTGCATGGTGGGAGGGTGGGAGGCAGCGGCACAAGCTGAAACATGAGAGGCTCAGTCTGGAGATAAGGAGAAACCTTTTCCTGCTGAGGACAGCCCAGCGGTGGGGACAGGGTCCAGGAGAGTTGGGCCTTGTCCAGTCTGGGGGGGTTTCAAGCCTGGACTAGGTGAATCCTGAGCAGCCTGATCTGAGTGCATGCCTGAGCCTGCTCTGGGCAGGGACTAGGGCTGGAGGCCTCCCTAGCCTGCATAGGATCCTGTGATTCTGTGATTTCTTTGAATATTGAGGAAACAAAGGAATTGATCAACCTTGCAAAATATTGCTCTTTTGACAATACATATACTTTTTTCTCAAAATGAAGGTAAATACTATCCCTGTAGATGAGAGTTCCTGTGGTGGATAAAATGGAGGGCAGGCAGCAGAGAATGGTGTAGGCCCAGGCATTTGAGCACTCGTCATTGGCAGCAAGTTTAAATTCATGCCTACCACATGACATGGTTTTCCACCTCTTGGTTATCTATGTTGGTTGGCACTAGTCCACTTGTGTCAGTGGGGTTTCTCTTGTAATGCTTCAATCCTATTTTTTGCAGTTCTAACTGGCCAGGTAAAGAAAACTTAACCAAGGTAGAAGCATGCCATCTCAATGGCTCAAAGACCCAGCGCTTGAGGAATTTGATTTGTCCTCCTAAGGTGGCAATGATGTTGCCTGGTGTAGTGTCACTGGAAAGTATACTCTCTGCAGAGGATTAAAAGAATCAGATGACTAACAAAACATTTTTCTCCAATTCCAGCTGAAATGAATAGCTCAAGAACTTTATACTTCAGTATGTATTTCTGCTTCAGGCTCTTCCGGTCTGTAAGTTAAATGAAGCTTGAAACTTGTTTACTCCCTGGTGAAAGCATTCCCACTGTGTAAGTGACAAATACTGTTGAGTTTCTAACTTTCAGCTTGGGCCTCTAGTGGTAAAACAAGTTCACCCCATGAACCTTTTTCAAATAATGACACTTAATAAAGCCTCAGTACAAAAATTAAAATTACATATGCAATTAGTGATGCAGGAGCAATTTGGTCATGCTGGTTTTCCAAGAAGAAACGTTGGTTATTCTTTAGTTAAACAACATCCAACCCAGTCATATGTCGTCCGTCTGTGTGTTGTGTCCCCCCCTCCCGCCCCCCATTTTTTCATTGAAGAATAGGACAAAGTAATTGGAGGAGGTGGGGTGGTGTCCATAGAATTTACCTTGAAGTTGTTGCTTGTGATCCCTACAAATTAAAAAGTTCCTGCTACCAGGTAAAACCTGGCAATTTTGTAATTGTAATATACTTGTTATCTTGCCTCAGAAACAGAGTTTGAACAATTGCTTGGACAGAAGTGGCTAGTTGACAGATTGTAAAATAACCTATGTATAGAGGAATAGCTAGCTCTTCCTAGCCCTTTTTCTTCGTTGGCAGCCTCCACTGCTGGTGTAATTTATGTAAGTGAAGGCAGAGAAAGAAAAACTGTAAAGCTGCTTATTTACCAAGAGCATAATTCAAATCTTATTATGAGAACTGCGTTTCAGTATTTGGTACAGTGCATCCACTTGAGAGAAAAAACCTTCAAAAAAAGCCATTTTTCACCATCTTAGGTGCCGCATACAAATAACTGACAACTGCTGAAGACTAACATTTTGTTAGCTGTCTTCGTAATTCAAAGGTCACATGGAAGCAGCAGGCATTCCCAGTTATATGACACCACCTGAAGGTCCCTTATTGACCAGCAAGAATCTCTAGCAGGAGACTGTTTAGTGCTCCATGTATAAACATAGTTTACTCTGATATGACTTTCACTAGGAGCTACCTCAACACTTTCATCTAGCATTCAGCACTTAAAAGGATGCACTTCAGAGTATGGCTTCTGCAAGTGGCTATGAAATAAATCAGCATTAATAATTAGACGTGACATTTATTTTGTTCTTCTCCTGGTTGTCTAACACTTCAGTAGCAGTTAATTTAACAAACACTATGTGGCACTTTTTTACATGGTACTGTAGGGACAACTGAGAAAATGAATTTTCCTTTAAATTATTTCAGAATGGGAGGAAGTCAAGCAGCCAGCCCGGTCATTTAGAGCTTAACAATCACATTAATAGATCAGTGAAGAATTGAAGTAACCACAACTTGCGTAAGTCAATTAATTCTCTTCAGTGAGCCCGTTCTGTTCTCCCCGTAGGGAGGAAGTGAAGCTTTGTACTCTGCCTCAGGAGACACGGCCAAACCATGTGTCTGGCATGGGGAAACTAATCATCAGTAGAGAATATTCCAGTGCCTCTGATGCACCTAGATGTGTGACATCTTCTCCTTTGCCTGCACGTCCCCTTTCAGGTTTTTTGGAAGAATCTTCATGCTCTGCATTAAGGTCTGTTGGACAGAGGAGTACTAGGCGGTTAACCAAAGAGGGAACCCTGAGTTCCCTGGAGTCGAGGAGCCTGTTGTGGGCAGTAACCACAGACTGGTGAATGCACTGTGAGGTGGTGGTCTAGGCTATCTTGGTTTTGGTTTTGGTTTTGTCATCCCATACTGTTAGATAAACTTCCAGTCTATTTTGTGTTGATCATAGGTCACAGGAAGTAACCTGACACAAATCTATAGCAGTCAGAAGCAATTGCATGGGTAAATCCAAGAACACAAGCAAGACATGCAAAAACCCCACTGCTCATGTTGCAAAAGGTAGGGCAACCAAAAAAAAGCACAAAAAGTCTGGGAGGCCTCCATAAGGCCTGCAGCAACATCCTTAGGTGGTCTTTGAAGGATGAGTCCCCTGCCAAGAGTCTGGGGCTTATGGAAAGTCTCCAGCCCTCTTCTGAGGGCAGTGTACAACGCCTCATCCATCTGTTGAAACAAAGGAACATGGAATAATAAGCAGTCAGAAAGACATCCTGTATTATATAGGATTTTCAGAAATGAATATTAAAAATAGAGCAGCACATTACAGACTAGAGCATAAAATCAGTTTAAGTCAAAGGTGAAGCTACCACATTAACTTGTCTTTCGGCGAATCCTTCTCAGTATACTTTATGAGCTGCACTGAGTGCACAGAGGAGGGGAAAGAAGGACTGCCATTCTCTAGTTTGAGTATGAATGGAAGTCCAGAAGGCCAGGCAGGCACAGCTCAGCTACTAAAATGATGAGAAGTAAGAAGGCCATAACCAGTCACTGGGAGGGAATATACATTACCAATGCTTTAGTTCATTTTGGTGCTTTTTATTTGGTACAAATAGGAAGGAAACCAAATCGTCTGTTTCCAGCTTTCAAATTTATAGTTTGACTTGCTTGGAACTTACAGTTTGCTTTTAAAAGAAGTACACAGACAAGTATACCAACAAACAGTCCAATTTACTCTGTACAATGTTCTTGAGAGAGGAAACAAATGTGCAAAAGTCACAGAAATCCTTAGCCTGGCGCAGAAGAAAATGCCTCACTCAGCAATTTGTCTTCTTAAGCACACAAGCTGACACAGTTAGCTACAAAGAGGTATTGTCACAGGATCCCCTGGCACTGCAGAGTTTCTGTGCTCCAGTCCATCATGTTCGATTGTTTAAGCTTCATGGACCTTAGAGGTATGACTAGACAATACAGTCCCGTGCTTCATAAGGAGTCACAGCTGCCTTCAGATTAGGTACATATGAAAGGCTATTAAATAGCTCTTGTGGTAAGTGGAAAGTGTATTCCACTCATTCTGCTATTTGTTTCCTGTTTGATTTAGGGCAAATCTCTTTTCTATGCCTCACTTTTTCCACTCGTAACAAGTCAGAGGGCCATTGTGAATATTAACCAGAGCCTGGAAAGCTCTAGGAGAGTATGAGTGCATGCACATATATGCGCTTATACACACAAACACACATGTATAAGCAGATTTCACTTAAAGATACCCAATACCATCATTTAACCAAATTTTAGCAAAGACTTGCGGTGAGTTCTTCCAGTGTTGTGCTGCTGTGGTTTTTCCAGTAGGCAGTCTAGGTGATGTGCACCATAAGGACATTTAGTTCACTGTTGTAAGATTTTTGCATTAAGCATGTTGTGCTTAAAGAGAGAGAAAACAGAAATCACATATATACGAAGTTTAGTGCAACCACATAAATGAAGTGTGTACATGTTCTTTCCAAAAGATGTACTACACTAGTCTGAGATGCAAGCAGCAAGTCTGAAGTAACAAGAAGAATAACCAGAAAATATTGCATCATTAACTGGATTTCAAATAGAAAAATCCTTGGAGGTCGCCTAGTACAGCCTCCTGCTCAGAGCAGGGCTCATTTCAAAGCTAAATGAGGTTGCTCAGGGCCTTGTCTGGGCAAGTTTTGAAGATCCAGGACATGGAGTTGCCATGACCTCAGGGCAGTCTGCTGCAGGGCTGCATCAATCACACCCTTAAGAATTTAGAAGATTTATTTCTTTTTTTTTCCAATGTATCTCACGGTTTGCAACTTAGATCAGACTTTATTACTTAGTTCTTGATCAACTTATCATTAAGATGTTAGTTTCTTTTAGCAGTGAGTCAGTACGGCTTTCTGGTACAGTGCCACAAAACAAGGCATGGTTCTTTGAAAACCGTAATGGACCCAAATGCAGATGTCAGCCACCAAAGTGAGTAAGAATGTGTTATTCTTTGGTACAACTAACCTAATGCTTTTATTGAAAGTAAATGTACTTCAGGACCTGGATCAGTGAGGCTTTTGAGTATATGTTCACATGTTTAAGACCTAAGTTTTCTGTTAATTCGCAACCTCAGTCAGTAGCTCCGAAACTAATCTGTTCATCTGTTCAGGTTACATGGGAAGCTGAAGAATAATCTGGATTTGCTTTCTGTTGTTTAGAAGTCTCATATACATGCCGACTGCATTTGTCATGCATTAACATACTCGGTGTAAGTACTTTTTCAAAAGCAGCAAGGTAGTAGTATGAACGAAGGCTTTAAGGATGTAGCATTGCTGACCTTCAGGTGTTTCAGTTTTATAAGACTATGCCATTAAGAACGTTTTTAAAAATCAAGATTCCTCTTAAATGTAATAAAATCATGATACATTGCTGTTTGTGACCTTCACATTATTATAAAGTCCCAAAGTAGTGGAGATTTTATCAACAGTGTAAGTTGAAGGATAAAAAAAGAAAATGTCTTGGGCTGATTAGCTTATTCATCCCAAAGACAAAAAGTAAAAATCAAATTAGCCTTACTTGTGTCACTATACCATTTTGTCTTAACGACAAAAGACACCAGCGTAGAAGCTGGGTGTGCTGTACCATCCTGCCCATCTGTTGCTGCATTAAAAGTGGACAAATGAATAAAATCTACTATTAGAAAACTGTCTGATTGCATTAAAAAAAATAAAAATCACCAATTTGTTAGCTCTTTCCTAAAGCTATACTATTGAATATGTGAATGGCTCCCTGACTTGGAAGATAACTATTTTCATTCTGCCTACTTTAATTCAAATCCTGCACTGCCTCCTCCCTGAGACTAGGTGCATTTCCACCGCAATTGGTCATGAAATGTTTTGCTTGTGTGTTAATATTGCACTCACGATGCTTTCATTTTTAATTTCGCCAGTGCTACTCTGCCTTCTCAACAGGCTTCTTAGGTCATTAGCAAACATGAGCAGTCTGGTATAATCAGTAATGTAGGAAGCAAGGGACAGCCTTCTGCTGGAGGCTAGGTGACCCCTGTATTGTTGACGATAGCAAAGCCATCAAAGGCTTTTCTTCACTTTGGAAAACAGTGCTGAGCATTCAAGTTGTTGTGGCGAAGAAATAAAATCCACCAGAAAGCTGGGCGTCCGCTCCTCACCTAACCTCTGCCCCTTTGCCTTGCTGCAGTAATGCAAAAGGACCCAGATCTGGCTTACAGGAGAACTGAACAAATTTGGAGGGTGGCGTGGCAGGAGACGGCACTTAACCAGCGTGCTGCTGCAGCCTGGAAAACCCTGTGCTGAGTGGTACTTCTGTGGGACCGATCCAGTTCATGCTGGGGTATCAGACCAGCCCTGAGGAAGCGGAGGAGCACAAAGGTTGTACAGTTGCTCAGTTCCTTCCCTCACAGCCAGGATCTGTGCCAAGCACAGGCGAGCCCTGAGGATGCGTGCTGTCTCCCTTCCTCCTCCCTGCAGCAGCTGTGCACTCCAGCACCCAAATAAATCTTAATCACTCCATGGTGGCTCTTTTGTTCCACTGTTTTTAAACTTGGAGACCCATTTATGCAGTCAAGTTAACACAGGACTCGGGGCTTGGATCTGCATTGTTGTCTGCTTTGTGCAGTAATTTAATGGGCATGCCAAATGGTAGTCAAACAGCACTAAACCCTGACCAACTTTTTCTGTCTTTTGTGTACAGACAAGTGATTGTACAAGAGGCAAAACAGAATAGCTTGCTTGATGTAAAACAATGCATATTTTACCATATTGTTGTCATTTCCACCCTAGATACAATTAATTAAAATTCACTTCATGCAACTAAAAAAGGAGAGGCACGTACTAAGATATGTGTGTGTTTGTACCTAGGTATAACAATTAACATTCTGCACACTTTAGGTGGAACAAAAACTTTTTTTCTGAATGTTCATGAAAGCTTGCTCTGTTTTCAACAAAATGAAAGTAGTTATTTGCTCTGGATAAAGGGTAAAATGGCATGTCAAAGAGTACAAACAGAAATATGTATTAGGAATATTTTTGGTATGGATCCTACTTCAGAGTTAGATGTCATTTCCATTGTATTGGCGTAAGCGCATAAGAATATAATTTTCTATGTCTGAGATACTACACGTGTGATACGTTTGCCTGGAGTCTGAAGCACAGCCATTCCTCAAGTATCTGCAGAAAACCAGGAACCCTGGGGCTGGAACCTGGTTTCCTCAAAGTAGCAGTTTTACAGCAACAGTAATAGCCAGAAAGTAACAGTCAACTAAGTTCAACAGGACACATTTTACAGAACAGAAGTCTCCAGATCAGAATAGCCTAAATGGTAATGGTAATGAAGAGATTATTAAGATGAATCAGCTAAATTTTACAGCAGAAGTTTTCTGTCTTACTTAATTGCCAGGTAGCTTGTCGACTACTCTGTGCAGGATACAACACAGTCTTTGCACAAGTGGGAAATGTCTATGATGCTGTAAAGGTCTGGAGTGTATATTTATTGCATAACAATTTAATCTGCTTGATTTGATGGGCTTTGCCACAATTATATCAGCTTAAGAAAGCAGTGAAGCTTTAAGGTCATGCCCTGAGTTTAGAATATCCCTCAGCTTTGAGGGAAATTTCCATCTGCCTTTAAGAAACTAAAAGAAATTTTCTTCTGTCTTTCAGGCTGAGCAATCTACAGTTAGCACATGGTGTCAAATGCTGGAAGGGATCCTCTTACTTGAAACTATGCAAAGAAAACACATATGACATGTTGAAATAGTGATATTCTAAAATTCAACCTGCCTTGAGTGAAAGAGAACATCTTCATAGTTTTAAATAGTTGGGTAGAATTATCCATGTTATTGTAAAAAAAAAAATTAAAAAAATCAAAATAGTAATTGGAAGCAACATTTTCTCTTCTGATGTACTCAGACGCACTAATGTCCATCCAGTATTATTGTAAGACATGAGCCAATCTTGCGGATATGTTGGCTAAATAAGCAGAAAGAACCATGTTAGTTCAGGGCTTCCAAAAAAACCCTATATCTGAATATCAAGTCCCTTGAAACAGAAGAGCATGTGATTGGTTTAAGGAAAGAATATGATTTAATTTTTGTTCTGTAACAGAGTATAAACATTTAATGGAAGAAAAATAATGAATATAAGAATATAAGCCACCAGCAGGAGGAAGGAAATTTGCACACAAATAGCTGGTTTACAGCTTTTATTGTCTGTGCTGTACATCCAGCAGAGGCTAAAACTATGACATCATGGATGCTTTGCTTATGACACATTGTTGTGTCCACCACAGAGGGCAACCTGATAAAGCTCAGTCACGCAGTCTGTCACCCAGCTGGCAGACAGTGAAATATAATATTGTCAGAAGGCAAGTCCATAGAGAAATAAAGACAGAGAGACAATGTTTTTCTGACCTGTGACCACCATTGTAGTTATGTTAATCCAACAAATTAAATGCAAGAAAACCTACTTAAAAGGCAATGCTATGTTCCAGCTGCCAAAAAAATGAAGACATTGCAGTTTGATGCTGCTTCCAAAATGTTAATTCTGTGCCCTCTCCATGTGCACACACACGCGTACACACACACACAAATACACACACATAGTGGTTATGTCACGCTCAGAAGTAATGCTGAGTTTTCCATTTAAGGGGAGCAAAATATACAAGTGGGTGAATTAGTGCTGTTAGACCAGCTGGAAATCAGCTAGGTTTTTCTCAGTCTGACCCTTTTTAATTTGTTCTTTTGTATTGCATTAATGTCCTTTTTTCCTCCCTAAGAAAGAGGGGAAAGAAAATCAGGAGATAATTTCCCAGTTTAGCATTTCCATTGTCTTTCATGTTAATGACTTTTCCCAGGCTCACGGCTGCACCTTATGCTATGGGGCAGCCTATAATAATTCCTCTGAACAACTAGCTCTTACGCTTGAGTATTAAGCTGTAGGCTTAATTCTGCATCAGAGGAGAGATCCTTATTAGACTATTTTCAACTTCTTTTCCACCACAGACCATGTGTTCAAAAATATTTTATCTATATAGAAATTAATATATAGGGTTTCTTTCCCATGATTGAAATAAACATTTATTTCTGTGTTTCTATGGCATAGGAATCCCCAACAGCTAATTGCAATAAAGACGCAATCTTAGTTCACTTTCTACTATTTTAATTATAGAATATGTTTTAAAGGCATTAAATTATTGTTTTAGCTAATTAGGACCATTGTTCCTATACTTGTAGATTTTTATCCAACGGCTTGTCCTGTACCAGCACAACTCTGTTGTGATTATATGCCTTTCATAGGCAAGCTGAAAGGGGGTGATGTCGCTAAACTGAGATTTTGTTTAACAGAAAGTTTTGGGGTCCTGTAACTGGTAAGGACTGAGGCCAAGCACCCTGCCACAAAGTTGAATAAAAAACGTCCTCTCCAGGCAGTTTCCTGCTCAAATAATTCAAAGATGGCAGATAGGACGTTGAAGCAGAAAGTCTATGAGCTGTTTTATTACTGCAGAGCTGAATCCCTCAGGTAGGCTGTGGTTGTGCTCTCCTCCTTACAGAGCAGAGTGGGTGTCCCCTGGCAGGTGAGGAAGTATGTGTGATGGGTTTCCACATACAAAAACATGCCAATTCAGCTAAACTGGTGTGAAACTATTTGTGGTCCCTGGTGTTGTTATTTATTTTGGTTGTGTTTAAACCTGCACCGAACTGGCCTAACTAATAAATATGTTCAACCAAAATAAGCCTAATTTAAACCTGAAATACATGTGTCCAGACCGATTTATCCACCTAATCACACTACAGACAGAAAGAAGCAAATAAACCCGTCACAAGGGAAAGGTTAGAGAGAACATGTAGATCTTTGGCTCATCACAGTGTGGCTACACACAACATCAGCTTTGGGGCTTCAGTGGCCCTCAGCGGCAGCCTGGAAAATGGCTCAACCAGTGATTGCAATTATTATTGACCTCATGAGCCGTAAATCTTCCAGTATTATTAGTTTATGATTACTAAGATACCTGGTAAAAAAGACCAATTCCTGAGCAACCAGCCAAGCATGCCATTGAAGACATAAACATGACGGCAGCATTGTTTGTGTTGGCGTCACACTCAGTGATGTGGCACGCAACAGAGTATGACATGTAGATTCCCATGACTGACTACACACAGGAAGTGTAATTTCAGGTGACTTCCTTAGGTTCCTTTTAAATGACCCTGGAAAGTCACAGAGACGCAGTGAAGGGCTTGGAGCTCAGCACACACTGGGCAGAGGCAGGAGATGCCACCACCTGGGTCACTCCCCTGCAGGCGCACCTGCGAGGCTTGGGGCTCTCCATGCTGTTTCCACCTGCAGGCAGGGTACCTGGGACAGGCAATTCTGTTTCCCACAGCTGCTCAGGAGAAACCAGGAGTCCCCAGGGATTACCTGAGAAAGCACAGTGCAAGTGGTGAGATTTAAAACCTCTGCCACGGCTCTTTCCATTAGACCCAAGGAGCATTACACTTAGCGGGCAGCGAAGTAATAAACCTGCCCTTGGTGGCTGTTTGGTTTCCTGTCTTTCTGTCTGGCATGTAGTCAGCTGGGGAAAATGACTTCAAGTCCAACATGGTTGTACACCCAGGACAGCTTTTAAGGTGTCTGTGCCTTAATTAAAATTCCTCAGGTTACTACGAATGATGAGCCTCTGACTTTTTCAGCCTATTGCTAAATCATGGCTTGTCCATGTAAGTCCAAGCCTTTCAGAAACCTTTACTACCATTAATTACTTCTACTTTCCCCTGGCCTTTCAGCAGTACTTTCCATGTTCTGTCATTTCCAGTCTGACCAACAAAACAGTTGCTTTCAGAGAATGTAGTCTTTAATTAATCAACTTACTAGCAGATGTTTTCTGCAGGCTATAATTTCTTGTCTAAAAAACCATGTTCCTTAGAAGAGAATTTAAAGCTGGTAAAAAAAATCGAGTGGTAGCTTTAAAAACTAGTCTTTTTCTCTGTTGCAAACTTAATCTCATTGCTCCAATGGTGTGATTTGGCAGCCAGATCTTTGGGGATCTCTGCTGTGAGTGCCCGTTAGTGTGCCTTCTGATGAATGCTGTAGTGTTGAAGCACATTCACAGACAGAAAAAATGAGACCACTAACAGCGATGGCCAAACCACAATAGTAGCAATAACAATATTTTTTGCTCCACCATTGACCACAGTGAAAACTGGAGCAGAAAAAAGGAACAGAGATTTCCAAAGCTCATGAGTGCTCTAAACTGTTCATCCTCCTCTGCAGATCATAGTTTTACAGCTGCTTACGTATAGAATTGAAATGTGTTGATATATCCCCAGTTAAATGCTTATCAATGTTAAGAAAGCACACTGAGTCCCTTTTCCTTAGCTGAGTTTCTTCTAGGTGCTACCGTGATATAAAAGCTGATTAATAAGAACTCTCCTTATTTTGAAACATAGTTTTATGCATGCATCACCTGCAAGACCACCTAGGGTCCCAGTGAACATTATGGTTGACTCTTAGTATAAGGTCGCAGCCTGTGGCTGCCAAAGCAATCAAAGACATACCATACAGCATTTGTATAGATCTATTTTTAAAGTTTTTGAGCAGTTTTGCTTACTGCATATTTATTTAGCTACTGAAGTCAATACCTATCTTTCTTGCTAAAAGAAATCAATCAGTCTAACTTATCTGTGTATCTATTGGACTTTTGTGTAGCATTGCAAGTTCAACCTTTTGCTGTCATGTAAAAATAGTAAATAACGATTGGAGATCTCTGCCACATCTCCAGTACATGTAGCCTTGGAGAGGCAAGGCCCAGTGTCTTCACACACTGGTGGCTGTCTGCAAGGGCAGTCAAGCTGGGGACCAGGAGTAGTGGTTGAACTGCTATGGTTCAAACTGGTGGAAACAGCAGTGAGAATCTGAGCACCAGTGGCTGCATGAAATCTTAGGTGCTAATGTCATAAGTCCAGGCCAGATCTGCTTTAGTGATACAACCTAAAACAGAACTTGTGGGCTGTAAAATCTGTCTGTTTAGGGTACTGGCTAATCCCTGAGCAGCTGGTGGCCATTTCCATTCCCACTAGCAGCTAACAGAGAACTGTAAAACACAGGATGTACTTTTTCCTCTCTTTCATTCCCCTGTCTTGCCAGTCCTTTTATGCTTTAATTAGGTTCAATAATGTGTCCAAACAGCCCCTGAATGGGAGATCTCACAGGAGAAATTAATGTTCAAGAAAGGCACGCAGAAGGCAAGCCAGCAGGGAAATCCTGTCCCAACAACCAGGGTCAGAATTCAATTTTTACACCCACAGCAAGTAGAGGAAATTTCACTCCTAGCTGAGAAATCACACTGGAATTCTTGATAATAGAAAATAGAGTTATATCCCTGGACACCTCGTAGTAGGGCACAGGTGCTTTTCCTATCCAATTCAGCATTAATCATTACAATCCTCCTCGACAAAAATGATTGGTATTTAATTGGCTACAGTCACATCCTGTCATTTTAATGTTGCTGCGTGGCCTGTGTGGCCTGTGTGGCCACTGTGTGATTTCATCTGGGGTACATCTGAAGTCTGTTAATTTTGAAGGGGCTCACTCCAAGGCAGAAAACAATAATTAGGTAGTTAGGACAGGTTGACAGCATAGTACCTATTGCACATTAGCAGAGAAAGTGAACACAAGAATGTCATCTTTATTTTGATGTTATTGATATTTTAGCATAACCCAAAGCTGCCATAAAAGTAAGGGCTGCATTGTACTAAATCATGGATAGGAACAGGAAAAATTATTCTGCCCTAAAGAATTTCCAGTCCTTTGGGAACAGTGTACTGTAATAAATAACATTCAGGCAAAATATACAATCATAACACTCTTGAAGAAAATGCTTGTTATATTATCATAACAGCCATACTTTCCATACTCAGGACTAGATCTATTAATTGGGCTGCATATCACAATCCTTAGAGCCACAAAATTAAACCTTCAGACATCATTCCAAAAACCAGAGCCCTGAGCAGTACTAAAAGATTTCCAAAACAGGGGGAGAGAGGGAGAGCTGCGTATCTGTGTTAGGATTTCCCCAACCTGCGTTCCCTCAAAAAAACTGTGATGATGACTATAGTGCCCCTGAAGTTTTGCAGGCTTCTGGTAATTTTTAAAGAGTTCATAGGCATAAGTTAGCATATATTTGGCCAAAATATAAGAGGGAAAATGGGAACCAAAGCAGCCATGATGTAGAAGGAAGCATCAGAAGCAAAAGTTGGAAAAGCATTTTTCAGCTCCAGGCCAAATAGGTCCAGTGCACAATCATATAACTGATTTGCCATATTTGGATTGATGCAGCTGTATTTTAATGAGCAGAACTGGTAATAAACTAATGGGTGTCTACTTGTTTGAGAATGTGTCTCACAATCATCTACTGTTCAAGCCAAGACTCCTGCCTGCAGGTGCAGCAAGATCCTCTCTTCCCTTTTGTGATGAAGGCTCTGGAGCTTAGAATAGATTTTCCCCTTTAGGATTGGCCGCCTACTGGTGTTACTTAGACTTAAGAACATAAGATTTGTTGTTAAGCTTTCTGGGGATATACTAAGGTCACAGATGCTGTATGCCACATAGTATTTTCTTAATGGATCGTTTTTATTGCATTATTCCTTATACATTTTCTGTATTCTCTGCTACTATTGTCAGTAAAGTCTTTCAAGACCCTCCTTTGACAAGCTTCATTTCATAGGTACCAACTGCTCCAGCTCTTCATTCTTTGACCCAAGAACTGACACTCCACAGATGGACGTGACTTATGCCCACCCCAGCCCTTTCTCAGGATTCACCTTTTTCTTCTGCTCAAATACCTCAATCTTCAAAACTCTTCCAATGTTAGACATCTTTTTTTTTCTTTGAAAACCGAGGGAAAGAAAGAAAACAGCTCTTTCCTCCCCCAGCCCAAATCTCTCCTCATTCTTTTAACTAACTTCCCAATGGTTAACTCACATGTATTCTGTGACTTCAATACCAAGGACATGGCTAAGGAGGCTCATTTTGCTCATTTTTGCCTGCTTAGGGTGTCTACAGTCCAGCTGGTATCTTCCTGTTACCGCAGATATGTGATGCAGCAGGCACCAGCTGTCCTGGAAAGGTGAGATAGGGTACAGCAGTGTTGACAGCTCTATTAGGGTCTGGTTTCTGGAACTTATGCAGAGTGGAAGAAAAAGGCAAATTTTTGGTTGGCCAATGTTTATGTCTGTATTTTTTCACAGGTGTTTAGATGGTCTATACAAAGGTCTCTGAATTCCATTAAGGCTTTCTTCTTCAGGGTAGTACTGCTGATCTTTAAAGCAGGAGTCCCACTATAGGACTACAAGTAGAAAAGGTAGAAACACCCTAATTCAGCAGAAATAATTACCATTTATATCCATTTTGTATAACTCCTTGTTTCTCTTCTGAGTATTACTAAATTACAGTCACTGCTAAGAAAACTGTGAAAAAGCTACAGGAGAACAAAAAGCCCAGTGAGAAATGCCTGCCTCATTCAGCTGGAGTTTTAACATTATCCTTCATTTCAGGTTTATAACTGGCAGAAAAGTTGCAATAATGCATTTAAAAATCTTTCATATTTCATGCTAAATTTCTGTCAGATTTCAAAGACTGCAAAAATGGACTAACCCAGTACCTATGTTGTCCTGTAATTATGTTAAACATACCATTGCATTATATATAACTTAAGATCCTACAGAGATTTTAAACTATTTTCCCCCATCTCCAAGAGCAGCGGCTGAATCATGAGCACCCTGGCTAAACTCCATACGATGTTCAGAAAACGTACATGCACCATACAGTCCCACAAGGGCCTCATGTTCTTATTCATTTCCTGCTTTACTCTGCTTCATTGTGCAGTGTTAAGGAGCTGAATAGGTGCTCTCTGCCAGCTGGAGACAGCTGTGATTCTGTAATGAATGAAGCAATCCATACACTGTGGGAGACTGAGTTTACTGGATGATATCCTCAGTTGGTGTAAATTAGCTTGAGCCCGTTAAACTTAATGGAGTAGGGCTGATTTACTCCCTGGAAAAATGGAGACGTTGGTTACTGTGGAGTGTGGCTCTCAGCAGTTCAATAATGAGGTCTAATGGCATCATATTTTTATACCTCACAGAAACCAGATTTGAACGACTCAGTCATTTAGCTGCCCTGAGAGAAAAAGGGCTAGAAAGTGTGCCATAATTCCTGTACTAATCTCTCGTCTATGGAATTGTTGATTCAAACTTGGATGCTGCATGTGAAGAAAGCCCGGTAATGCCAAATTCTGCACATCCATCCAGTTCTCAAGGGAGCTAAAAAAATGTACACACATTCAAAGACTTTACACCACACTATTTACAGCCAAAAGAGTCTTTTGTCAGAGGACAGGAAAGTTGAGGAAAAGATGTCAGCTGAGCTCCTCCGGCTGATATATCAACATTTATTGGAATCCTTATTCTCTACAGTTTATTATTAATTTTTAATGATTTATCCAAAGATTGCTCAGCACTATACCAGCCATAAAGGTTCTTCAGGTCACCTTATGCCCTACATGCCATGTCAATATTCACTCTCCTGATTCCAAATTACGTTGAGAAATTTCACGTTTTGGCCCAAGCAGACTTGAGTTATGATTGGGAAACATTTTACCTCAAGAGTTACTGCATTTGCAATCCTGTGCCAAGCAGATAATTGTAGCAGGATACTTTGAGTAGACTGCTAGGGTGAGTATTGTATTGTTCTCTTCTCCGAATCGTTCATGAATACAAAACCAAAATCAGAAGTACTTCCACTGTCACGGTTTGAGTCCCTGAACAGATTGTTACTCTCAGAAGTGAAATCAAATACAGTAAAACTAAAGCAGTTCTGATTCCCTCTTAACCTGTGGCACACAAATGACAAGTCTGCCCTGTGATGGGAGGCACTGATGACTATTTTTTTCAGTTTTGCTTTTTGAAGTATCTTCTGCCTTTTCTCCTCATCATTTCTTTTCTGCCTCATCAGTCAAAAAATCTGAAGCTTATTTTGCTCTTTAAGCCATAATTTGAATAGAGTTACGTGGAGAAAGATGACTTTATGGCAGGAGTGTGGGCTGATAAACTGGCTCTTCGTTCAAGAGCAAATTTCATTCCTGGACAATGGCCTCTGTTATTTTTCAGGTGTAGAGCGATGAAGGCACATCCTCCTATGAATTACTCATTTTATACCATGAGGCGTGCTGAAATAAAACTTTTTTTTTTTTTTTAAAAGCCTGAAATTCAGAGGGGAACATTATGCAAAAGTCCCCAAACTGTCTTTTGTTTCTCCAACAGTTCACTTCATTGTGTCATTCTAGTAACAGATTCTCAGTGTGATGGTGAATGAGTTGTTACATATTTAGGTTATGTGCTGCAAGAAGGAGGAAGGGCCATCTGGGGTATCATGATAGCCAGCTCCTGTGAGAGTACCTCATCTTGGCTGTTGAATCGGTGGTTCACATAGTAACTGACAAGATGGCACACTAGGATAACGCAAGACGTTGTGCTTCATTTTTCTGGACTGCTGCATGGCTTAGGTTTTACACACCTGCAGATGTTTTACCTAATCATGTGTTTTAAAACCATTTGGGAGAGCTCTGTTCTGAGTACAACAAGTGAAAAATGCCGTAACAAGGACAAGTTGCATTCTCACAATTACATTCTGTAGTTCTCATTCCAGACATGCCTGTAAAACATCCCCTCTAACCCAGGGAGCAATTCTCAGGTGTAAATCAGCTTTAGCAGGCAAAGGCAAAGGCAAAGGGCTTCCCTTACCTTCCCTCTTCTCAACCAGTGGCAGATGCAGGCTACCAGCCTTAGGACAATTTTATGTCGTGCAGGCTATAAAATATTTCCTTAGCGGAAGAATATGCTCCACTTTCTGTTTAAACTAACTCTTTATAACCCTTCACATGACACTGTTGCTGAGTACGGGATCACAGCATATTATACATTTGTCGTGGTTTGGCCTCAGCCGGCAACAAAGAACCAGGCGGCCGCTCGCTCAACCCCCCACAGCAGTGGAGGAAAATCAGAAGAAAAAGGCAAAACTTGTGTGTTGAGCTAAAAGCAGTTTAACAGAACAGCAAAGGAAGGAGGAAAACAACAACAGCAACACTGATGGAAGAATGTACACACACCGTTACTGTACCGGTGCTCACCAACCAGACCCTGGGCAGCCCCAGCCAAGCTGCTCCCCCCAATTGACTGGGCATGATCTCACATGGTATGGAGTAACTGTGTCCTGTGCCAGAAAATTA
>VYXH01006829.1:79572-95961 GCA_013397275.1 Burhinus bistriatus | reverse complement strand
ATCCCCACCGGAACCAGGACACCTACCACAATAGAACAAGACTGTAGGGTTTTTTTATTTCAGGATTGGGTTTTTTTTATTTTTGGAGTTACACATTAATCTTGCAGTATTTGTAAGTCACTGCCAAAGCTTGTGCACTCAAGCTGAAGGACAAATAATACCAGCTGTATACTTACCTTCTTGGCTTACACTAGTAGAGGACTGTCATCACGTCAGTCTTCTATGAGGAAGGTACATGACTGTCCAGAGTAATTAGTAAAGTAGCTTATACTGAAGATTAAATAAGGCATAGCCAAAAGGCAGCATTAAGTATGGGCGATGTATCTTTAATATCTTTGACTTGGTTCCAGTTAGGCTTCATACTTCCTGGACTGGTTGTCAGATAGGATTCATACTCTCAGGGGACGTTTAAGTACCTCATTCTTCATTTTTTGATGTTGGAATAACCACAAAAATCTTGTTAGTATTGAGACACATAGTCTCTCTCATCTTCTTGTTCTGGTCATTCTTTTCGTCTCAGCACCACACAACAGTCCTTAACCTTGAAGGACAGGGCTACCCAACAGTTCTCTTATGTATGAAGTAGCTGTCACCTCCTTTTCTTCCTGTAAAACAGATATTTTCCTCCCACAAGGCTACTGATACCCTCTTGAAGCAGCTAGTTTTTTCCACACTCACTATTTCTATTTGATGAAATCCTCACAGTTCTAGACACTGGAGCCACCACATCATGAACAGGTGTACCATCTTCCTCAAGTATTCCACTTCAAAGTATATTTCATGCTGTGTGCCTGTGGCCTCTGTGTGTGTTTATGTTTGGGATTTTGTTTTGTGGTTTTTTTTTTTGATTGGTTGGTTTTTTTATGGGTTCGGGGTGGTGGTGAGGTCAAGATTGGTTTTTTATCCTACTGACAACACAAACTGACTTCCTTTCAGGTTGATTCCCCAGATCTGTGCATGAGCTAAGTCCCCATGTTCGGTGGTAGAGCAAGAGCTCGGAGCAGTGCTGCATGTGCATGTTTTCTAGACAACTTACACGAGAAAACTGATCTCACATTTGCATTTGGTTTGCTGGCAAACATGCCTACTTGTGAAAAATGGTGGCTAGAGGTGGTTTGGGTGTATATCTGAAGAAAGCTATCAAAGTCAGCAAGCCTCTAAAATTCAGCCACTGATTTTTCAAGGAACAAATTTCTTTAAGCTTCCTTAAAAACTATAATCACAATATTAACACAATGTGGCAAATTTTTTTGCTGTTAGAGATTAAAGAAAGATTTTTGAGATTTTAGAGATTTTTGCCTGGTTTTGTTGTGTTTTTTTCTCTCAAGCTTCATGGTTTCTCTCCTGTTGGAAAAAAAACTTGTATTACTTGTGCTATGCTATGATGCCTGTGTTTTTGCTCATATTGGTGTGTCATTTGAAAAATTCTCACCATTTTCAGCTGCAATGACTGAGTCAGTGTTTAAATCCAACAGCTGGTACTGTATGTCAGCACCTGAAGTAAATAACATTCTTAGTGATGTACTTGTCTGTCCCAATAAACATGTTCATTTGAAACTGTCATTGCAAGATGCCATGATTTATTGCGGCTTGAGTGTCACTAGAAGAGTATAAGCAGAGCTGTACAACAGAATGGCTAGACAGAAACTGTGGCCTCTCTTCTTTAATTTACTTTTTGTTACATTATTTTAATGGTAGGTCAGAAAATTACTTGTTTTAGAAACATTTCATGGCAATCTATAGTTCGTATTCTAATTTCCCAACTTTTTAAAAAAAATTATATGGAAGCTTTGGTGACTGCAAGAGGGTAGCTCTGAAACTTTAAGAATGTAACAATAAATATTTTTATATTCTCTTTTCAAGACTGAAGTTACTGGAGATGGAAATCAGATAGATATTTTTCTTAGCCCACATGTTCCAGGACTCTTGATCATACAATCAGTTCAGAATGACCTTTCATATTGTGTTCTTTTTTTCAGAATAAGACATTGAGGGAATTCTCCATTTTAAAAAACTAAGGTCATAGACAGTACAAAGTAAGCAAGCTAAACAAGTCTAGTTTCATTATTCAATGGTTTGTCTATATCCATCTGTTCTTAAGAGTTACGATTCAGGGGAACTGTAAAATTCTCCAGTGAACTAAAGATGTAGCAGAGTGGAAAAATGGAAAAGCAAATAGGAATTACAGAAGAGGTGCTAAGAAATGGTTTAGAAATAGGATAGCAAAGATCATTGAGGAAAGGACAAAATGGTTAAAAGAACTAATCAGAGTTGGGGGAGAGCAGTAAATTTTCAAAGGAAGCTTTATTTAAAAAAAAAAAAAATCACACTGACAAAAAGCCTCTTAATTACTGGCTGAAATATATAGATATATGAAAACCAATTGAGAATCTTTTCCTGAAAAATAAATATAAAAAGAGAGAAGTAGAAGAGAGACTATCATCACTTATGTGTGTAAAGGATATCATAAGTTTAAAAACACAACCTGAAATTGATTTGGACAGAACAACTGGTTTAACAAATGGACACGAACAAAAAATATTTTTATTTTTGCACTTAAATAAGCCATTTTAATAGCTAATTTTATGACAGTAGTAGACCAAATGGCTGAGTTCTTACTGAAGTTTTCTAGCAATGAAAATTACTACTCTTCATTGTCAAGTTATATTTCAATTTATCTTTTGATAATGCCTACAGACTTCTTGGCATGCTGTTGTATAAATGAAAAAATCTCTTTATTTTTGTGTGACCTGATGCATAGTTTGCCGGAAAAAAGTCATAATAACTCAACAATCCAACTTGCTGAAAACTGTACTTATTGGTCAGTATTGCAAGAGGATCTGACAAAATTAATAAACTCAGAAATGTACACAGAAAAAAGCAATAGAAGGGAAAGTGTTTAGAGAGGATATGTACATTTTTCAAGGCAGGCTTAAGAATTGAAAATAAGTGCAAAAAGAAAATATTTAATAAAATGATACTGTGTTGGGGTATGGAGACAAGACTGAGGAAAATGGATAATCCAGTAGAAATTTGATATTCCATTAGAAATCAAAGAAAAAAGTCTAAAGAAGAAGGGTAGTATCTGTATGGAATCAAAATGTAGTGATCCAAGTTTCGAAGGTAGCTGGGACCTTGTTCTTTGCAAGTGAGATCTTGTGGCCAGGTGACTCTGAGCACCTCTTCCAAAGCCTGCAGTAATGGAAGCAGAGGGAGAGCAGTCAAGAGAGGACGAGGTGCTTGACTCAGAACTCCCCCAGCACACTGTGCAGAGAGACCCCTCCGAATCTCAGAACTGGACACAGCCACAGGCAAGTGAAGGGCACAGGGGAAGGCTGCTGCAGCTGTGGCTGCCAATACCCGGAGCGGGCTTGTCACACTGGGCGGTGCTAGTAGAAAACTTACAGTGCTAATAGAAAACTTACAGTCCTCAGAACAATAAAAATCCCATGCCTGTATTGATTTGTACTGATGTCAGACTAGAGCAATTCTTTTACGCCTCTAAGCTGGCCTGGAGATTGAAATGCAAGATATTTTTTACTGACTTGGACCACAAGATTGCTATGTCTGTGCAGTGGGCATGTCTTCACAGCTGTGAATCATAGAGAGAAACAACTGTATCACTAACCATCTTTTTTAAAATCCAAGCAGTATTCCTCTTTCTGTAAACGTAAAGAATTTGACTTCTGTCAAGGTTTGTTGGGTAAAGCAATTTAAATGGCCTAATTCTTCAAAGCATCTGTGGCTTCCAAAGTGGCTCGTTACCTCCGAAATTTTGGCTCAAGAATTTGAACAGTAAAAGCATTGTTTAAAATCTCTTTTCAGATCTCTACAGAATAAAAATATCATAATTCAGTTATGTGCATTACTGATGTGTGATCTTCCTTTCAGATGTGAGAGAGCTAAAGTTAAAAGAAAAGGTCATTGCTCACAACGATGGAATTAAAATCAAAACAAAAAGTACGTAACTAAGCTAGCATATTACCAGGTAAGATATAACTGTAGGAAGAAGGATGGATAAAGATCTATAAAAGAAAATATCAAAAGCCAACAAGATAGTGAAGTTCTTTTCCAAATATTTTGGTTGAGCTGGTCATTGAACACTGATTCCTATTAACTGTTTTGAGCTTGTTGCTGTACATGAAGTCAGAAGCAAAGCTAAGATAAAATGTTTCTGCTAAATGACAGTCATTTTGCTCTGTTCGATTTAAGCAGAGTGCAATAAGCATCAGTTATACAAAGGGGTTGCTAGAAGAAAGAAATAATGGGACATTTTATCACAGGTCTAAGTGACGCATCACAGATGTGATACATATCTACCCCTTGACAATGATGTGAAGGGAAAAAAAAACCAAACCACTTTCAGATCATTTTTTCCTTCATGAGCCCTAGAAACAAGGAGTAAGAGGGTCATACTTCACTGCCCCTCTGAAAATTGCATACCAATCCTCCATAGACTGACATGGACTTCTAAAATGGCAAGCCATACATCCTGGTGTTTCAGTACACGGGCTTGGTGTACAGCAAAACTGAAGACACAACAAAGCATCTTCTGCTCCTCCTTGTACATCTGTAAGACCTCACCTTCAATATCCAGTACCCATTTCAGCTACAGGCAAGAGCTGTTGTGTTTATTTGAGCACCAGCACCAACTTGGGTGAACCCACAGGTAATATGGAAGTAGTGCTTTGCTCCAAGACAAGCCTTGCACATGAATGCATGAAAGGAGATGAACCTCCTTCCTCTCCCTTTGTGACTTCATTTCCCAAGCTTGTGCTTCAGCCCTTACCACCTATATATGCACCCAGCCTTCCACAAATCCCAATTCCCAGCATACCCTAACATTGATCCTAAGTGCTTTGCTGAAATGGAGATACTGGAAACCTAAGTGTCATTGAACATAACATCTGACAAGTCATTCACAGCATTTCATAATGTCTGATTTCTATTTTACGGATGGGATTTTTTTTCTATGCTTCACACTTATTTTTATATGATAAACTAATCCAAAAAGCTGAGGTTTTGTTTTGCTTCTTTCAATAACAGATGTGAGGAGGAGGAGAAACTATATGTTCATAAGAATTTTCAAATACAAAGAACTCTTCCTCTGTCATAGAATAAATATATAAATGGGCAAAATGTTCTTTAAGAAAAACAGCAATACACGAAGAAGATCTGCAGCCAAATAAACTAATGACATATGTTCAAGAATCACATATAACTCAAATTCATTTTATTTCAATATATGAGCAAAAATCTTAGCTATGTGACTTACCCTGTTATTTTCATTTTTGTTCTCCACTAAGCTGCAGAGGTTTTTAATGTGCACAGCTCAGTGAGATATGACAACGAACAGTACATCAAGTTATTTTCCTATAATTAAATGAAAAATGTAACCTAAAGTATGAGTGGAGGAAGGAGCTGTGATACATTAAAAAATAAATCAAACATGAAGTGCAATTGTCTCTCCAGTAGTACATTCACGAAATGTTAAAACTAAACTACTCACAAATGAGGACTAGCAGTTTCCGTGACCCTAAAAAAGTTTGTTGTTTTTGTCTTGATTCTAGCCTATTACAGATATATTAATAATAAAACTAATTGATCAGACACTAGATTCTTCAGCCCATCTGGGATAAGACCTCCCTGCCTCCATTCAAGATGTTATGTTTCTGACTCGTAGCAGATTCCAATATTGTACTTGTAGATCTCCCACACGTAGTTTAAATGCTAAATTTTGCATATTTTCAGCATTAAAAATTTGTTTGTCAAGGATGTAAATTAATCAGTATTAAAACTAGTAACTCTTGGAGAAAAAATAAACCAACAAAAACCGGTAGTCCTTGCTCTGATTCTCAGTCTTTAACTCTTATCACAGTTGTCTTTACTTAATGATTTGTCCTTTGTTTCTTTTATGTGAGTTGTTTATGCAAGTACTTTTTTAAGAGCTTGTGCTGTTTTAGTAAACACCTACTTTTCAGGATACTTCCATTTTCATTAATATGAATAAGACCCAAACGTTTTAGTTTGAGACTATTTTTGAGTAGTCTTGCAACATCCTTAACAGTAGGTTGCTGTCTCTTACTGAAGGCTGCATATTATTGAAAGGTCTCTTTAGTCATATGTAGGTAGAATAACAGGCAAAGCAAACTATGGTATACAGAAAGTTCCAAGCTGTTCTTTGAGAAGCTGAGAATACATTTCATTCCCCTGGTGACCTGTAAATATGAATTTAAATGGACATTTTAAATAAACTCAAACTGATGGAAAGTGCCCAGCAACTTCAGTGGGTTTTATTTCAGGCTCTAGATAACTGACATTTCTAGGCCTATCCATAGGAATTCTAAGAGCTCCATTAACTTTGAAATATAACATGACCCTGCTAAAAGAAACATGTTATTTTCTTTGTCTGTTGTGACCAGTTTGAAAGATGGTTGGAGAGCTTCTGGTTCATGTTAAGCGGACATGTGGAAAATAATCTCTAATACACAGTGGTTTTAGTTAGCCCTCTGATAACCAAAGTGACGGTGATTCAGCAATGCAAGATGGCAACAGAACTGGAATCCTCTTAAAAAATTATGATGTCTGTTAACCCTTTCTAAAGCAGAAGTATTTGCACTGTCAAACTTGGTAACATTAACATTAATACTAGTTTGTTACTGTTGTCTTATGATTTACAACTTTTTACTATTTTCTTGTTAGATTAAATCTGCTGCTGAGAAATTAATGGCATAGCTGTAGCATAGGGGAAACCATATATGTAGACAGTATACTGCTGTGAACATGGGAATGGTATACACATCACAGTACAATTCTCTTGTTTAGGCTATTCCTTAATGCAAGACCCTATTTTGACGTGATTAGTTTCTGCATTCTGCCTAATCACTACATATGCTGCTTTAGTCTTTTAAATCTTGCAATTCTATATCCAGATCTTCTGTGTCTGGGCATTGCCACAGGAAAAGAAATAGCATGTTAGGAAAGACATCTACATGTATCTCCGAATTAAGATGCAAATGCTTCATCAATACAAGACTTACACACCAAACTAATGCTAAGTCCAAGTATGCTGAACTCTAAAACAATTCAGGAAACTATGTATACATATGTTAGTTTCCTTGTGTACATAAATTTCACATCCCAGGCATTTCATTCTTCTGGTAGAAAGAAGACATCAGAATAAGCAGAAATCCAGAAAAATCTGCCTGGGAAACTTTGCCAAGTACAACCAGTCTACAATGCTGTTGCAGTTCATTTGCTCTGTGTAAAGGAGGCAGGCATAGAAAACAGGAGGGAATCATGGCTCCGGTCCTCTGCTTTCCTCAGATGACCTGGAGGAAGTTGAAACACGAGCTCAGAAGAGTCTCCCTGTGCTGTCGTCTGTGCACCACAGAAAACCACTCACTATCCTAGAACAAACTTGAGATGTATGGTTGAAGATTTTTTTAAAAAAAGCCTCAACAAAACAGCACAACTTCAGCGTGCCACTAGCTGAGAGCAGGAAGGATCAAGAAAGAGCCATTCTTTACTAGGACCCAAAAGGAAACTTAAATTCCTGTGTGTTAGCTAGGAAATGTACACTTTACAGAATGGGGCCCACAACAAAGAAGCAGAACAAAAGAGCAATTGCATCCGTCCTCAGTGGAAGGAAAATTCCCTCCTGGCCCTGCCCTACTGGCAAATTCATTTATCTCCAGAAGGTGAGCAAAGCTCACTAAACAAGTAACTGAAAGACTTCAATGGCACTACTGCACAAAAGCATTTGATTTCTAGCTGCTGTAACATATAATGCTTCAGAGAAAGGTAAAAGAATATCCCCTGCCAATAAAACAATAAAAAAGCTCAGAGGTGAAATTTTACAGTGCTTTGCCATCTAGAACTTAACCACAAGTGAGGGAAAGACAAAAGTATAGTGAAGGCTGAAGCTATTTGGATCTGTTTACTGCAGCTCCACACACAGGTCTCATTTAATTAAAGCTTCTGTATTCTTCATGCTTTTGAAAAGGATGTGTTGAGTGCAACAGAATTATAGATAGAATTACTTCTATACCAGTGCTAAAAATGAAAAATTACCCTAGTGAAACTAGTCTAATTTTTTCAATGCCAGATTTTTCTCTGTCGTGTACTGTGTATCACATTTTTTCTGTAAGAGCAACTGAATAGCTTTTCTGTGAGTTCCTTGAGAAAAATTGTTCTGTGGTTTAATAACTGTTGCTGTTGGGCAACTTTGATATTTGTTGAATTTTCCTTTTAAAGTCTTTGAGGTTTGGGTTTTTTTTCTTTTTTCCATTATTCCTAGTAATTCCTGTATGCTTCTCTATAGCTTCCTTCCTTCTCAGTATTTTCATCTTAGGCTTCTTGCTGAATGTTTCCTTGGACACCATTTAACCAGGTACATGTGCTTAGTTCTCTTGATCTTTCTCTGTGTCAACCACTCCAGCCTCCTAAATAATGTTTTGTACTGTTCTCTCTTTCATATATCTCTACAACTATTAGATAATTAAATCTTCTGAACTAAACACAGGTGTGGTACCTAGTCATTTACTAGTTATCCACCTCTTAATGAACACAAGGAAGTTTCTGGTTTAGTTAATTGGGCTTGGCTTAATTTATAGAGTTGGTTCTTATGTCCCTTCTCTACACAACAAAACTCCAGTGATATCAGCTTTAAAAAGTTTTTTATATATAGAGATGTAAGCCAGACAATTAATTTAATTGGATGTACACCAACAATTCTTAGTGTCTCTTCCTACTTCTTTTTATTTGAAAATCTGATGTAATATTGTACTCTGTTCAGGACACTACATGTATTTCTTGTTTTCTGTCATATTTCTCAGTTTTTCACTATATTTTTTGTCCCTTGTAACCAACACACCTGGAAAACTTTTTGTTATGTTGCATCTCTTTTCACACAATGTCATTTAATGAAGACACAATAAGACCTAGAAGCCTTACATTTGCAGTCATTAAACATTTGCCTTCCAATGGTCGTTTTGTTTTGATCCACGTGTTCAGTCACTCAGCCAAGTTCTTATGATGGACTCTGTTTGCATAATAGTCACATAAAAATGATTAACAAGTGTTTCAATACTGAAATCTAAATAGATAACGGCCAGAGTTTTTTGTTCAATGGATCATTTTATGTTTCTGTCATTAAAAAAACCAAAGCTTGCTGTGCAAGATGTATTGTCAAGTTGATTAGAAGTAGTAAACAGAGAGGAACTGTCCATTCTGGGCACTAGCCTGTCTCTTTTTTTGATGGTAAATTATCCTTCAGAAAATGATGTCCTACCATCATTGTACAGAGAAGAAACCAGGCTTAGTGAAAGGTTGTGTACCACAGAGATTCCCAATGTATCTGCAAGGGGAAATGAACTGGCTTGTGTTGGTAACCAAATTCTACCACATCATGCAGATTAGATATGTTAGTAGGGCAATAGATAAGCTATTTGCCACTCTACTGATTTACCTCAGTAGTTATTGCCATGGGACAGCTGTGTATTCAGTCAACGACTTCTCGCAATGTGTTCAAAAGTTTTAAACTTCTTTGTGTGTATATTTCAGAGAAATAAATACAAAGTGACTAAGAACAGTTACAGATGTGATCTAAGCCAAATGTTAACATCACTTACCACTGAAGGTAACTTCATATTGCAGTATTTTTCCCAGGGTCCCTCATGAGTTGCTGCCTGACTACAAACTATGCAGCACAAATAAATTCAAAAATCATATCCCACGTTGCCTCAAATTCTGAATAATATGAAAAACAAAGCATAGAGAAACAACAGAAATAGTTATGGTAAACCCCTGTCCTGTCCATCCAGAAAGGGTCCAGAAACCCTTTTGCCAATAATCTTACTTTCATGTAGCTAAGAGGATATATAACTCTCAAACAGTAGAAAGCAATACCAAGAATTAGGAAACAGCATTTTTTTCAATTTGCTTTGAAAAAAAGGAAAATATTTTTGTCTCCCTAGTTTTCACCTGTTAACAATAAAATACTGGTGGTTAGAATGGTTAAACTGAAAGTTGTTGCAATGCAATATGTAACTTTAAATGTTTGGCTTTTTTTTTTTTCCTGTTTTACCAGTAAAAAGCAAGAAGAGATTTTTTATTTTGTTAGAATAACATAATAAAATTTTGATTTCTTGATACAATTCAAAATAAGTATTTTTCTTTAGAGAATCAATATCTACTCAAATTTGTTCCAAAGCTAAAACTAGACTTCTCTTGCAAGCTGAATTATTTTTAATTTAATAGAAAAAAGGCTCCATGTGACACACTTCACATGAAAGAAAGATATTCTTGGGCCAGTTTTAAAGTGCTAGGAAGAGTGGTGTATAATAGTACCACTCTCTGCACATAAACTAGAGTGGTGCCAAGGGGAGCTGCTGTAATAGCAGTAGTAAAAATGGAAAGAAAAGAGAATGTAGTGAAAAGAAAAGGCAATTTGGGTGTTCAACTGATTTAAAATACCCAAACTGAAATAGCAGCCAGAAGCACTTTCTTGCATTTACGCTTAGCAAAGGTACTGACCTTTTGACTTCAGTTATGGATCTTTCCTATGATATACTTCTCTTTGAAAGATTAATAGAGAAAGTCTATGCACTGTTCTCTCTTTAAACCCCTTTTTAATCTCTCATCAGATATAGCAATTTTAACATACAGAAGTAGCAGGCATTGCTTCTGCAGTTTAGAAACCTTCTGCACAAAAGTAGGCAACAAAAAGGATCAATGCTTTGTGTCTATCAAGATTCAGAGCAGACACATCCTTGCTACACATCCTTGCTACACATCCTCTTCTAGAGGGTCTTGTGTATGGTTGTTTTATTCCTTCAGTGTTTCTGTGGAAATGGCCATTTTCTCAGCACCAATCAAGCTGATATAAATTGAATTCTGCAAAATGTCTTCAAAAAAACATAGAATTACTTTCTTTGGCTTATTTTTATTTTAAATATAGACTTGAGATTCAGCCTCATCTACGCAAAATACTACTAATCTTAAAAACCTCAGAACATACTTGACTTCTTGAAGCTGAATATGTAACTAGTATGAAATTCATACCTTCTTTTGGGTAAACTTGAAGACAGGAAAAAAGTCATAATTCTTATTATTACTTTCTGTTTGTGTTTTTTGATCAGAGATCAAAACCTGAATGTTTCAGTTACATTTGTAAAATCAGAAATAATAAGAACCCTCCAATGTAATGTTTTGGACACAACAGGCTATTCTATCTATTTATTGTTTTCTGTTGTTCAGGTGCTGGCTATGCCACTAAAAATTATGCACAAAAACAACAGTAGAGATTTGTAAAAAACTGTGCAGACGTCTATTCCTTATTTCAAAATATCGTCAATAATATTAAGAAGAAAGGAAGAGGAATTGTGGACTTCCTTACACTACTCTGTCAAGTTGCCAGGTCTTAACACTAATAATGTTGGGACTGTACTTTCCAGTTTTGGAAGGAAGAGATATAACCAAGTTCAGAGCCATTCACAGATGCCACAGCTCCAATCCACACTCACAGAGAGCAAACAGCTGAGTAGGTTGTTCTGTGCTCTGGGAGAGGAGACAAGAGGGTTTCTGGAAGGGGTTGCACTGCTGGGGTGATGCTCTGTGGATGGCAGAGGCTGCCCTGGGTAGGGCAGAGGCAGCTGAGCACAGGCATGCCCTACTGACTCTTGATGGTACATGATGAGATTGGGCATTGCCTCAGATACTGAAGGATGTAGGTTTAGGTCTCCATTGAGGAAGCAAACTCTCAACTTGAACGCATTTTTTGCCCACTTGCACTGGATCCTTCTTCCAGTGGAATAAACCACTGCGTGCTCTGGAGGAGGGAGCACTGCCTCACATGAACATTGCTGCATGTGTTCTCTGGAGTTGATCCGGTGTGATCTGCATACACCTGGTTCCTGACATATTACTCAACAGTTGCTGCTGGGAGGGATCTGTCAGCCAGACATAATGAGCAGCAGCCTTCTCAATGACTGTGCAGGAAAAATGAAAGCCTATCTTTCACAGCCCTTTTCATTTCCTGGGAATGGCAGAGATTGGATGCCAGAAACCCCTATGAAATGCAGACTCCTGTATAACTTATTGTTTGCATTTCACATCAGCCCATTACATGTACAGTCCATTAGAAAGTACTACTGTTTGGTCGTCTTCTAATCTATATCCTAATCCCAATTTTGGTTGTACACAAAGGACAAAAAATTCTGTATGCTTTAATGTCTTTTGTGAATCACCAGAAATGCTTGTCATTGGCCTGTGATTTACTTTGGCAACCAGGGAACCTGCTGGATCCAAACTGTAATAATATTCATTGAAGAATTCATAAATCATTGTCATTTTACTTTGGATGCTCTTTATGAAACCCTTTTTATTGTACGTCTTCTCTTTCTCATTCTCCCAAATTTTAGCCTAACCTGTAAAGTCTCATATATAATTCATTGCAGATGTTTGTTAACAACCATTTATTTTATTTTATTGCAGTTGGTGCCTCTTAGGGATCCCATTCAGATTGTAATACAATATCTCTTCTGTAAAATTGAATCCTAACCTTAACTTTAGCCTGACAGAAGATCTAAAGATTTGAGCCAAAGTATAATTCATTAAAGATTTCATTTGTCCACTTTCAGTTCCTTCAGCCACTCCTCATAAATTTTGTATTTCTGTGAACTCCAACTCTAACCCTGTATTTAAACCTCATTTGACGTAAGAACTGCAGACCCCTGCCTAAGCATAAGACATATCTGATATCTGGCACGAACCCTCAATATGCTTTGGTACGTCTTAGGGGCTCCAGTTTTACTGTGCTTCTTCCTTGTCCAAATTTTTTTGTCCTAAACCAAACCTCAGTCTAACCTGAATGTGACGTGGCTGCCACAGACTACTGCCACACTCAACCCAGTTGTAATTCCTGGGAGAGGACAGTCTGCAGGACTTATTTCCTTTGGCTCCTCACTAGGTACCCTGCTGTTGCTGTTAGTCCTACCTTTTTCACACACTAAACTCTATCCCTGACCTGACACTGAGGCTAGTAACTCCTGTGAATCTTGAAGGCAATTTTAACTCACTGGAAATTTCTGTTCCCACCCTACATTTAGTTTGGTCACACCTTCTGAGTAAGGTTCTTATTGTAGCTCTTGGATTTAATCCCTAACTTTAATCTCAGTTTTACATAGAGCGTAAAGACCTCTGGTAGTCTGAAGCCCATATGATCCTTTTTAAGATTATTAGATGGGGTACTTGGTTTATCCCTCTAATGAAATAAATACTTCTTCCTCTTGTCTGGCCTCTTCAAGTTTTAACCTGGAAGAGCTGATGACCGACCAGCTTCTGCACTCCATTTCCTGCCCAGGCACTGCAATCTGTGACCCATAATTCTCTTTGGACACTCTTTATGAATCCTATTTTACTGTCAGACTTTAATACTATTGCATTTGTTTTGTAAGGTATACTTTAATAAACAAGATAGACATTATTAGCCCACATTAGCTTACTAGATAAAATTATGCAAGAAGTAGAGCAGGGAATCAGAGGGAACTTGCTGACCCAAGGCAATTTAGAGTCTTGTGTATAATTTCAGGACGGTGTCCTGCTACAAAGAGTGGATTGTCACCATAGAAAGCTGAGTCAACTGTTCAACATCATATTGTTTAATATGTGTACAATACTTACAATACTTAAGATTTCTTTATGTGCTCTGTGTTTCTGGGACTTGCTTTCTGTTTCTTCAAGACATGCACTGCCACTAGTAAACTCAATTTAAAATAAAAAAAATTAAAAAAAAAAAAGAGCTGAATATTGGCTAAAACCTATGAGATTTAGCTGTCCTTAGTTAACCGAGGTTTAGGAAACTAGAATGTGTACAGTGAGTGAGTTTGCTTTATTACCCTTTATGGTCTTGTTTGCCTTAATATCTGCCACCCAACAGTTTCTATTATCATGATGAGAGAAAGAGTGGGATAGAGAGAAGGAAGTGAGAACATGCTCTGTGTATGTTTTTTAAAAATTCAGAATGATTAACATTTTAGCAGAATACAGCTGACAGTCCAAGCTATGTTGATATTAGCAGAGATGATTTTTAAGAAGGCAAGAAATAAGGATAAATTCAGTAACTATATGTATCAATAACTCCACTAATGAGAAAGTGGAGAAAAATAAAATAGATTATATTGTAAGCCGTTTTGAAATCTTGTGCAAAATCTGTTAAATTAATTGTCAGAAGTATTAGCATTTAAGACAAACAAGTCTGAATATTTAATATACATTTAAATCATATAATTTATCTGTTTCACAACAAATATTTTATTGCTTGAGTTCATTATGGGTAGCATTTTAAAAACACCTGTAAGTCTTGCCTTCAACAGCGACTAAAACAATTACAATACCAATTCCCACTGAAACTTAGTTAAACTCAGGCCTTCCTGCAGGAGTCGATTTTCATCAGCAAGTTGATGTCCAGTAGCTGTCCTAGAGGAAGGAAGAGGTCCCCAGAGTCTCAGCATATATGGATGTCCAGCCCCAAAAGAAGAATGGACTTAAAGCTCTCCCAGCGGGCAACATTAGTTGCAAAGATATTTAAAAGTTTGCTCCTTTTCTGTGGAAGTCCTGGGGAACAAATGGCTGAAAATAAGCTATACAAATTGTTCTAGCAGTGGCAACAACAGCAACGTGGATGGAGTTTATATGCACAACCAAGTTCTGTGTGTGCAGGTATGTATGTATAGCAATTTAAGAGATTCAATTTATTGAGTAAAGGGGCTCAGGAGTATTGCTTTGCATGAAATCAAGCGATGTAATGTGTTCAGGATCACATGGAAAAGCTGGATACTCCTGCTTTCAGGTTCCCCAGCTATGTGTAGTTGTATGTTTGTGCTTCTCATTTTTGTTCAGGGGCAGAAGTTCAGTACGTTTGTCATGCCCGAGCTAAAATAATATGTTGAAACTTAAGCATTCCTCAGAAGGAGTTTGGTTACTTTTTTTTTTCAAAATTTGTTTGCTGTGCTTGCACTGCCCAAACAGTGATAATAAGACTTTGTGTCTTTTTCTTATTAAAAAAATATTAAACATGACTAGGAAATACCTTATTACACTTGAAGTGGACTTGGAAATATATAGCTTGAGAGGTGTTGACTGAACTTTAATATATTTAATCTCTATAAGACATAATTACATCAGATAAGCAAATTGAAAATGTTAGCTAGTAAAAATAATATTGTCACTGAGTATTTGTAATTATGAGTCTTTTAAATAGTGTTCCTACTTATTATATCGCTTTTTGCCTTGCAGATGGCTTGTTTGTTTTCCTCTACATCAATAATAAAGGCCTGGGTTCCTAATATAGAATGTACAGCAAAATGTCTATTTTGCTGTCTTCAAGAGGGACCTCTGCAAAAGCTCTTGGCTAATGAGATTTGACTGTCTTGGAAAAGCCTATCTCCAGCAGCCTTTGAATGGAATTTAGGATCATGTCTAATTTTGGGTACTTCTGACATTAGAGGAATATATTTGTGTATGTGGCAATTTAGGTCAACATGTTATTCTAACATGATCAGTTGTTTCTTCTTAAAAACCTGTGAGCAGTAAATATTCTCTCTTAGTATGAAGGAACTATTTCTTGTTAGTGATATGAAGACAAAATTAGAAATAATAATTAATTTTCATTCCCAAAAAACTATTTCACTAAGTTCAATTTTCTTTAAGAATTACTTGTATGTATTCTATATATGTATAGCAAATCTAGTCAGAATATGTCTGGAGGATTTTTTTTCTTCAATTACTCTGCTAACTGGAAGAATTAAGTCTAATGTAAACTAAAATTATATGGGAATTTTGGTCAAATACACTAATCATTTAGTCCATTTTTTCTCCCCTTTCAACAGCATGAAATAAGGTTGAATCAAGCGAAGTGTTTAGGAAGAAACAAATTTTTCCTAATACTTGAGCTAGCATATGGCAGAAGAACCTATATACATGTAGGAGAATAGTTGCAAGAGAAACTAAGAGGTCCTATAGCAAAAGTACAAAGGTAAGGAACAAAGAAGGCTTTTTCTTTGCCCAGCAGAAAAAGACTTGGGGGTGTTGGTCAACAGCCAGCTGAATGTGAGCCAACAGTGTGGCCAAGAAAACTGACCAGGAATAATGTGGTAAGCAGGACTAGGGAAGCGATTGTCCCCCTGCACTCGGCACTGGTAAGGCCGCACCTTGAGTACTATGTTCACTTCTGGGCCTCTCACTCCAAGAAAGACATTGAGATGCTGGAGTGGGTCCAAAGAAGGACAACAAAGCTGGTCTAGAGCACAAGTCTTATGAGGAGCAGCTGAGGGACCTGGGGTTGTTCAGCCTTGAGAAAAGGAGGCTGAGGGGAGACCTTATCATTCT
>VYXH01006829.1:25608-79429 GCA_013397275.1 Burhinus bistriatus | reverse complement strand
GTAGATGTGTTGCTGAGGGACATGGTTTAGTGGCGGTTTTGGCAGTGTTAGGTTAACAGTTGGACTTGATGATCTTAAAGGTTTTTTCCAAACTAGGTGATTCTAAGAATTGTGATATTCTCTTTTTTTTTTTTTTTTTTGGCTCTTCCCTGCTTTCTAGCAGAAAGGAGACTCAGAAGTTCTGTATATAATATATTATTTAATACACTTCCTTACTCTCCTATAGCTCTTCAAAAGCACCAAGTATGTCTGGCCCATGTTGAAATTCTATGAATGCCATACCACAAAGAAAAGCTGCCCCAAGATTTTGTTCTAGAGATTTTTTTCTAATTGGTCCCTGAGGTGACCATGCCTATAAAATCATTGCTAACATAAGGCAATAGCAGTAGTATATTTCAAAACACTAAAAATTATCCTCTTCCCTTCTCCTTTGCAACCGTAATGGTGAACTTGTTAAAAAATCACAGGGTTTCTGAGAGGCTGAGGTGAGAGTGCAAGACTGTCTTCCTCAGTTCTACCCTCTTTCTCCTAGCCCAGGTAATTTAATAATTACCTCAATCAACTACTGTTTATGAGTGATTTAACCTCATGATGAAAAACTGCAAAACAAAACAAAACAAAAAAAAAACAAAAAAAAAAGTATCAGGCGATCATCCATACCCCAGTACAATTGGTTAAGGAAACCCATCTCCTCCCCAGTAACTCTGGGGAACAACAGCACTGCCTCAGACCAAGGGCCCATGTAGCACAGCAACTCGCCTCCTGCAGAAGCTACATACAGGTACATAAAGAAGAGAGAGAATAGATTAAGTGGTATTTTTAAATGATATTTCCCCCTGCAAGTTCTGTTTGCCTCCAACTGCTTTCAGTTTTGGAGGCTTCCTGAACCTGCTGTGGTTTTTTCTGCTTAAAAACTCTTGATGATTTATCATTGAATGCTTGTCCAGTCTTTCATCAAATCTATGTGAACTGTTAGTATCTACACTACCTTCAACTGGGATTTACATATGTGTCTTACTGTGTGAAAAGCTGTCTCACCTTGCAAAGTGTCTTCAGCCTTGTTCCCCCTACTTTATACCTTTCACTAGTAGGCTCCTAGTGCTTGTTTTGGAAGACGTGACAAATGATCGGGACTTCTCTGTGCTCCTGAATTTTGTAGACCTCTCATATACCAAACCATCTGTCTTCTTATTAGTCTTTCTTAAATGATTAATCATTCTTTTTTCCAATTTTTCTTTAATCCATTCCAAGAAAGGGAAGCAGTGTTCCAAAGAAAAGTGAGCCATGGACTTATATGGTGGCATAATGTTTTCAGAGGTGTTTTTCTTGTATTTTAGTACCTTCTAACAATAGATTTATTTTTGTCAGCTAATTGGTTTTGAGATCATGTTCTCATAAACCTATCACAGCCTCTAGATGTCACTTATGTTTGGTAATGGTCCACATGAAGCATGGTATTCCATATGTAGATCTAGGTTTCATCCTTTGTGAGTTACATAGATTAAAAATATTACTTATATATCTTTCATTTATGTGTCTGTCTATAACAAATTTTGTTAGCTGTTCTACTGTCACTCAGGATCAAAACTTCCTTTCCGAGTTTATTGTTTCTGTCTTCTTTGCTGCTCTCAGTAACTTATTAAACAAATTAAGACAATTTGAAATTGTGGATGCATACTATGAGTACATTAGCAATAAAAAAAATCTTTGCTCTGTGTAATTTATCAGGTGATTTATATGAAGCTTAGTATTTATGATTTGAAAACAACTAAGTACCTATTATACCTTGCTGAAGATTATAGTTCTTGTTGATTGTCAGTGAAAAGTAAGACCTAATGTGTCTCTTGGGACAGCTGCTGCAATATAAATCATAGAACATAAAAAGATGTTTTTAATCAGCTGAGCAATACTTCCACTTATAATGAAAATGGAATGCTTTGTATTTAAGTAATTTTAAATGTAAAATCTAAATCCAAAATTTTGCAAAAAGTCTTATATGGGGTCTGCTGAGTAGATCCATAGCAGCTGGTGACAGTGGAGAGTTCCTCAAGCCTCTTCTGCTGTTTCACTCTACAGATCCTGATGTGGTGAGAGGAAGAAGCAAGCTTGGCTTTGTTCTCCAGCCTCCTATTGTTCCACCACACAAACTACATTATCTTGTCTCAGCAGAGCCAATTAGGTGAAATAACTTACTGGGTAGCTGCTCTACTTAGAACTATTTTCAATCTACCAACATATTTATGCAAGTATTTGAGCTGTCATTAGATGGTAATTATTTTTGACCCGTATCTATCTGAACTTGACAGAAGCTAGTGACCTAGACTTTTAAAGCTTAATATCTCATTATTGTTCTCTGACACTTTTTTCTCTCTGACCAGATGGAAGTGTAATGTTTACCACTCTGTGTATACATGATATTTATCACATGTGAAATGTTCATAAAGCTTCTTGGAAGTGGTATGAAGAGGTAGGAAAAGAAAAGTATTTAAAACTGGCTTCCATTAGTTCTGATGTGAATAAACACCCATTAAACTATTGTTTCACAACTTTGTCAGTGTAGCTTATGCCAGCTTTGTATAGTGAACAAAACTTTATTCCTGATTTTCTTTTCACTGGACCAGCATTTATGAGATCACAAGCAATTGGTTTTTGTTTTGGTCCTGGGTTATGTAAAGACTTACATGAAATATAAAGGTGATTACACAGATCCACAATTGAGCAAGCTTACAATGATGTATGGTTGTGGTTTGAGTCAGTCAGTTATTGTAGTGGGTTGATGGCTGGCAGCCAGATGCCTGCTCAGCTGCTCTCACTCCCCCACCTTAAAAGGACAGGGGGAGAAAATAAGATGGAGAAGCTCATGGGCTGAGATAGAGGAAGGGAGATCAGTTACCAATTACTATCACTGGCAAAACCAACTCAACTTAGAGAAAATTAATTTTAAAATAGTTTTGGGTAGTAAGAAATAAAGAAAAATCAGAACAACAGCTTCTCCCCCTGAATCTTTCCTAGGACCAACTTCACTCATTCATCCTCAGCTCCTCTATTCTCCCCACGCACCCCCTCCCCCCCAAGTGGCACAGGTGGGGTTGGAGAATAGAAGGTTGTGTTCAGTCCATGACAGTTGGTCTCTGACGCTCCTTTCTCAGAGGTCACCCTGAAACCTCCACTGCCAACACTTTGATACCTACACCCAATACAGCCATCTGAAAAGCTAGAGTGTCTTGGTGGTCAGCATGCTGCCTGGTTGCCCAGACTCTGTAAGCCATCACTGTTGGTTGCCTGACCTCTCTGTCACGTGTCTGAGAGAAGATAACTAGGGACTTGAGGCTTCTCTGATTAGGGATTTCTTGTCAAATTACTTCTTGTAAGACTGTTGTTGTATAGCTTTCCCCACAAATTTGTCTCCATCCAATCAGCTTAAGTGAAATATATATTTGACTAGTTACAGGTAGGCAGCAGCTAAATTGATACAGGCTCAATTTCAAAATGGCAACCAATTTTCAGTTTGATAGAGCAACTAATATTTTTATTTTGATGTATCAATAACATTTGAAGAAAAAACAGATTTTTTAGAAATTGTGCATTTATTTAGCTGTAACAATCAGACTGGTCACTCAGGCTTCCAGAGATGGACATATAATCAAAGCTGGACCATCAGCCTTGAAAAATTGTCAGCCTCGGAAAAAAAAAAAAAAACACACAAAAAAACCCCAAAAAAACCCAAAACCAAAAACCCCCTGAAAACTACCCTTGTCAATGACTTTATTCTAGTCACTTGAAAGTGCCCTATCTATTGTATGTATTATAACTGTGTTACCTAAACAGGCAATCAGTGGAAAACTGTGATTAGCACTTTTCTCTGATAAACTGCTTACCCAGACTGATGTTCAGTTGCTGTTTTCTTTTACAAATGTTGCTTTCCCACTGTTCCTCATCTGTCTTTGCCTAGCTCAAACCAAAAAACATATAAGAACACTGTATAAGAGGTTTTTTATTCTGCTTCCACTTGCTTGGCCCCTTTTTTTTTTACCTCTGAAGGCATCAATGTTTTTTCATTAAATTTTTGTTAGAGTATTTTGAAATATAGTCATTAACTTGCTATATTTATGACTGGTTGTTCTAGGTCACACATTGCTTGAAGCAGACCTTTATTAACATGTAAATTGCAATTTCACACCAGTAGCCTCTTTAAAGTCAAAGGGGAAATAAAGTTTTTAGGTTAGAGTTGGACAGTTAGGATACCAAAAGGGAGTGTGTTTAGATCACTATGAGTCTGCATGAAAATTTAAGTGGATTTCTTTCTTGAATCCCCAGTAAGATACTGTATTAAAGACTTGTTCTTCCAGGTGGTAGTGCTTTCTCTAATTCTTGTTTTTTCTAATTTTCCTTGCCATTGTCTTGCTTTTTCTTGCTCCATAAAAATTATAGGTTTGGAAGGACTGAGTCACTAGTTCGAGGTCTTTGCTGTCAAAACAACTGTGTCATGTAACCAATGATTAATGTTAAAACATGCCTTTATGAATTTGAGTTGGAATCTTGTTCACACAGCTGATGCACTCACTCTAATTTCTGGTCTGTTGTACTGAGAGTAATCTTACTAACATTTGTTCTTGTGCCAGCAGTCCCTTAACTTTATTTGTCTGTTTTCACCTGTGTCTTTGTGTTTTTATTTTTGTATGTAGATAAGGTAATGACATACTCCTTCAGCCTTTGCTTTATTAGCTGAAACACACCAGGCTCCTCTAGTAACAACATGTATGATTGGATGACAGAGATGTCATGACTGAGTTTTCTGATCACTTTGTTTATGCTTATATTGCTATAATGCTTTCCATAGTTTGTATTTTGTGTCTTTTTATTATTATTTTTTTTCCTCCCTCGAACACACAGAATTTTGTGGTTTTCATATAGGCAATTTTCTTTAAAACAAGAGGAAGAAGAGTAAACCAAGATGAAAGAACACGACCCATTTTTGCCGTCTCAGTATAAAAGATTTGTTCTGTCATAGCTCTGCAAACACTGAGGAGGAGTGATAAATCTTTTTTTTTTTTTTAGGTTCTTTTAGTTAGACAAGAGTCCAGTTTCCTCTAAAGCTATCAAATAACATTGTGTAGTCATAGCCTGTATAAGTTTCCCTCCAAACTTAAATGTATGTTGGGGGGTGGGGTGGGTAGAAAACCTTAACAAAAAAAAAACCCAAAACCAAACCTACAAAACAAAAAAACAGACAAACAAAAACTGAAACCCAGAAAACCACGCCACAGAATGACTTCTGAATTTACTTACTGTGCTTTCAATAACTGGAGTCTCTGACTGTCCTGATCTCAGCTGGGAGAGAGTTAATTTTCTTCCTAGTAGCTGCTGTGTTTTGGATTTAGTATGAGAATAATGTTGATAACACATCTAGTTTTACCTGTTGCTAAGTAATGTTTATATTAAGTCAAGGACTTTTTCAGTGTCCCATAGAAGCTGAGAAGGAACATAGACAGGACAAGCTGGCCAAAGGAATATTCCATACCATAGACATGATACTCAGTATATAAATGAGGGTTGAGAAGGGGGCAGGGGTCCGTGATTGCTGCTTGGGATGAGCTGGGCAATTGAGCATCGGTTGGTGGGAGCAATAGTACTGTATCAATTTAGTTTGTGTATTCTTTTACTATTCTTATTATTATTCACTTCTGTTACTGGTATTAACTGTCTTTATCTCAAAACATGAGGGTTTTTCTCCTTCTCCTTACCTTACTGGGGGAAGGGGCAGAGTGGGAGTGACTGAAGGGCTGTGTGGTCCTGGTTGCTGGCTGGGGTTAAACCACAACACTGACTTTCCCTATTCCTGACAATAGCAGCCTCCATACTGATGAAACTTCACAAGCAGGATTTCTTTTTTTTTAAAAAAAAAACATTCCTATTTACCACAAGACTACCACTGAAAGCGATTCGTTTAATTTGATGTAATGAGAGAAAATTCTTAAAATTTTTAAGAGATCACAAACTTAAAACTTGTATCTTACTTCCTATGGTACAATTACAAATTGTGCTTTCTACATCCATAACACAGAAGAAGCAAAGACTTAGTTTTAAGATATCCATCCAATAAACCAGCATATACTACTTTCACTAACTGTAGTGTCCATAGCAAAGTATTCATTCAACATGTTGTTTTAGACTGTATTAAACTATATCAGAAGGGGTGCTAGGTGTTGAAAATTCTTTTATCAGCTAATGAAGTTACATGGAGGTGCAAAACAGATCAAAATCTCCTTTACTCTAAGTTTTCATTTGGCAGATGCTTTCCTATTGCATCTGTGGGTTTGTGGGTTTGGGTTGTTGGCTTGATTTTTTCACAATTCCAGCAGTCTGTGCGGCAATTAAGCTTCCCTGATCAAGAGCTGGTATGCACATATGCAGCCTCCAAAATCCTGGATTTAATGTAGACGTCATCCTACAACTGTATCAGGGGATTTTATGTACAAATCCTCTGCAAACACCTTGTAGATAAAAACAAAATTAAAAAAAAAAAATCACAAAAACAAAACACAAAGCCAAAAACAGGTATGCAGCTTTCATGAATGAAACTATGTATTAAACCTTTTCTGGCTTAAAGGTAGCTCAGCGCTTGAGAACCTTTAAATGCAATGAAAATCTAAGATGGGAGGGACTGGGCATTTATAATGTGGCCTTAGAAGCTGACATTGAACTGTGTAGAATATAAGTAGGTGTAGTTGCAAAGCATTAATTGGGAGAGCAAGGGGTTTCACAATGGAATATAGATATGTGAGGAGATTTAATATTGTAATTAAAAAAACCTGAAATCAAACAATTGTGTTTGTAATGAGCACAGGGTCCATTCAGGCAGGTGTGAAGAACCTTCCAGGATTATAGATGGGGGTGAAGGTAATGCCCCAAAACCAGCCTGTCACACGTGTACTTGGCAGGATCACTTTCCCTTTTGTAACCTAGAACTGTATAGTGAGCAGTTCCCCAAATGCTTTCTATGTGTTAGACACACTACAGTCACTGAGATATCATAAGAATGAAGCGGAAAATTAATTTATAATGTAACCTCATTTTCTAATGAAGAAGCAAAAGATCTTAGGAAACTCATTTAGCTGCTGCTGAGTGAATTTCAGAGCTGGCCTCAAAGAGAGTTCAGTTCAAGTTTCTTTGCTTAATACCAAAATATAGATGGAGAACTCAAGAAAAAGGAAAAATGCAGGAAGGACTTAAAAGAAAAAGAAATAATAATAAAAAAATCTATTCTGTATCAAATTAAACTAATCTCAGTATCAACTCCGGTTGCACGATTCTGCAGAAAATCTGGGTCTAATTTTACAGTATTCTTTAACCATCTTAACATATAAGGATCTTATTGCTTTGTTGTGTTCACATCACAAAAGAAAAGTTATGCAAAAGACATTTCAGCCATTCAAAACTTTACTCCTTAATGTTTTGATGAAATACACCTGGTTCTGTAGAAATTGTTTTTTGAGGTACACAATAACAGGTGAGCTTATTAATCTTTGCTACATTGTTTGTCTGTTAAGGATTCCTTAATGAGTATATAGTTATAATAGATTTGTGTTCATAAATAATTTCACCATTTGTTACTTGCAAATTCAGTCGTCTATAATAAAGATAAGGAAATGAATAATTTTGTTCTCTATTTTGAGTGCAAATTGCATCCGAATGAACAACTGTTTCTTCTGGAAAAAATGACTGAACTAGCAATGTTTCTGATGAAAATCAATTTTTTCAAAGCCAGGCTAACTGGTAAATGAATGTCTTCTTTTTTTTTTTTTTTTTTTTTAGTTTGTCCTCTCTTATTNTTTTTTTTTTTTTTTTCAGTCAGTCACTGCCTAATGAATAGACTATTAACCTTATTAATTTGTACTCATGATCTTAACAAGCTTATGCTGGGATTCTTAAATTGTTACTGTAATCCTACCGACTGACTCTCTGGAACACAAAGATTCAGAAGACGACATAAATAACAAGTATAACTAAAGAAATCACTCTGATTATGGGTATAATGTTGCCTGGCAAAATTATGCAAAAGAAGTTCCTTTTTTTTCCAATATCTATTTTGAAATCTAATACTAATTACAGCCTGATTCAAGTATTTAAAAAGTATGGTAAGAGTATTGTCTCTGAGTGTGTGGACATTAACTCATGCTATCCAATGAAACAAGATGGGGAGAAGCTATTTTTAGAATCATAGAATGGTTAGAGTTGGAAAGGACCTTAAAGATCATCTAGTTCCAACTCACCTGCCCTGGGCAGGGATGCCTCCTACTAGACCTGGTTGCTCAAAGCCCCATCCAACCTGGCCTTGAACACTTCCAGGGATGGGGCCTCCACAGCTTCCCTGGGCAACCTGTTACAGTACCTCACCACCTTCACAGTAAGAATTTCTTCCTAATATCTTATCTAAATCTACCCTCTTTCAGTTTAAAACCATTACCCCTCGTCCTATCGCTGCACTCCCTGATAAAGAGTCCCTCTTCATCTTTCCTGTAGGCCCCTTTTAAGTACTGGAAAGCTGCTATAAAGTGTCCCTGGAGCCTTCTTTTCTCCAGGCTGAACAGCCCCAACTCTCTGAGCCTATCCTCAGAGCAGAGGTGCTCCAACCCTCTGATCATCTTCATGGCCCTCCTCTGGACGCTCTCCAACAGATCCATGTCCTTCTTATGCTGGGGGTTCCAGAGTTGGACACAGTATTCCAGGTGAGGTCTCATAAGAGCGGAGTAGAGGGGCGGAATTGTCTCCCTTTGACCTGTTGGTCAGGCTTCTTTTGATGCAGCTGAGGATACAGTTGGTTTTCTGGACTGTCAGTGCACAGTGCTGGCTCATGTTGAGCTTCTCATTCACCAACACCCCCAAGTCCTTCTCCTCAGGGCTGCTCTCAATCCATTCTCTGCCCAGCCTGTATTTGTTCTTGGGATTGCTGCAATTCAGGTGCAGGATGGCCTTGTTGAACTTCATGAGGTTGGCATGGCCCCACCTCTCAAACCTGTCCAGGGTCCCTCTAGATGGGACCCCTTCCCTCCAGCATGTTGACTGCACCACGCAGCTTGGTGTCGTTGTCAAACTTGCTGAGGGTGTGCTTAATCCCACTGTCCATGTCGCAGACAAAGATGTTAAACAGCACTGGTTCCAGTACTGACCTCTGAGGAACGCCACGTATCACTGCTGGCCACTTGGACATTGAGCTGTTGACAGCAACTCTTTGAGTGCGGCCATCCAGCAAATTCCTTATCCTCCGAGTGGTCCATCCATCAAATCCATGTCTCTCCAATTTAGAGACCAGGATGCTGTGTGGGACAGTGTTAAATGCCTTGCACAAGTCCTTGTAGATAATGTCAGTTGCTCTTCCCTTATCTACATGCTGTAATGCCATGTTTGAGTATTTTTGAGTATGCTCTCGCAATAATTCCTAAATTTTTATTTGTAATACCTTGGCATGAGACATGTATAGTACAACTGGATCAAACTCTTTGAATTAAAATACTTTTTTTTTTTTTTTAATTTCCATTGCATAACAATAGATCATAGGGGCTGAACACTATTACTAGAAGAAGTAAAAACCACAAAACTGAAAATATGCCATTGGGCTTCTCAAATATGAGCGTATACTTACAGTCCTTTAGAAGGGTTATGTAATCAGCATGCTTTTTCTTATAGATGTTGCTGGTACCTGAGTAGCCTCATTTTGTGGCCATTTTAATATTAGTTGGGTTTAGTGTGAAGGGAAAGGCCATAATTCTTTAAGATCACTTCCCTTTACTCAGATGTCACAAGCAGATTGTGTCTCCTTCACTGAAAGGATATTTCTGTGCCTGTGTATTTGTGCCAACAAATGAAATCCATATGCTTCTGGGTAGTGTCCATGGATGTTTCTAGCTGAGGTCTTCCCAGAGGTAATAGTGCACCTCTGTGTTTCAGATCATAAAACCTACAAACACGGGAGAACTCTTATTAATCCCCATCAGATGAGTAGAGCTGGCTAGTTGTGGCAACTTTAATTTTCTATCTTACAGTCTTTATTTAATACAGTAGTGAAGCAGGATATACCTTTTCAAAAGAGGTATTTTGTTATCAAAGCCACTGTCTTGGTACTCAAATTACTTTGCTATTGTTACTTGCTGATGGTGGTTTTAAAATATATTTACAGCTTGAATCTACAATTTTAAAGAAGGCAGATGCATTTCCATATTTAAAGATTGGTACTGAAGCAGAAACATCCTCTAATTTTATTTTTTCTTTTCTTGCAAATAGTGCAACATTATTTACAATAAGATAATAACCACAAACCATATTACGGAGCCACTAACTAAAAACAAATTGTTTCTCTGTGTTTAAAAAAACCCAAAAAACAAAACCAAACCCAAAACAAAAACCCCATAAACAAACCAAAAAAAACCCAAACCCCAAATCCCCACCTCATTCTTGGGTATGCTGTATTCAGCTCCGGGTAGGATCACCACAAAGATCAATAATGAACTGCAATTAAAAAAATGTCATCTTACCCCAAATATTTCCAAAATAAACTTACCGCTATGAATAAAGAGCTCAGCTCTAACAAAGAGGAGGATTGTTTCAAAAAGCAAATAGAAGTTTTCATTTCAAGTATGGATTTTCTCATCTCAGAATAAAAGTTTGGTTTATAAATATCAGTAAAAATCATGGGGTACAACTACAGTAACCTTACTTTCTTCTTTCCATACCTAAAAGCACTGGTTATGTTAGAATTAAAAATTCCCAGCTGTATGCATAAATTAAATTTATTTGCCTGTTAAACCACTTTAAAAAACAAGTACTATAAAGATACCACTATGTACTGATCAGTTGTAGCCAATAAAATATTCTTGAACCCTTGAAAGTTTATCAGTAATTGAAGAAGTAGGAAAAAATATTTATTATTTTGGTGGAAACAAATATAGTTAAAAAGTAATACTGTCCTTGCTCTTTTTTCACCCTGAGTAATTCTACTGCGTTTTTGGATTTCGGATCCATAAAGCTAGATGTTTGGTTTATTTTCTGTTCTTTCAAGCACTGATTTAAAATACTTTTTAAATACAAGTTAACTGTTCTTCCTTAGTGAAGTGTAAGTTCTTTGGATAGCTCAATCTGAGAAAATTTAACCTATAGCAGTTTAATTCTTTGATATGAGTTTTTTTGATACAGTTTTTATCCCCCAAGAAATGCATGGGAACAGCTATTCAGAAAACAAAGAGATTGTTGCTATCAGAAATATTGACACTTTTTCCTGGAATATTATTTAAGAATTTGGTGCGTACACAGGAATATGAGTGGCCCTATTCTGAATCTGAAACATGCCATAAATTCAGTTCGGATCCAAATCTAAACACTATTTCCTTAGCTACAATTTTCATTATGTTGTCCTAAGACTCTCTTGAATATATGTAATTGAGATTGTCACCTCTGATTTTCTTATGACCTGAAAGGAAGACAAAATTGAAGTCAGTGAATGGAAACCAATATGATATGTGCCTGCCCTATTTGCAGCTAGATGCATTTACTCAGCCTTTTGCTATTTCAGAAAACTCTCAAGCATCTTGGTCAAGTGGAAACCCCTTGCATCAGCTCTTGTGAGAAGTTATCTTTTTAAGCCAGACAGTCTACTCATCCAGACTGCACTGACAGTATTTTTTATTCTTGATATAGTGGCTACTACGAGGACGTTTTTCTGCACTTTAATGTCACTTCTACAATTTTAAGTATGGTGTTATCCTACAGAGAGATTATAATGAGTCCTTCATGGGAACTTTGACTCCTTTTAAACGCATGCCATGTTGTTACATTTGGAGGATAATTATAAGACCTGGAAGTTAATCTTGGAATTGACAAGATTTAAATGTTCTTTCTAAAGTTCTAGAAGAATTTTACTGGTAGACCTGCAGAAGTGTAGATAGTGCCAAGTAGATCATTCATCTCAGTACTTTGGTAAGTAGCTGGCAAAATGTCAAAATGAAACCCTAGTTTTAGAGTTACGAATTAAGCTTTAAAATCGGTACGTGGAAAGCAAATATTAGCATCAGCACACTTCTGTGTACAAAATTCTGAAATTTGCCAATGAGGGTTATAACTTTAGGTTGCCTAATATTCAAAGTTGAATGTAGCTACTTTATCTGTTGGTTTGGATTAGACATGAAACTGGAGCTTGAATTCGAGCTGTTTCTGAATGCATACAGATTGTTTATAAGTTTGCTTCAAATTCATCTCTAAAATATATGCCAGTTCTACTGCACACAAATATCATGGTGTCAGACCTTTTGGTAAATACATTTTTTTTTTTTTTTCATATTAGACTCCTAAAAATTGTTAATATATTCTAAGAGAAAGAGCCAAGGACACTATATAAAGCTTCTGAAAATAACAATTCTTTCTCTTTTAGAGCTTAAGCAAACAATATTAAAAAGTTTACAAACCAGGACAATAACAAAGCAAAAGTGAAAAACATCATCGGCCAAGTATGATTGTTCCTCATGCTTCTTCAGTGTTTTTCTTTTATTTTCTTTTTTCCCTTCCAAAGCCTTTTCCTGGAGAATCATATTTGCATATTTTCTAGAAATGGAAGACAATTTTATTCTAAACTGATCCTTCTGTCAGATGCTTTAGATAATCAATGGCACTCATTACTGCTTAAGGGCTTACATATCACAGTTTGACAGCTCAGGTGTGTAATAATTAGAGTATCTGCTCCATTTCTAAAAATGACTTTAAATCTCCAGTTTATGGCATGAATCAGACCCAGTAATTTAAAACATGTTTGCCTGCCCCTCCCCGAGGTTATATATTTAGGCTAATGAGTATTCATTTCTGGTTTATGGGGCCAAACTCTCGTTAGACCAAGCAAGACTAACTGATATATTGCTATTATAAGTTAGATATAAATGAAATTCCATTAGAGCTTTTGTGAGAATTCAGTGAAAATTCAAGCTGCAATTGCTTTTCTTAAAAATATTAAGAGTTAGGGAGTGTACTAGCATTTTGGGGGAGAAATTAAAGATGGTAATAGAAAAATCACCTTTCTTTGAAATTATTAATCTTTCCAAAGCTGCAAGTTCTGGCCAAACAACAATGCTATCACCAGCGGTAATGGACTTCCACAAAGAGTACTGTTGTAAAGACAAAAGTTCCTACAGTGATTGTTATAACTGCAGATTTCTGCTTGTTTTGTATAAAAATGAAATATTGTTTCACTTCTCTTTGTGTATGCTAAACATCCTTCCCTCCATACTCATTCAAATTCACATTAAATTGTACCACAGGCTCACTTTATTACACAAATAGACATATAGCTTTGTCTTAAATCCTGTTGGATGAAAACAGCTGGATTCTAAATAACCAGTATATTTTATTTAATATGTAGGTCTAGGAACCGACATTAATTGATAACATATCCTGCTCATTAAATTATCATAGAATGGTTTAGGTTGGAAGGGACCTTAAAGATCATCTAGTTCCAACCACACTGTCATGGGAAAGGACACCTCCCACTAAACCAGATTGCTCAAACCTCCATCCAACCTGGCCTTGAACACTTTCAGGGATGGGACCTCCACAGCTTTCCTGGGCAGCTTGTTCCAGTGCCTCACCGCCCTCAAGAGTGAAAAAACTTCTTCCTGAGACCTACTCTAAATCTACCCTCTTCCAGTTTGAAGCCATTACCCCTCGTCCTATCACTACATGCCCTTGTAAAAAGTCCCTCTCCAGCTTTCTCGTAGGCCTCCTTTAAGTACTGGAAGGCTGCTATAAGGTGTCCCCAGAGCCTTCTCTTCTCCAGGTTGAACAACCCCAACTCTCTCAGCCTGTCCTCATAGCAGAGGTGCTCTAACTCTCTGATTATCTTTGTGGCCTTCCTCTGGACCTGCTCCAACAAGTCCATGTCCTTTTTATGCTGGGGGCTCCAGAGATGGACACAGTATTCCAGGTGGGGTCTCACAAGAGAGGAGCAAAGGAGCAGAATCACCTCCCTCAGCCTGCTGACCACGCTTCTTTTGATGCGGCCCAGGATACGGTTAGCCTTCTGGGCTGTGAGCACATATTGCTGGCTCACGTTGAGCTTTTCATCCACCAACACCCCCAAGTCCTCCTCAGGACTGCTCTCAATCCATTCTCTGCCCAGCCTGTATTTGTTCTTAGGATTGCCCTAATGCACATGCAGGACCTTGCACTTGGCCTTGTTGAACTTCATGAGGTTGGCATGGGCCCACCTCTCAAGCCTGTCCAGGTCCCTCTGGATGGCATCCCTTCCCTCCAGCATGTCGACCGCTCCACACAGCTTGATGTCATCAGTAAACTTGCTGAGGGTGCACTCAATGTGCAGTATGTCACCAGCAAAGATGTTAAATAGTACAAGTCCCAGCACCGACCCTTGAGGAACACCACTCATCACTGCTTGCCACTTGGACGTTGAGCCATTTACGTCAACTCTTTGAGTGCGACTGTCCAGCCGATTCCTTATCCACTGAGTGGTCCATTGGTCAAATCCATGTCTCTCCAATTTAGAGACAAGGATGTTATGCGGGACAGTGTCAATTGCCTTGCACAAATCCAGGTAGATGACATCTGTTGCCCTCCCCTTATCCACCATTGCTGTAATGTCATCGTAGAAGGCCACCAAATTTGTCAAGCATGATTTGTCCTTGATGAAGCCATGTTGGCTGTCACCAATCGCCTCCTTATTTTCCACCTGCCTTAGCAGAGTTTTCAGGAGGATCTGCCCCATGATCTTGCTGGGCACAGAGGTGAGACTGACCAGTCTGTAGTTCCCCGGGTCTTCTTTTTTACCCTCTTTAAAAATGGGGGTTATGTTTCCCCTTTTCCAGTCAGTGAGAACTTCACCGGACTGCCACAACTTCTCAAAGATGATGGATAGTGGCTTGGCAACTACGGCTACCGATTCTCCCAGGACCTGTGAATGAATCTCACCAGGTCCTATGCACTTGTGCACTTTCAGGTTCCTCAGCTGGTCTCGGTCCTGGTCTCCTCCTACAGTGGGTGGTTCCTCATTCTCCCGGTCCTTGCCTTTACCTTCTGCAACTTGGGCAGTGTGGTTAGAGTCTTTACCAGTGAAGATGGAGGTAAAAAAGTTGTTGAGTGTCTCAGCCTTCTCTGCATCCTGGGTGATCAGGTCTTCCGTTTCCTTCCCAAGTGAGCCTACATCTTCCCTAGTCTTTCTTTTGTCCCTGCTATACCTATAGAAGGCTTTCTTGTTGCCCCTGATGCCTCAATTAGATGTATCCTATTAAAAATTTGGTAGATTTACTATGAAGTTGTCTCAGCTGATTTAATGATGAATGACTATGGCTTAGACTCAGGAATGTGTATTCTTCTCTGTACTCACTCTTTCATTATAAACTAATACATACAGGCCTTTTAGATAATCACTCTTTTCTTCCTCAGTAGCATATCAATTGCAACACATCTTAAGAAGATATATTGATTAGTATCTTGAACTGTATTCCAGGTGGTCTTTTCTATTCAATATAGTGTTTGGGAACTAAATACATAAAAATAGTGTAGATAAGGTCAAGTAACCAAGTATATTCATAGTGATATACCTCATTCTTTCAAAGTATGGAGAGATTAATCTTGGAAATGTTATTATTATAGAAATTTATAAGAAATCACTTATACCTATTCTGAAGCAGCTTGTTCATGTCATTCTTCACCATATGATTTATGTTCTTCGGCTGCTAAAATGTCTGTATCTGATTTTCTTCTGTGTAGCATACATCTTTTCCTTGAGATACTGTGATCATACAGTACAGTATTTACTGTATATTGTTAAGGTTGTTTCACACTGTGCATTTATCATTAGCTGTGGCTTAGTCATCCTGAAAGTTGTTTATTTTAAATGAAAACAAGATAGTAAAAAACAAACAGGTGCAGTATTTTTTTCTATGGTAACGATACTAATGATATTTGAAATTTACCTCAGCATTTAATTTTCATATTATGAAGAATGGATGTTTTTATATACCTTTACATACAATTTGCAGTTTAATTTATATATTATTAAATTTAAAATACCTTTTGTAGGTTTCACTTGTACTTGATACTTTTGTATTAACTTGGGATTGATCTTCAATTCAGAATGTAACTGTAGTTAAACTTGACTTCAGGAAGCATTTAAAATCTCTACACTTAAAAAAATCTTATGTAATAAAACAAAAATTAGGTTTCATGTTAGTATGTATGGTTTTTCAGTCGAGATAGTACTTTCTTGAAGTGAAACCTTTTCACTTGAATTGGTTATAAAAGATTATTTTTAGAAAAATGTCAAGGAGGCAGCGGAGGGAAGTCTTAGTGCAGAATTTTGCCAGAGCGTTCCGTACCAGTTGTGAATCAAGCATCTTATATTCCTGTTCTCATCTATGAAAGAAGCTCTGTGTGTGAAGTGTTTCCTATCAGGATTCACTTTCTCTTCTTTTAGAAATAAAATATGAAGAGAGACCTTGAATTTACTGTCATAATCCAGAGGTTTATTAGACTTTCCCATAAGTTATTTTATCCATAAGGCACTACTAAGGACACATAACAATGCTCTTTTAATTTATAACATTTTACTTTCAGAGGAAACATTTTTAATACATTTATTGTTGCATAAACAATTCATTGTAGAAAACAAAGGGGTTTTTTAATTCAGAAATTTTTTTTGCTGAAAATGCATTTACTTACAGTGGAAACCATTGACTTTGAGAAGCAATAATTTCAAATACAATATAATTATATTGTAGTTCTTTTAATGCGTGGTCTTTATAGAATATTGAAGTACACTTCAAATTTTTGCCAGCATTGCATTTCTGATTTTGTAAACAAGAAACACCATAATCCCTAAGAAGAACTGCACTTCTGCTAGTAGAAGCAGTGGAATTTGTAAGAGCTCTTTGGTTTGCGGTTCTGTATCAAGAACTATACATTTAAGAGCACAAAACTACTGTGACTCAAACTGATGACTTTTTCTAAAGGTGAAAGGATAATTTTGACTCTACGTATTTTTTAAACACTATAATAAATGATTAATGAATAGTTGTTTAAATAATAATAGCTTTTATTAAAACAAATTATATCAAGATATGTATTAAGATCATTATAATTTGGTGTCATCTGACAGGCTCATCACCAGTCACTTATCTTATATATGTCCTTCACAGCTCTGAAATATTTTCCTTCTTTTTATAACTGTCTTTGTATTGTACATAATTTATCTTTGGTTCTAAATTCCTGGTGCTTCTTTAAGCAATTTTGCTTTCATAGCAGCCTTCTCTCTAGCTGTTTGAAAGTAAATTCTGGTCTGTTGTTTCATGACTTCTTATCATTTTCTGCATGGCTTGCATTTTTGGATAGTCTTTTACTTTTTAAAAATTTTTTTTACCGCATCATTGTTTATACTTTGTCTAAATTCTGGCAAATCTGTCAGACATTGGTTTCATGTCATTCATGCATCATAAGGTTATGATTATTATTAGGGAAAAATGTGAGAAACCACATGGTAGGAAAACATCCGTATTGCTTCTCATTACAATGAGAGAGAAAGAGTGGCTGGTCCTGCTATGACCTCAGTGAATCATTATTCATCAGAAAAGCTAGTATGCAGAGAGCCAATATTTAATCTTCTCGTTATCATATAACACAACATATACCATATTCCACTTAATTAGACTAGCTGCTTTATTGAGATGTCTCCCAGGGATATCTGCTGACTTAGTCCAGCGAGTGATAGCGAATAGCAGTAGCTGAGGCTTAATTGGAACACCATTATCATAAATCTCTCGCTCCCTTTTTATTTTAGCAGGAACCACTATGACTAATACCACCTGATTAAACAGTGCTTAATTAGGTGTTAAAAATTATGATGATCTTATACCCGATGTAGTAGGTGCCAAATAGTAATGATATGAAGAACCCTTATCAGGCAAAGAGATTGCAACTGGTGGGAAGAAGCTGTGTTCGTGATATTTTAATTACCACAATCTTCTCCTTGAAATTAAAAGTTCTGAGTAGGTGTTGGATGTGGCAGTATTAAAGATTAGTAAGTGAAGCTTCAGGTTCATGCTTTGAGCCAACAGAACTGGTGTACAGAAAGTATCAGTTATTTTTTTCCTTCCCCTGTGTGTGGTGCAGAAGACAAGATAACTAGGAAGTTTCAGTGTATTTCAGATTGACCGTGATATATTTATTGGGTACAATGTTGTAAACTCATTTTTGTGGAAACCAAAGGTTGTATACAAGAGCTGAGCTTAATGTTTAGTACATAAATGTCAGTAGCATCAAGTAATGTTTTAGTAATCATTGCTATGATTAGACCTAGAAAATAACAGCGGAGAAAGAATTTTGTGTATTAAAAAATAAATAAATATTATTTTCCTCATATGTCCTCTAAAGTATTTGTATGAAAAACTGGCTGTGTTCGTTGTTTTTTAACTGTTAAAAAAACCCTTCATATTGTTTTGTCAAAGTGAAAAGTACACTAAAAAACTGAGATTAGGATTGGTACTGAAATGAATGTAGACAGAAAATAATAATGCCTGTAGTTCCTGAAGCCTTTGTATCATTCCTCATACTCACTTTACCATAAACATTCACAGCAGTTTACTTGTTCATAATTTACATTACTTTCTTAAAACTTTAAATGTAATATTAAAAAATTACAGGGAAACAATAATATAGTTTTATTTCAGGTGCTGCTACAGAGCAGGGGCAACTATTTTTGTTCCTTAATAGATGAATGATTGTCAGCAGTAATTTAGGAGTTAAATATTACGAACATAACTCCAGGTGTAATTTCTTTGCTTGCTGTGACAGATTTATAATCCCCAGTTAGGACCGTTGGTACTTCTGAAGTGATGAATTTCACTTTTAGGAAGCCCTAAAAAAATTATCAGGAATTCACCATGGAAGAAGAAATCATAGGTTTGGACCAAGGTTTTCATTCATTAGAAAGTCATGTAGTACGATGTTGTAATTCCTTACACCAATAGAAGAAAAGAAAGGCTTACACCTTGAGCTTTCTTAAAACCACAGAGTCATCTCAAAGTAAATGAATGACTTAAAAACACGTGTATTTTCAGTGTTATTCATTACGATATTACGGAGCTGCAGTTGTAGTATATCAAGCCAGAGTTTAACTCTGATGCTAAATTAGCTTTGAGAATTTACATCCATTATTTTGTAATGAAGCAAAACCTAACTGTAGTGAAACAGACTGAATCCTGCCATATGCTGATTACAGCAGCTGTGGGTTATAATGCATGGCATGGGCACACTGTCCCACCTCTGGGTACCAAGTTAACCAGCATCCAGTCAACAAAACTTCTGTGTCTCTCAGTATAATGAGAGAAGGGAAGATACAAGAAGCCTCTTACCAGAAAAGAGCTTGGTGACAACGTGATAAAGATACAGTCTGCCATGGTGGATTTGTGAAGAAAGATTGTATGAGGAGAGTGGTGGTAGGCAGATTCAAAGGAGGGCAGTTTGGGTAAGATATGTATGTCACTGCTAAGGAAGTAAGTTATTAGGTACCGCATGCTACCAAGACAGTACGTACCCTGCCATCCTACTCTGGTCCTCATCCAGTTCCTGGGGACTGAAACTCTGGATACTTTTGGGTTGTAATTCAGCAATTGCATCTACAGGTTTTCTGACTTAAAAGAAAACAAATTCCAGGATAAATAAGAAAATACACCTTGATTATCAATACGTAAATCTTCTCTGGCAAAATAATTTTAGAAGCAGATATTAGTAAAGGTAAGAAAAAATATTTCAGATGTTTGTGCTATGTGGCTTGTCACAGAAAATCTCCGTATAAATACTACCAGGAGACTGGTTAGTCTGGCACTGTGCTAAGCTAGAGCTGTCTCAATGAAGTGGGGGAATACAACTTTTGAAGTTACAAGAGTCGCATTAGTTTGTGTATGTATGCATATGTATACCAGTCATACATTTGTACACATGATCATTTTAAAGATTAGGGTATACAACAGCCTATGAAGCATTCAAGCAACATGTTGTGATGAAGTCCAAAAATGTTTGATGCTAGCTTGAAACTGACCTCTTTGTCCAACATTGTCTTTGGAGTACCAAAATATGTTATGGAATACAGTTTTAGCTGTGTGGACCATGTACTTTTTAAATATTTTAGCAGATATTAATAAAGAAAGCATGTCCTGTTAAATTTGTATTCAGTGTTTCTAATTTATTGTGTTCTAATAAGTAAGATCTAATCTCTGATTTTTTTTTTAATTAATCTGAAAATGTGTTATAAATTAGATAATGCCTTTTGTTCTTTCTGTTCCCTTTTTGAAAGCTGAAAAATTAGGTTGCATTCATGAGACAAATCCTGAAGCCTTTTGATAAATTTGACAAATATGTATCTGCATACTCCTAACTCTATCTTTTCATTCACTAGTGAGTAGGTAAGAAAAAGGATTCCTAAACCTGATGATTTTTTTTTTTTTTTAAGAAAAAAAAACCCAAATGTAAGTTAACAGAAGCAAAATTATCTGGGTGAAATAACACATTTTAGAGATATACTTTTTAATCCTTCAGCAGAACCTTAAAAAGGAAGCACTTTAAAAAGTTTTTTGAAGGAAGGGAGAAAAAGGCAATCTTTTGAAAATATTATTTTAAAGGGATGTGTGGAGAAACACCAAAACATTTCACTGGTTTGAGGTAGAAAAAACCTTTTGATTTTGGTTTTGGATTTTTATTTTATCCATAAAATCTATTTTTCCTTACTGTTCACCATAAAATATGTAAATAAATCTTTTAAAAATAAAAATCAGAAGAAGAGAATTTTGAAGAAATAGTTTACTATTTTTCAGTGAGGAAAAAAGTGTGGTTTTTGTAATCTCTAGTTATTTCAGAGTTGGTCTAGAAGATCTTCTAAAAATGAACAAAGTCCTATGTTATTTTTCTGACTTTGTAAAGAGGTCATAGAGTACCAGGACTCTAGCCTGTTTCTAGTTAATACCCTTTGCTGAAATCAGAATTCCATAACCACCAGGTTTCCTTTTGATGGCTCTATTTATATACTTTGTGTGTTTACAGTGGTGTGGTAATAAGGTGTATTAAGCTGTTAAGATGCAGTATTTGTAGCACTTTGCTTTAAGGATAGCACTGTGTACACATGTATTTTAAGAAGGCTTTATCTGAATGGAAGATGAATATAAGTGCAGGGATTAAATGAAAGTTCTGTCCTGTAATCTGAAATAAAAAGCAGTGGCTCTTTAAAATACCAGACTCTTTATTTTCTTAAGAGTTGTTGATGTAACTGGCAATCTGGCCCCCTGTCCCTCTGCACCACCATCTCTGTCCTCTTGTGAGCTGGAATTGAGAATTTTAGTTGATAAGTTAGTAAAGATGATTATCTTTTACTGCTATGTAGAAAGTAGATGTGCGTACGTCTTTCTAAGAGAGTTTTAAAATGAGAGAGGCATTTACTCGAGCAGAACAAGTCTGGAAAGTTTCTGGAAAAAAGCTGGGAAATTAAATTAACAAATGAAGTACAATGATACAGACTGTACCAAAGACTAGCCTTAGATTATAAAGGATGGAATTAAGGTTTATTGTCAAAGCAGACTAATTAGTATTTTAACTTGCTATGTAAAGGATAAGCAAAATACCTTTGTTGAGGTACAAAGTAAAGTAGAGGTGCATAGCTAATGCTGTTTACTCTTTACTGTTACTCTGAATGATTTTTTGCAATCACATGCAAACTTTTTCATGGCTGTTAAGAGAGTGCTCTTGTGAAATTTTTAGCTCTTTCAATTTAAATATATTCACCTATCTACATACAAAAGCCATAGACTACCCCTTCATGTGAAAAACATATTATTTTCTGAAATCTGGGACCTCTTTGTGATTAAGTAGTTGGGTATGAACAACACAAACAGCTATAATGAGATCTTTTAGACTGTCCCTTTGGATCAGTCCATTGGCATGATCTTGCAGTTATCTCCAGCACAGGTACTAACAGATCAGAAAGGTGTTTGAGAATGTGGCCACAGGAACAAGTGGCTGGAGAGGTAAAAAAAGTGTCAGAAATCTTGACACTACCCAGTTGTGAAACTCTGCCCTCAAGATTAGTGACAGTTGCTGTAACACTGAATTAATTAATTTGTTAGAAGTTTAGGGTTCCTGATGTTTCTGGGTTTGGAAAAAGGGTTTAAAAGATGGCTCCAGTTGCTTTTAAAATTGTTGTTTTCTCAGAGACTGAAGGAAGAAAGCAAATTTTGGAAAGGAGAGGACCATAATTCTCCCCCACTTTTGTATGAGAACTGGAATGAAGAGCATAAAGTACTTTTGTTTACTATTACTACATGGCTTTAAATTTTTTATTGTTAATTTAATGATATTTCAATTAAAACGGAGTAATCCCTGTGACTTCTATTATTTTAAGGCTGAAAAACTATTACATTTATCTCCCTATAGTTACCCCAGTAAAAAAACCTAATTGGCCAGATCCTTGGAGGTGAAGTTAACAGTAATGTTCTGCTCATGAGGTTCCGTCCCAGTGACCTTAATCTATTGAGCAAAATCATGAATCTTAACAATCAATCATGTGCAAATATAGCAACCTGGTGAGTCACCTAATTTCTAGTTTGGCTTGAGCTTTTTATCTTTGTGGTTACAAATACAGACATTCATAAACGCTTCAGTTGAGCCCAGAGATTGCTATTTCACATTTAATGGGTGGAGGGTGTTGTTGCATGAGATACAAGTGAGCCCACAGCATCTCTTCCCTTCTGTGTCTTGGGTGACATTTTGAATACCACATGGTGATGACTAATTTCCATATGACTGGGTACTTCTACTGCTAGCCAGTTATTTGGCTGCTGCCCCAGAACCTTGAGCTCTCCATTATCTCTGGCAATGTGGGGAGCAGCATATGCCAGGTAATGGGAAAACTGGTAAGAGAGGTAGTGTGGGATATACTGAGGAATGCAGTATATTTAGCTGGGCTCAGTTTTGTTCCATTGAGACTTTTAGCTTTGTCTCCGTGGTAGTCATTTTAGCATCTGTAAGCTACGGTCCCAATTTGACACCTTTTCAGGAGGACTTATTATCTCAGGCAGGTGGGCAGTACATCACAATCATTACCATTTGCCTTAGTAAAAGTGGGTCTTGTAATGGGGCATTGGAGATGCAGAAAAATATGCAGGGATGCCAGATATTGTTCTAGCAATGTTGTGGTAGAGCTCAAGATAGAGTTTTGCAGAATTTATTGGATCATTTGAAGCATAACAAGAACTCGAATTTATGATTTCGGTGCTAGTCCAGGTTCAGAAATTGATCTGCTTAATCATTGCGCAGAGCTTCTGTCTATTTCCAGGAACCAAGAAGTCTGGGAACAGCAGTCTCAGATGTCTGGGACTATTGTGGCTTCATGGGTTCAGCATGGCTGTGGCCACATCAGACCCAACCTAACTACTGGAAACAACTGAACGTACATTCATCACACTTTTCCATCCTTGAGTTCCTGGGACAGTTTTTAGGGTAAGCTATAGCACTGGACTATAACTAGGTCTATACACCTAGATGTAATGTCTTTTCTCATGAAGAAGCAACCCTTGTGGCAGTATAAACTTAATTCTATACTGGTATCATATCACCAGTTCATTTGATAAACACTCAATGTCAATTTGTAGCTGTTTGGTGAGTAAATATTTCAATAAAAATCATGAAAGAAAATGCCATGTCAAGGTTCTAAGAAGCTGTAGGGACATATAATTTCCAGTACTGGAAGCTGGCCACTCCGTAAACAAACTGCTCTGCACTTTGTACAAATTTGCTGAATAAAAACTCAAAATTTTTGTCTATGATCTGGCTTTTTTTACCTTGAAACAATGTTTTACTGAAAATATTCTTACCCGATCTACTGAAAGCTAGTTCAACAATGTATGCCTGGTAGCCAAACTTCTGTACACTTATAAAATACTCCTGAAATACCTCTGTATCAAGAATATAGACATACTTAAATAATGATAAATCTCAACTTCATAGAAGTTGCTCTTATGATATGATTTCTTTCTCTGATATGATCTTAATATAATTGCTGACTACCAGAACTTGAAGACTACTTAAAAACATGTTAACATAAAATTAATAACTTGTACTGTGCAAATGTGTTTGTACTTATTTGAATGAACACTTTTTCGTAAGGATTATTTACATTTCTACTAAGCCTGCAGCCTTTTGTTTTTTAAGAAAAAAATCAGACAAATACAGGATGACATTTTATCACTGGAAGAAATAACGGAAATTTCAAAAAATGTGTGTCAGATTAGTGCATAACAAAAAATTAAACCTTATATTATCATTGTAATACATAGCAAATGCCATAACAAATGTGGATTTTGAAAGGTAATATTTTATTATTTATGTATCTTTGGCTGTTCATTAGCTATTGTTTTGATCCTTCTATCTTCTCTACTTGTTGCCATCACAAATATTTTCCCTGCCAACAAAGTAAAATTGGTTGGGTTTTTTTTCTGTTTTAATATTAGTGTTTCTGCATTGATGGTTTCTTTTTGAAGGAAAGTCATTTTAGCAAGAGATTTGAATGAAAATAAGGAAAAATAATTTGGATAGGAAAAAATACTGCATATTGAGCTTGAGAAAAGGTTTGAAAACTAACAACTGGTGAACTAAGGAAAGGAGAGAGCATGCATCTGGAAAACAACTATACCTGTCAGCACCAAGCTGAGTGGTGCAGTTGATATGGTAGATAGAAGAGGTACCATTCAGGGAGACTTTGACAGGCTTGAGGAGTGGGCCCATGTGAACCTCATGAAGTTCAACAAGGTTAAGTGCAAGGTCTTGCACATGGGTCAGGGCAATCATCTGTACCAGTACACATTCAGATATGAAGGGATTGAGAGCAGCCCTGAAGAGAAGGACTTTGGGGTACTGGTGGACAAACAATTGGACATGAACCCGCAATGTGCACTTGCAGGCCAGAATGTTCTCCATATTCAGGTAAGATCTTTCATTTTCAGCTACTTACTGAACCTTTAAACTTGTTGACTGAGTAGGTGTCGGCCAGAATATTCACTGAAGAAACCATTTAATTTTCAGTGCCTTTCAGTCTTCTCTTTCACTTCTGGAAGATTCATTATCCCCAAGTTCTTATGCAGACACTTGGCAAAGTTGATCTTTCAGTCAAAAACACTGTGAGGTTATATTGCCTGAAATGAATTCAAATTATATCTATGCAACTGTAATAAAAATAATTGAAACTTTAATGGATAATAAAAAAGACATATTAAAAGTTAAAAACTAGTTTTGCTGTAACCTGAGGATTTACAGCACAGGAATATATACTATTGTAATATGAATTTGTAAAATATATATTTGATATGGTTGTATTTTGCATTTGGTAGGATCTAATGAATACATACGGTTGAATAAATAACATAATATAAATCTATTCTACTTTTTAATTTCATGAGAATTCCATTTTAAAGTGCAATAACCCAAAGGTCAACCACAGAGGATAAGTATGTTAGTAGCAATTGCACCAAATTATTAACTCAAATTTACTACAGCTTTTAAAGCTTGTCTTAATGTCAAGCATAGTGCTGGAGAACTAATAATACTAATTGAATTATGGTTCTAAAGTAATTAGACTTTCAGGATAAACAACATTATTTTGTGTATGTATGACTGTTGCTGGAGATGGTAAGCTCTACTTCATTAATTAATAAAGAACCCATATGTTCTGTTTTTAGTGGTGCTAGAGGCTGAAGTATTTTGTTTATCGAAGGATAAATCTTTTATAATGGTTTACCTCTGAAAGCAGATGAAGGATATGCATCACACTTGTGACATCCTTCATCCACAAGACATTTTTTAATTATAATTTCATACCAGCATTTGTATATAATGTCTAATACAAAACGTGAATAGAAAGTAGATCAAACTATTTCAGCAAACTGAGTAGTTCAGTAATATTTGGGGTTCTTTTTGAATTAAAATGTTAAGGTCAAATCATCAGTAAATAATTTAAATTGATTTTCCATCACTATAAGTTTCTATACTGTGTGATTCAGATAAACTGTACTTAGAGAGGAACTAGTCAAAACTAATGACTAACAAACTCCCTCTCTTCTTATTATTTTTGTTGTCGCTTAAATATGAATGTGTCCGAATTTGCCTGAAACCATTGATGAAGATCCTTTCAGATACCTATGAGCTCCTAGTAAATAACATCATGAGCATGTATTACCTCCTGACTAGTTTGGGGTTTTTTTAATCTTCAAATAAATCTTACACACACATAGAGGTCTACTTGTCCTTACTTCTGCAAAAGTTGAGAATGGTAATAAACAGCCCTGGCAGTAGACTGCTGCGATCCTGTTTCCCAGCTGTGTCAGAACATCCAACTCTATCCCTCCCAGTGCAGTAAGAGTGTAAAAAGGAATATCAATAATTTAGGAAAAGATAACTTCAAAACAAAAACCATAATTATGCAGCTACCCTCAGCCTACAGGCAGAAGACATCTTACTTGTGATTGATTCTTCCTTTGGCTCAGTGTCTTGGCACATCTCCTCAGACATCCTGCTTACCAGCTCTCCTTGGGAAGCTCCTGGCAGCTAACCACCTTCTCAGTGCCCTCTTTTTTGCTTTGTGCCATAGTCCCATATAATCTGTGAACACCTGATACTAGCTAAAGATTTAAAGGATGATAGATCCATGTAGATCTCCGTATCCAATAGCTTGAGCCATTGTGTATTATATAGGTAACACACAGTGTTTATTTGGAAATTGATTGTGGAATTACTGTGTTCTACTTTTATCCGCTATTGAATTCATATATTATGGAATATGGAAATATTCTGTGACCTCATTATTGGTTGTATTGTCTGATTACACAGAGAAAAAGACTGTATATCACTAATTTGGTATGCCTACCTAATCACTTCTGGTCTAATCCCAATCTAGTTATTAATATATATCACCTTAACTTCTGTCATACTCGTTTCCTGAAACCACAACATTTTTCCTAGTTGAAGGACTGTCTAGTAATAAAAGCACTTTAAATTGCAGTGATATAAAAACTTCTATAGTTTTTTAGAGTATTGTTTGGGGTTTTTTTCCTCAATTTACTAAGTTTTAGAAGCACTGGGCCTTAACAGTAGGCTTTCTTTGCAATGACAACCAAACTTGTATCGCTTCACATTAAACTGACTAGAATATGTTAAAAATAGTATGAATCTCCCTTTTCTTTGCATGTATAGACTCTTATCCATCCAGTTCTTATCACTAACTAATCTTTTCTTGTAATTTTTGAAACAATGGTAAGTGGAAATAATTCACCACAGATTGCCATAAAAATATCCTAAGAACCTTGCCTGCTTCAAGTCAAATGCTGGTCTGGTATCATCAGACTCTTGTGTACATGTTCCCAAGTACTATAGTAATTTCATTTATGAAGAGCTATGTACTAATACATGTGGTTTGGTTTCATCAATCACAAATTAAAATGGAGATCTCAAGAATGGCCTGTGACACTGACCAGTATACTGGCAGAGGATGAACAGTACTGTAAACAGTATTATGCACTGGGAGTTCTTTAGCACAAAGTATATCAGTGAAACATTTGGAAAACTGTTGCAATAATCCATATGAAAACTTAGAATTTAAGTGGGCTTTCAGTAATGAGATAAATATTCCAGCTGCAAGATACATATAGATTTTTACCATTCCCTTTATTTAGTGAAATTAAATAAACAGAAGGTGGCCACTACCATTTTTGTAATTATTAGATTATTTTTAGGCAATGCTCTGTTCACTGAGTGTGGAAATTATGCTGAATAGTAACGTAACTCAGCTGAATCATTGCAAGCTCCAGCTATACTGAAAATGACTTTGACCTGTCTATAATTACTATGTATGTTTAGACAGATTATGTTGCTCATATTCTACTATCTGCACACTCTCTTTATTCATATGGAATGATTATATTGGTAGCAGGGGTATTTATGAATGATTTATTTCTTCAAATGAAGAGAAACTTCATGTTCATAAAAGGTTGCAGATGTATTTTTCATTTGGAATTAATGAAAATACCCAAACTGGAAAGTAGGTGACGCTCATTTTTAAACCCAGTTCAGTCTTACCGTGGTTTGAGAGTCTTATGAAACATCTTTACAGAGTTGTCTTTGTAAATTTAGATAATGGGTTATCCTTTAGAAATGTTGTTTGTTGTAGCCTAGGACATACATAGGAGGCTATTGCCGCAACAGTTCAAGCACTTAAAGTCTTGATAAATCAGATGTTACCAGTTTTTGCTTCATTTCTGTTTGGTTCCAAAGTCTGTCTATTCCTTCTGTTCTGGTTTGGTTTCCCCTTAATTCTTCAAGTCTTTCTAGAAAAAGTCATACTGCCTTAAATCTCTGTGATGTTTTCTTCCTAATTTTATAATTTTCTTCTTGTTGTTAATCTTATTTAAGATCATACTATTCAAGGTAATTGCATGCAAGCTATTTCCTTTAACACCTGGTCAATTTTTTTTATTGCCAGATGGTTGTGATGATGCAGAACAGAACACTGGGATGTTGCAGTAAATGTATTTGGGGCATACTATTAGTGAAGTGTTTTGTTTGCTGTTTCTTGACTTGAAGCTACAAAGAACCACCTCTGAGACACATTTGCCAGTTATGGTCACACTGTATCTTCCTGAAAGATGATAATCTTGGATTATCATTAATACTTTGTCACCTTTTTTCAAGTTTTTTATAGTAGTCACTGGAAATAAGTAATCTCAAATTTCTCTGAAGTCGAATTTCACAGTTTATGCTTTAAAAAATAATAACAATAAAATCTCTCCCTCTACCATTTGCCCACTGCTGCATGCAGCCTATTAATGTAGAGGAAACTTATCTCATTCTATGAGACTTTGGTGAATAATTACCTTTCAGACCAAGCTTGCCCTTTATAATCTTTTTTTATTTTACTTTGGAATATTATTCTGAAATTACTTTTGAAGCTGATTTTGTTACTTTTGGGCACTTCTGTAAATAGGAGTTGCATGGATCAAAGAGGCTTGACATCAAACTACTTGAGCTCAGTATCAAATAACTAATCTCGGCACAGCAAATAACATATTCCCTGATGTGAAGGAAAAGGCTTGTGTACACTTCTGTGGTAAAATGTATTTTTGTTACAAGTATATATTCAAAGTATAGCAATCTGCTGCATTTTATGGAGTTTTAAAATTGCCATAACCAAGTGAGGCATCAGGGATTCTCTGCCGCTTACCACCTGTTCTTTGAACATTTTTTTTTCAAATATAGACATGAAATAGGGGTCTTAGTGTAAGGTAACCACAAGGGCAGAGCCATACTACTCAGAGACATGATGTTTTTAATGTGGTTATGAAGAGCGATGGGTACACCAGGTAGAGAGTGATTTCTATTTTGCAACATGCTTGCACATCCTGTATTGAGTACACACTCCCACTGCTGTGGTACTCTGTGGTTCAGCTGTGCCTTGTTCCATGGACCAAAAGAAAGGGGGCACTCTTTGACTTTCTCTATATATTTAAGCCAATTAGTAGTTATTACCTGGGGTACTATTACCTCCTGGCCTCCCCTTGTCCCCCATGTGTGTCACAAGGATGAGAAACCTGTTAACAGTTCAGCTGTGCTTCTCTATTTCTTTCCTGCATGCACCTAACACCTTAGAGCAGGGCAGATATAGGCCAGAACTTTTGTGTAAACTGTCCCCAAAACAATCATCCGTGCTTGGTTTGTTTTCTCAGCGCATACCAGCATCCTCTACTAAATCAGAGCTGAGCAGATGTAGTCAGTCTCACTTATCTGTGCAGTGCTTCACCACAAGATGAGATGAAACCTGTTTTCTTCTTGACGCTGTTCATCTCACAAGGTCAGCCTTAAAGTAATGTGGGTAATTTGGGGTACAAAGACATGGAGTTTAAAGCTTTGAATTTTATTCAGAGATGATTTATGTTTTGTCTGACACCCACTTGAAAAGGTGTCAGGGTAGAGAAGCCTATACAAAAGAAGACATTTCCCATTATACACCACCGGTACTGAGCTGCCTGTCTGCTAGAGAAGAGAAGTTGTAAACCTGACTGCTTAACACAGGTTTACAGCTTCACATTCCTGCACCACTTGTAAAGTGGCTGGGATAGTGCTGTCAATAAAGTCAATGTATTTGTTTTATAGAAATAAACTTCTTAGAATTGGCCTATGTAGCAGACTATTATTTTCTTGAAAAGACATGTCAAAGGGAATACAAATAAACCATAAACTTTGCATCAAAGTCCCTTCTGCTCTGTCACATTGTAGCTCTCAAGGCTGTAGGTAGGCTGCATGTCTCCTTTCAGGCATCAAGGGCTCCTATCTGAATCTGGAAGACGACAGACCTTTCTCTCATACTTTCTTAGCACCCGTAATCGTTGAGATAATGCTAGTCTGTTCTATTTGTAGTAGCACGCATTCAGTTCACTAAGGTTTGGGCATAAAAATGAATGCATGTAGTTTCTGTCCTGCCCATTTTTCACTTGCTTGTTGTTTTTGTTACAGTATTCTCCTGCCTTCACAAATCTGTGATTCCCCTCCTTTTTTCCCCCCCTCCATCTCCCCACCCCACTCATTCTCTCTTCCCTTTGTTGCTAGTTTTGATCCTACACAGTTCTCTCTGCCTCATATCTGCTGTTTTGCTGTTTTAAAAAAAAAAAAAATCTCCTTTCTTCTCATTCAAAGAGATTCTGCCTTCTTCCCACCCCAGTAATCTTCATTTCAGTTATGGCTCCTTCCCACCTTCTCCACTGTCATATATATCGTTTTTTTGTTCCGCTCACATCGTGACTCTGTCTGTCACTGTATTCAACTTCTCTCCCCTTTCATCCCTCTCCCTTGAATCTCTGTTTCCCCCATCCTTTCTGTTTCATCCAGAATGCTCAATGTAATCTTTTAAAAGACCACTAAAACTTAATTGCATCTTTTTCTTTTCAGTCACTACCTTTTACAGTGCAGAAAAAGGAGAGAAAAAAAAAATTAGCAGCAGAAGGTGAAGTTTAAGTCTGGAGAACAGAAACATTTGCAAGAGAGGAGGTTTCCAATGGTGTAAACTGAAATGTCACACACACTGAAAATGTCATATAGATGTCCTTATTTCAGAAAGTGTTCTAACATCTATTTTCTACTCTGTTGCTTACCCAGACTGCTAAATCCAGATTCATGAATCATTTCATAATTAGAATTAACCCATAGTATACCCTTTCCCACAGCTTTCAGTGCTAGTTTTCTATGATCTCTATATGTAAATATAATCTTTTGTATATTTTGTGTACTTTGTGCTGCAATGAAAAAGGAATAAAATTCTGCTCTGTTTTCCGAGTATTCTTAAGAGGTTCTGTGTTGACTTCTGCTCTCTTTTAGCTCATTTTGACTCAGAAATGCAGTTTCCTTTCTAGCATTTAAACATTAAGGTGCGAAGACATGAAGTAACTTTAGGTTTTCAATGTCTTCTTAAATTGCTTCTTTCAAAAGTCTGAAAGAGAAAGTACTTATCCACTTTTATGGGTACTTCAATGGTCAAAATGTTTGTATACTGAGATTAAAGAGGAAAGTTCATTCTGACCTGAGGGTGTCTTACTAAAAATTATCAGTATTCTGTCAGTTTCCTCTTGTTGAAATAAAGTGCATCTTGAGTTACGTATTTCAGTCTACCTTTGCAACTACAGAAGACATGAAGTTTTTGACTTAGCAATAGTCCATAGGAAAAAAGGTGTTTGGACTATAAAATGTGTATCCTGAACTGTGCCTAGAAAGATGGTAGAAACTAGTGAAGACCCTGGAGACCAGGGATATATCATCCACTGTGAAAGGATGGGTGAAAGTAGGGGAGAGACTGTGGAAGTTCTTAACCAGCAGGTATTATACAGTTCTTTAGTGCAGGCTAAAGGCCTTTTGAAATATAGGTGGTAAGCTGAAGCCTGTTTTATAGCTTTTATTCACTGCGTACCTTGTCAAAGATTTGAAAGATAAATATCCAAACTGTGGCAGTCAAAGGAGATGAAGCAATTGTAAGAACTTTCTTTTTTTAATGAAACACTGAAAAGCTTTGAAACTTTCCTTTTACTTTTTTTCTTTTTCCATTTTAGTTATATCAGGTAATGAAGATAGAAATGGCAGGATTGACTTTTGAGTTTGAAGTAAGCTAGAGTCTCATTTGGAAAGCCATCAAAATTATAAGGTAAAGCTTAACAATGAAGTGATGCTTTCTATGAATTTAAAGACAATCTGTACAACATTTGAAATTACTTATAACCACTGACAATGTTTTGTTAGTAGGATCTTGAATAATGTTTCTGGCACTGTTATTGTCTAATGTAGTACATTCAAAATGGGCACTAATATTAAATTTCTTTTAACTACATATGGAAAATACTGACAGGAAGAGAAAGACAATAAAACTGTTGAAATGCAAATGTAAGCTGATGGGAGGAGTCAATTAGTGTCATTATTTGAGAGCTATAAACATACTCCTTGCACTCCCTCTCTCTCCCATCTTTTCTGGCTATTTTGAGCAATGTTTTGCGGGTAAAGCATTGAGCTGGCATCAAAAGTTGGCAATATTATATTCCTTCTGTAGTGTCAAGTTCAGCAGCAGTCTTTTTTGTGTACCTGTGGCAGTCATCACCATCTTTCTGCAACCCTAAGCCACCACTTCCAGAAGGCTTTATTCACAGATGAAGGTGTTTCAGTTGCCACCTACACCTCATCTTCCCGACAGTTTGCCCTCTGCATCAGACAAAGCAAAGTCTTCAATGAGACATTTTAAATAACTCCAAATCACTCAAAATTTCTTACCAAGACAGTTCAATAATTTTTTGACTGGCTGAAGGATGGCGAGGCAGGGAGGAGGGGCAGAGGTAACATATCTATATAAATTTCAGTGTAATGGTCTATTATATCTTTGTTATACTTTAGCCTTCTGCATGGACTTTTTAATTAATTCTTTGGAAAGTTTTTTATCTACTATTGTCTTCCTACACAGTGATTGCCAGTGCTTCTACACTATTAATTATGGTTTAAGCTTAATATTCTGGAAGGGGTTTATTGAGAATAATAATTTTTTTGATCAAAGAAGACTAAAGATTATGTACCCCACATAAAATACATGTAATTTCCTGTGAAAAGTCTTGTGCTTTTGAAATGGAAACTTCTTTCATATTCATGGTTTTTTCTCCTGCATATGTCTTTTTAGCTATTTAAGAAAAAATACCAGAACATCACCTTTAAAATGACAAAATTAAATGTTTCACCTTTTATTTTCCTTTCTGAAAATCCCTTTTTTACATGTTTGCCCCAAATTTTTGGACAATGAAGCTGGTATTTTTCTGCAAATAAAATACTATTTAAAAATACTGCACAGTTATTTCGATACAGGGGGTTTTGGCAGAGTTTAGAAAGCTCAGGTGGGCTGTGGATTGAGCATGGAAAACTGTTTACACGTTTGTGGCAGTCTGCATTCTTTATTTGATGATTTTTAGACTTTTTTTGTGTGAAATGTAGAACTTCTTGTAATGAAAGCATTCTTTGCTTGCTCTGTCAGTTACATGCAACCTCTTTCAATCTTAGCTGTTTGTGTAGCAGAAATTTTAGGGTTCGTTTTTTCTCTATAAAGCCTTCTTGGGATGAGCAGTCTGCTTTGGCAGACCTTCAAAGACAATTATCTTCCTCATTCCCACCCTATTTAACCCCTGGAATGCCACCTCCCCTCCACACATTTCGCACTGTGCAAACTTCACACTATGTAAACAGATTATAAAATGCAAAATTAGTTATTGTAAGAAACAGAGAAATGATAATGATGACTGATATCCTTTAAAATACCTGACGACTCTTTTTCAGGACACAAAAGTATAGTTTGTTGTTGTCTTCAAAACTTTTTAACATAGCATTATTATCTACGCAGTAAGCATAAAAAATGAATTTAAAAATCATTTAAGAATTAAGAACTAGAATCAAATTTAAATTCCAGTGATACATGATATACTTGAATTAAATTCCCTCAGTGTTTTCTAATAGTATTCCAATGAAGGGGTAACTATTCTTTCTTGTTGCTGGTTTCCTTTTTTAAGGAAATATTAATAGAAATAGAGAGTTTGCCCCATAAGTGTGATTATGTTTTGAAGAGTGCCTGGCATGATTCAATGAAGGTACAACATTCTCATAAACCATGGTTGTGAAACAACAAGATCACAGCAGAAAAAAAAAAATAATTTTCAGAATCCAAAGTATTCCCAAGTGTTTTCTATCCAGAATAATAAGACCTAATATACTTAATATTTTTTCTTTGTTATAACCCTGAATATTTCTATAATCCTTTTATTAGTTATGTATTTTTAACTTTCATATTTAATGTGCCCTCTGAGTTTTTTTAATTTTATTGACTATTAATTTTTAATATGTTTTTGTTAAATACTCTTTTTACCAGTTTCTGCTCGTAAGTATTGGCAATTTTTAAGAAAAAAAATCCATACCTCATTTAGTCCATGCTTAAATAGCTTTAAAGTATCAGTATTGTTGTAGCCTGTGCACCTGCTTAATCTGGAAAATTAAATTTATTTCTAGACTGATTTAATAAATATTATTATTACCAAAATTACCCAGAAAAAATGTTTCTATTCACATAGTGAACTGAAGTGGCAGTAATGATATGCCTGTCTGCTTTGGTTACAATGTTTGAATGTTCTCTTCTGTCTGAAAAGACAGCAGAGCAAAGATGGGTAAGAAAGTGGAAAGAACTGACTGTGTAGCTTCTCTAAGGGAAGGTCACGGTAAGTTGTAACACAGTTTGTAGTCCATGCCTTACTTGCTTAATTTTTTTCTAATTTTCTGAATACACTTGTTTAGTACTTTTGATAGTAAGGAGCTCCTGCTACTTTCAAATTTTGTTCTGTTGTGAGAACTCCTGTATCTTCACATCTGACCAGATGGGTGGGAGCTTGTGACTTGACAACATGTTACTAGTGGTGCCTTTTTTATGCAATTATCTGACAGACAAAAAGTAAGCTGAGGCAAAAGGGAATTTTTAAGTCAAGCAAATAAATTTTGTATCGTTATGTATTTCCTATAAACATACAAAAGATCACTGGTGATACCAGATAATTGACTTTTTATTTTATGTATTCAATAGTTTGCCAGTAAGTTAAGAAAAAAATCACACTTTTCTGTTCTATTTGTCAGTCATCAGAGGATTTGATCCTTCTTTTTCAGACTTCATATCACCTGCTGTAATACACCAACAGCCACTGCTGGAAGGATTTAAAGGCTTTCTCTGTCTACCTACAAGCAAGCTCTTCCTCTTACAAATTAACAGCTATTTCAGGATTTTCATTATGTAGGCTACCATTTGCCAGTCTCATTTAATATCCATTCAACTACACACCGAAATGTGGGAAAAAATCCTTCAGACAGCTTGATAGCTCTCTGTCAATGTAATCTTAGACTTGGAAGTGGTTATGGGAAGTCAAAACCTGGTAAGTGAGCAACTACATAGGATGCAAGAGAAGTTAGTTAAGGGTGTGTGCATGTGTGTATACCTCTGTGGGTCTCTCTATATGTAATATCTATAAATCACAAAAAGTGTCCGCTTTCCATAATCTACCTCTTTCATTTAACAGATTGTCACTTTGGTTTACAGCCAAAATGGCAGATATTTTGCAATTAGATAGTGACGATTCCTGGTATTTCAGAAATCTAGGGGATTACGATGACCTTCGCCTTCCTTGGAAACGCTGGAGATGTGGCTTTTGTTGTGAATTTTAAGGTCAGTTTAAACTGTGTTAAAGGGTATTGGGAAGTAATTTGTGGCATGTGGTGAGTTTAGGTGTGGAGTAGATGTTCCTTGAAAAATACCTGCTGTCTGTTTGTGAAGTGCTTCCCTGCTTTCAAGCTAAGATGTGCCACATGTTTGTCATCTCCAAACTTTGATTATTTCAGTTCATATTATTTCAGAGTGAGTTTCCTGAAAAAGGTCTAGACAGTAAAGGATATCTCTTCTGTTGCAGAGCAGAACATTGACTGACCAAGGTCAGTTCTTCTATACAGAAACCTCTAGGATGCCTCATTAATTGAACAAAAGAAGGAGCAGTTCAGCAGGTATATGACAGGAAAAAAATTCCATAAGTAACAAGAGATTTTTCATATTCCAACTATTTAGTATTTGTCCTCTCCCTTTCTAAATTTTTTTACTGTACCACTTAGGAAAACAAATGAGGTGTTTTAAGAAATGATTCATATAAACTCTACCTTTATTAATGTATCTTGAAGATTTACTCAGCAAGAAATCAAGCATTTCAGACTGTCATTCCTTTTTTATCACTTCCACTTGTTTGAAGGTTGCCATTAAATTTTCCTGTTCAAGCTGTGTATTTGTTAGCCAGTGGTCCTCTGTGTGTTATGCTGGTTGCATACATCTCTAACTTATCTCTGTATTTGAAATTCACCCAGCAAGAACTGCTTTCCAGTGCTTTCTATTTTTAGCACAATTTTCCATCTGCCCTGTCAAGCTGAGTGGTTGTATAAACAATGATATGTTTTCCCAGCTTGGCTTTGATTCTCAATTAAAACACAAATACAAGGCAAAAAGCATACTTATTCATTTTTATGTACCCTGAATGTTCATGCACTCAAGATATAAATTTTCTATATAGTTTCCTACAAGTAGGCAAATATAAAATATCAGTTCCTGTAGTTTCTGAAGTAGCATAACTTCATAAATCTGAAATTTGCTTGTAAAGTGAAGATGTTGATAAAGGTTGGCAGGCCTAGCCAACCAATATATAGATGTGCTTTGTGTGTGTGTGTGGTGGTGGTTTTTGTTTGTTTCTTTGTTGTTTGTCTTTTTTTGTTTATTTGTTTTCCCCTAAAATCTTTCCAAGGAAGTAAGAATCAGGGGAGTGGTAGATTTGCTAAAATCTGCAATGGATAAAGGAATGGTTTGTCTAAATATATACTTTTAAATTGCATTGTTTGAAGAAATAGTGGCTTGGTTTTGTATTTTAATTTTTTGTTTTACCCGGTGTGTTCTGTTAAAAGGGAGAGATTTTTAAGAGAAGTATAAATATTTGCTATCTTTTTGCCACTTTTCCTGCTGTCCTTGGCTGTTTGAAAATATGAAGCAAAATGAAAATGAAAGAAAGAGAATTCAAGCATGAAAGCGTGACTAGCATTTCTGTTTGGCGAGTTAAGACCAAACATCATTATCTCCTTGGTTGCTTTTGAATATTGCAATTATTCTTGCTAGTTCATGAGTTATAAACTTTCCAGCTTTTGATCTGCTATTCACCTGGGGAGTCTTAGCTAGAAACCACTTGAGAACACCCGACTTCAGAATCGGTCGGTAGGAAATGTGGTGCTGTCAGGACCATGCCCAGCAATTGAAAGGGCTGATTGAGAGAGGTGCTCCTTGGGCAACAAGCAGTCTACCTGTCACTCAGCACGACCGTGGCTGCCAGGAGTGCCGGAGAACTCATTACAAATGGACTTGATGGCAATCAGAGATGTGTCGGAGCTCTTCAAAGCAGGCTGGTTGCATACAGAGCCTGTTACAGGTAGTGTTAACAGCCTGTTTGGGGCAGATGGTAAATATAATTGCTGAAAAAATGGCAGGGTACTGAGGCTAATACTGAGACCAGTGGTGATTAAATACTGCTGGATCCCACAATACGGTCGGAAGCTAATCCTTCAAACCTCTGTGAATGTATTAGCCCAGGCTGGTTGGAGTCAAATCAGCAATGTATTTACTCTTTACGTTGTTGCTTTAACATAGATATCACATCTTCCTAAAAATATGGCGGGGGGGAAGCTCTCACCCACCATGCGTTGTTTTCAATAAATCATTTCTTTATAAAGAAATACAACAGCAGACACCATCTGAAGAAAGTGCTGAAAAAAAATACGTCTTTCAACTAATTCAGTAGAGAAGGAGAATTAGAGATGTTTGGTTTTTTCTCTGCAGTTCAATCTCACAAGTAGATTACATAATATTCAAAAAGAACTGAGATCAAACAGGAACTTTTCCTTCAACAGGGACATTAGCAACAATCTTCAATCTTTCTTTTCTTGTTCACACAAAGCTAGTAGAATTGTTTGATTTGGTATGGATGAGGCTTGCACCACAGGCATGGCACAAACAGCTAGTTGCTAAGTGAGCAATTTGTGGTGTAAGTGAATAAATAAGCTTCTTGTAAAGATCAGTTGAGTGAATAACCACTGTTTCTGTTGAATAAGGCACTGAATGATGTTCGACTTTTAGTCATTAAGAGTTTAGATTTTTTTGCTTTTTTTTAGGATCAGCTTGCTTAATGCTTTTAGTAGCTTTTTTGTTGCAATGGTAGAAAACTGTTCTTTGTGTAATTTATTTGGCTTCAATTGCCTGCAACGTCTTTGTGGGAACCTCAGAAAGAGAGGCAATAAGGACGCTTTTACAGGTGCCAAATGGATTTCAGGAAACTTTCTCAAAGGATAAAGTTACTGGATTTTTTGTTGAAGTTAGAAAACAACTCTTTTCCAGTCAAAACTACTATTACACATTATTGTGTCTGTAACATCTTACATTGTTTTCAGATATTGACTTCTAATTTTCTTCTCATTTTCTGTCACTGGTACAGCATCAACAATGAGTACAGTGGTGAGAACATGTAGCGGAGAGGTATCAACTTCAGAGAAAAGCAAATTACAAAGAAGGAGGACTTTTGTGTTGTTTAAGGTCTTTTGAGGAGGAGTTTGCGTCATTGTCTTTGTCTTTTCCATGTACTTCACCAGTAAATTAAGCAATTTCAGGGTTTATTTTATTATGTTTAAAACACTGTTATTCTAAAAAGATTTGTAAACATTCTGATGAAGATTTAGACTGTTTGAGGAAACAAAATATTTTATGGAGAAGTCCTGCAAAAAAAGCACAAGTCCCTCTATAATAAGGACTTCTTTTCTTTTAGGAAAAATTAGTTCTGATTTTACATCTAAGTAATAATTCTAAGAAAGTATTCTTCTAAGAAATAATTAGTATTTTCATTTTATCTGCTCCCCTTTCTCTGTTTTTTCTTTCACTAAAATTTTCTTTCTAAATTCCATCAAATCAGCTATTATACATGTGTGTTTAGGGAGAATGTAATCTTTCACATATGTCAGTATTATTTGCATCTGAAGTCACTAGAATGCCATCTGTGTAATCCTTCTTAATTTTATTGTTTAAAAAATCCAAAATTTCAAAATACAAAAATCCTCTACAAAACAGAAGTTTCCTTTTTCTATCCAGCTTCAGGCATTATGCCAGACTCCTACTACTACTAAGAGTGGTAACCATAGTAAAAATTTCAGAGAAAATCAAAATCGAAAAATATTTCCTGTGTAATGACTTAGATGTAAGTGGGAAGAAGGGGCAGATGGCAGCAGCTGAACAGATAAATGTTCATTCTGTTGTGATCTATTTTTCCCAAAGGAAAAAATGTTAGTTGAAAGTCAGAGGTTAGCGTCCCTCTTCCACCTTTCCTCTTTATGCCTTTTGCAGTGCCACCTACGGACCTCAGAAGAAAATGGGGAATCTGGTCAGGAGCCCTTAGTACTCCAAAGTAATTTAGTGAAAATGATACATGTATTATAGTCAGGTTTCAGTTCCTGTAAGAGGTATAATTAGAGAGCCAATTTATTGAGTTCCTTTTTCTTTTTAATTATTATTAACTGAGGTAATACACTATTCTCACTTGATATAAGATCTCTGAAGATCTGAAAGTTCAAAATACAACCGAAGATAAAAAAGCTGTATCTAAAATTTGAATGTTAAAAAGAAAAAAATAAACCAAGATGACTATTTAGAGTACATAGCTGTAGTAGTAAGCGCAGCTGGATTTGGCTATATAGTGACACTTCATTTTTCAGATTACTAGAAACAATATTTTGAGCAAGTAAGGAACAGATTTATTCAGATCACCTTTACAAAGTTCTCTGGCAAATTGAAGAAATTGCTAGAACATGTTCAGGCTAGCTTTTCTTCTCACTGAGAATTTGTATTACTGATTATATAGGAGCAGAGAAAGGGACAAAATAAAAATCAGTTTGAATGAGACAGAAATAATTAACATCTTCATTTGATCTGTTTTAATTTCTTGCATTTTTTCTTTTATTATACTTCTATTGTGAAGCATAATATGGATCACATTAGAACCAGTAGAGATGGAAGATTTAAAAGCTAGCATATTTATAAAAAAAAAAGGGTCAAAAAGCAATAGAAAATAAAGTTACTTATTATGCTGTTCAATGAAAAATAATCAGTATTTGAATTACAGATAAGAAAAAGAAAAAAACCAACAACAATTAACATCCCTGCAATCTTCAAAGTGAAAATTAAGTCTCTTCTATTGTTTTCATTTGGTGCAGGTAAATCACATATTACAAAAAATTGAATAGATGCAAGATTCTCTATAATGGGCTTAAAAAAGGGTGTTTAAAACCAATTTAAAATTTTGTTAGATTACACCTTGCTTGAGGATTAGTTAAAAAGATATGTACAATTTAAAAGCTTAATTTCAAACAAACCTTGTCAGCTCAACCTTCATTTTAGGCTTCAGAGCTGCTTGTAGGAGTATGTCTTGTGTAGGAAGGAGAAAAAAAAGAGGAAATGTAAAGGTATTAAGGAAACTAAAAACATAACACAGAACCATGTAATTCCTCTAAACTTCAGGATGTTGTTGACTGAAGGAAAGAGGTGCACTGCAAGGCAGGATTGTCATTAAAACTTATGGTAAATACCAGTGAAATATGTGTAAGTAGTTGTAGCCACCTGAACAACGTTTTCTTTAAACATGTAGAAGAGCAAAAAACTATTAATTTTTTGTTGTTTTTATTATTCTGCTATGAAAAATCACTTTGTGACTATAGTTTTGATTTTTAGTTGTTAAAGATGCAATGTCAAGCAGTTTGTAGGCTCAACATTTAAGTAAATAAAGGGGGGGGAAGCACTTTGTGTAGTGCTAGCAAATTAGAAGACTAGAATATAGCATAGAATTATAGTAAAAAATCCATTCATGGTGTTAGCGTAAGCTTTTACAAATCTCTAACATTAGGCACTTAAAACATAATTGTTTTCCATTACACACAGGTGTTTAGTTCACCTTAGTATTTCATTCTCTTGTGTCAATGTCACGAGTGACTCTGAATTTAATAAAAAAAAATTTAAAACACTCAGTAGAAGCCTGTCTTCTACCAACTCCCACACCTGATGGACATTAGAGGAACTTCTTCCTGAAGACCCTTGTGATTTCTAACTTTTACTCTAACTGCTGAGCAAGAGCAGACGTGGTAGGTTGACCTTGGCTGGATGCTGGGTGCCCACCAAGCTGCTCTATCCCTCCCTTAGTCAGCAAGACAGGGGANGACCCAATACAGTAGACTATGACCATTTAGTTTCTTACAACAAATCTTTTAGATTTGATAAGGTAGATGAATAGATCAATTGAAACTTTATTGGGCTATTGTCTTTACATGTTGTTGTGTCTTTTGCTTTATTAGGCTGCAGTATGGTACTTCTATGTTAGCATGTAGGTAACAATTCTAGTATGCTACTGTAGGATGTTGCCATTGTCAGACCATCTATAGCTTGAATATATTAGTCTCTTTAACTATTGAAAAATTATCATAAAAGGAACAAGCAGATCAGTAGTGGTGCACATATGGTAGATGAGTTTCATTTGGTGTTAGAATTCTGGCCAACTTTGGAGATGGAGGAACAGGTCATTTATGTTAAAATATTTCAGGATTGGTGAAGTACAGCATCTTATGGGCTTGTTTTTACATTCCTAAAACAATCACTGTAATTTCAGACACTCTATATTTTGGTTTTTAATAGCCTGTAATAATGCATAAGACAAGATTTGTTGTAGGGTTAAAAAAAATGCAAAATGGGTTATGGAAGTTTGGGCATTTCCTATTCTACTTGCTCATCACTTCACTGAAGAGATCTTTGATAGCTAAAGAGTAACAAAGCAGTAATTTTTTAAGAGTTGTGGAACGGAAATAGACAAGAGTACTTGATCACGTGGTTTCCTCCTTGATCTTAATGATCTCTGTCACAAGCAAGTGTAATTTTTTTCTTTGATTTCAATATCATACCTTTTTTTTAAGAAATTTGCGGTGTCTACAAGAACGGTAAACTGGGACAAAGTGAGTTTTTAAAGACAAAATAGGTGCGTATCTTTCTGCTGTTGAAAGGCTAGACAGTCTCTTTCATGGAGGCCTGAATAATCTGGATTAATTAAGATTATTAACAATATCATAGTTGCTCTGTTGAGGACCTCAATTTCTTGAGTTCCAGTCTGACTTCTTTTGCCCTGTACAAGAAACTAAGATGTCCTACTCTGGAAAACTGCTTAAGCTTAAGGTGGACTTTTGTTAGCTCCCTGGAGGCAAAGGTCTCCTGATGCTGCTCTATCAAAGACTCTCATAGTTGTCTCACTCATCTTGCCGGGAAAAGCAAAAATCACCTGAAAGGAGACAGGAGTTAGCATTCTCTAAGCATCTGTACTATGATATCATACTGTAGTGTACAGTTTTATCCAAACTGCCATATCTTTTAATGCCAGTATTTGTAACTTCCACATATACTGAGTAAAATGAGCTTTTTTTTGTACAACTGTTTTGCTGAATAGGAAGTATTTTTGATAACTGCTAACCTTAATATGCAGCACATGAAAACCAACTGACATCAAACTCTTCAAAGGATAAAGAAAAGATGTAAAACAAACAGGCTGGATTGAAGCAGTCTATTTGAAAAAGTTATTTTCTATTTTCTATCTCTCTGTTTTATTAAACTAAAATACATGCAGTAATTCTTGAAATAAAATAAACAAGATTTCTTGATATAAATCGTATTTTTTGAAAGCTGATGATTCATTTACTCAATTTTCACTTTTAAATCTGAACTAAATCAGGCAAACTGTTCTTCAGTTTCTTGTAACTGATGAAAATATTTCTATGTTGGTAAAATACAGACTAAAATCAGTGTATAATTGCTAAGTGAATTTATTTAACAAAGAAGACCTAATTGTTAACACATCAGAAAATAATTTTTTACATGTTCCCTTCCTTTGGTGCATCAGCTGTCATTCTACAAGAATAAGAAATGAATTTTACTTCATAGAATAGCCATGATCTAGTAGATAAGTAGGTGTATGCAGGCTGACTAGATGTGCAGAATAAAAATTAAACCATCTGAGGCCTTGAAAGAAATTCTTTCAGGCTCGGCATAGACTGGTACCATTGTGGTGTTTCTCAAACTGGTCAGGCAATATAGGGCAAAATAGAGTTCACTTTCCACAGTGAACTCTGTCACGCTGGAAGGAATCTAGGAAGCAAGTGAGCACCAACAATAAAAAAGTGGTTCTAGATTTTCCACAGCTGGGGTCCTCCCGTGTGCTTTCATAAAGGAATATTACCTAGGTAGAAGGGGAAAGGGAAAGTTTCAGTGGCAGAAAAATGGAATTTTCAGGTAATTCTAGGGTTTAATACTGTTCAGGTTTTCTGTTTCCTCATGTGCTGTCTTCCTCACAACTCCACTCTCATATGTAGACAATAGTATACTGAAAGAAATATTTAGACTTGTAACTGCTCTGTAGGTCTTTGTGCCTTGCTTTTCATTTCAAATTCGTATTTCATTATTATAAAAGTCCATTTCATAATAGATTTAAGTGAATGACTGCAATTTTCCTGTGCCAAAATTTGAAGAAAAGAAAATGGTATCATAAGTTACAGCTGTAATGGAAATTCTCTGTCACCTACAAATATGGGCATTAAAGTGATGTTACAAGTAATGAAACTGTCCTTGAAATGATGAGATAAAAAGCAAAAACTGGATGATAAAATTGACTTAATATCAGATCATCTGTCACTGGTGTACCTATAGAAGTAGGAGGAATTATTGATTATTTTTAATGCATACAAAAGCACAGTGATCTTGATTTTGAATAATTTATATTTGATGGAAAAACTAAAGAAGTTATCTCCTAGATAGTGACATTGTTTTGAAAGTACCTTTTTCTCTCATTTAGTATAGATTAATTTTTTAATTTATAAAATTTGTGATCCATAACAAATAATCCAAGAAAGAAATATTCTCATTCTGACTCTGATAGAACCAGCCATGCAATGAAAACTGTTTCAAGATTATGAGGTTTCCTCTAACTACTAACTGAGATTTACCACTGTCCTGGTTTCAGTGGAACAGAAGAATAGGATCAACAGTGCAATGGATAATATGGCTGTTGTTGGGGAGATAGAATAATAATTTTTTAAATGTGCTCTACAACTTCAGTGTTACACCTTTCAGTAGAGTCCGTACCACTGTCAACTATCTTGTAGGCCATCAGCAGACCTTTTAACATTTCCAGTAGGCTAGGGTCCAAACCAGCATGGTTCTGTGGGCTGGGAAATTAACCACTGAAGAGCCTTATTGGCAACAGCAGAATAACTTGCTATGATATGCTCGCTAAATGGCCAGTTCTTAAATTCTTGCAGAATTGAAAGCTAAGCAGCAGTGAGCACATATGCAAACAAGCTGCAGTAAAATGCAATCCTAGATATGATTTTTTTTAAAGGAAAAAATATAACTTTTAATGAAATAGTGTATAATTATCTTGTGGAACAGAACTGAAATATTTTCAAATTTAGATTTCATGTTACTCTGTCAAAGTCCAATAAAGGTGACTTTTTGCAGCCTACCGTGGTTACAGTATTAGCTATTTGGTAGAAATTTCCCCTGGCAGGGTGTAGCTCTTCAGGGGCACAGAACTGAAGAAATAAAAAGTGTCTGTGCTTCCTCTCCACTTTCAGTATGAAGGGCATGCTGGTAGCTGCAAAGATGGAAAAATAATAAAATGCAACCTTTAATGGTATCTATTGGTCTCTTGTGCCATAAACAAGATGAAGAGAATTTGTGAAAGTGGGGCTGGTGCAGGCTGGCTTACAAGATGGAGGTCTGTCACATGCTCAGGTCACTTACAGTTTGACCAAAGCTTAACGATATGTTTCGTTTATCTGATTTTAAGTAAAAATGCATTTTTACAGCAGCAAGAAAGAAGCTTTATGCCATGCACTCTCTTGTAAAATACTTATTTTAGATAAATGTTTGTCATGGGATTAGTGTTTTGTGCTGATGATGTTTTTTATTATGTTGGTCTAAAATATGCCTTGATTTATCAGACAAATTAATCAGATAATGAGTTATCAGAGCTTGTACAGTGCTTTTGAGAATGTGTGCCAAGGGAGTGTACTGATAAAAGTATGTTTCTAACTTTTTATTGTGAAGCCATATCACCGATAAAATATGTATTCCAAGATCTAGGGACAAATTCGAAGTATCTGTGCTGACACAGAGTAGCTGAGGACCTAAAGGCATTTGAAGCCAGGTGTGTATAAATAATCTTCAGTAAGTACTTGTAAATTCAGTTTTTAAATAGAGACAGTTCATTTTTTAAAGTTAATTTATTGGCTAAGAAATTTTTCTCTGCTGAGTCATCTGACCTTGGAGAACAGCTGTTGATTTTCCCAAACCAAAATTATTTTGCTGCAACAGTTAAATTTCTGACCTAGTTGTGAGGGTGGACAATTCTGAATAAGAGTGTTCCCGTAAATGGAATATGAAATAATGTATTTTCTTGTCTATCTCTCATGAATTTATTTCTTCAAGCTAAATAACCTTCCTCCCACAAGCATACACATATAAACATGTACCTGATTCATCTCAGTATCTAATCGTAGGTAAAAGACATTGCTGGTTCCCATGGCAACTGCAGTTCAGTATATTCATTGACCTTTTTCTCATCAGTATTTGCCTTATTATTCAGCACAAAAAACATCTTGTCGTACCAATAAGAATTCTAATATTTATAGATCTTCATTCTTTTCCTCTGTCCAATCCAATATTACTTTTCAGAAGTCCAGTCTGTCACTAGAAAACTTAATTTAAATATAAGAAGTATTGGGGTTGTTCTTGAGTGTTATTTATGTATGCTGCATCTATTATTCGAACACATAGCATAAGATTTTTTTTGCATCTATTTTGACAGGCTCAGCTCTTCAGAGAATTTATTTTATCTCTAATGTGAGAAGCTGATCCCACTGGCACTTCTGGCACAAACTTAAAACTCAAAACACAAAAGAGCCAGCATGTCTATTCTTGTCTCAGTGAGATAAAATTTATTGTAGAGAGAGGAAAGAGCTACAAATATTCGGCTTGATTTTTTTTAAACTTTTCTAATGGAAAAGGAACCAATAACGCAAGCTGCAATCCTTCCCTCTATCACTGTGTAGGGTCTGAGCTTGAACTTCAAAAGATATTTGCCTTTAATATGTCTTTATTCTGCTATTTGTAGAGCAAAGGTGTGCCTCTTTGTTTTCCTGGCTTAATCCAGTTTAAGCTTTAAAGCCTTAGATGTCTATGATTTCATTACCAAAGCATGAGACTATTATACGTTTTGAATGTGTTTTTTTTCCTTAGTATTTTATATGTATACGTATATTCTGTGTATGCGTATATATATAGGGCAGTAATTTTATATAGCTTTTCTGTGCCTATCCATAAACTACTGGTAACTTAAGCATGCTAAGTTAGAAGTGATGATCAGGAGTAAAACAACAAAATACATCTGCATTTGTATTTTAAAGATGCTGTAAATGGAAGAACACATTTTATGAAACAATTCTAACATTTGATATGGGACAGGTAGTTCTGTTTAAAATGTAGTCCAAACATAGTGAACCACCAGGAACACAATACAAAGTGACATTATTGTTTAAAATACAGGAAATGAAGGATTTTTCTGGATTTTTCTGTAGCTTTGCATTTTAGTGGTCTGTTTCATAGCTCTCACAGACAATTGATCCAAGTTTTGTGTCTCTGTCTACATTATTTACACAAATTACTAATTTTTTTAAGAAATTAGCAAAATCATGCTCTTAAAAATTATAACGTCAACTCAGAGGTTTATAGTTTGGGGTTTTTTAGGGATTCAAATCATATTAAACCTTCATCCTGTAAAAGCAAAGTGAAAACCTTCTTGTTTGAGATTTTAATTACTGTAATTATAATTTCAAAAGAAGGATAACTGATGTTCACTTCATTCAAAAATTTCATGGATATGAATTAGGCAATAGACATGCAGACAACTATAAATACATTGTAAATGATTGTGTTTTGTTTGTTGAAGTTTGAAGCTTTCTAAGAAAAGAAGTATCTAAGTGTTTCAGGTATTCTTGTCAAAAGATCTTCGGACGGCTCTATGAAATCACTACTACAGGGCTGAAAATATCTATTCTATAACTCCCTACAAATTGAATATACTTATTCTGCCCAATTAGTACATTTTCCTCTCAAACATTCCCCTTTCTCAGTACACAGTATCCTCCTACTAAATGATTAAACCTAACTCCTTTAGGTGTGCATGTTAGCCTGTGCTATCATTACATATGAAGCTAAGTGTCTTGATAAACTCATATTTGTTGTTATCCTAGTTGAAAAAGCAATTTATACTTGGTAAATTCCTGAGAAACTTTCCATTCTTTCAAAAATTCTTGCAGCTTCTATCCTTCCACCCCCCCTGCACCTCCGTTATGATAAAGGGAATATTAATAGCTTACTGAGGAAACCTTTCTTTCCAAACATTACTGGAGTTTCACAAAACTAACTCTAATATAGCCTCAGGCAGCTTTGAGTTTAAATGTTTATGAGTTTAAGTAATCAACAGTCTCAAAGAAAGAGGAGAAGGAAAATGGATAGGAGACTAACTTCTAAATTCAGAAAAATGTCCTATGTATTTGCACAACACTCTGTTTAGTGGTCATCCACTAGAGAAAATAGTAATCACCTAGTAAAGTTACTTGCACTCTTTGGGTAGTTTACAGGTTTACTGGTCTTCCATGGAGGCTGAGATAATGTTTACTCTGATCATGTGCTGAGCTGGATAACCTTTCAGGGTCTCTGACCCAATAAATCTGTCCTCCTCCGTACCCAGTAGCTGCCTGCCTTTGGCTGCCAGTCTGCTCCTCCTCCACCTTGCACCACAGTCCTGACTGTAGTCTTATCAGTCCAAACCTCTGCGCCTGCTGTTCTGATAGGTTTGATTACCAGCTATCTCCTATCTCAGCCTGCCTGGTAAAAATTATTATGTGAGTACATGCCTGCTACGTTTCCAGATTTTTATCTAATATTGTATGTGCATCAGTTGTCAGGAGTGCAAAAGGCATGTTAAGCGAATTTTAAATCAGACTGGTCGCTCTTATGCACAGTAGTAGACTTAAAAAAAAATTACACTGTTGCTATAAAAATGTAAGATGCGTAAAAATTTTCTATTTAAATGAAAAGTATTCTTTATTTTAAGTCCCCCTCTCCCATATTTTTTCTTGAAGGAAACAATTTTCTACAAACATTTTACCTCATGGTAGAAAATGTTTATTCCTTATATCTAATCATAACTTCCCAGCTCATGTTTGTTGCTTGTCATCCTATTACTGTGCACGTCTGAAGAGGATCTGGCTCATGTTTATTGCCTGTCATCCTATTACTGCGCATGTCTGAAGAGGATCTGGCTCAATCTTCTCTGTATCCTCTGGTTAGGCAGTTGTAGACAGTGATAAGGTCTCCCTGAGCTTTCTCCTTTCAAGGCTGAAGAGGCCTAGCTCTCTCAGCCTGGGATGATCCAGGTCAAACCAATCCTTCAAAAATATATCTGAGCTGCAGACTTGGAGATTTTAGGCTTGGAGAACCTTCAACCATACACTGTTGTGTCGCATACCTCTTAGATCATATCCTTTATGTTATTCCGAATAATTTAATGGAGAAAAAATGAACATGTTCTAAAAGAGGGCCAAATGAGAAACAAAACATGGACAGTTCTTCTGCTTAGTTTATTGAATACTAGGGATCCTAGAGGAAGCACTGAGTGGAGAATATACCTCATGTGTCTCTAGCTTAGCAAAGTTTATTCTTCTAGATGTCAGTGTAGGATCAATGATTGATACTAAAATTTTTCAGTTCTGGACCTATTTCAACTAAGCTTGAAATTGTTAATTTGGTTTCAAAATGCAGCTTGCCATTCAAAAATACAGTCAAATAACAGTTGGAATCCAGGTGTCCACATCTTGAAATATGTGCCAGAAATCAAGCTTGTCACCTGAATGGTTATGCATTGATATGGAAAAGAAATTGTTAAATTGCAGCTTTGTGTAATTTTTACCTTTATTGTTCAATAAATATTTCTTCATGATCTTTTTTCATTTCCTTTTAAACAGTTCAAAATCAGTCATCTTTGGAATCAGCCTTACTCTGGGAGGTACGTTAAAATAAGGAGAATTGTTTGTCTTCTAGGAGGAGCAGAAAGCATGGAAGCCAAAGGTCATTTCAGATCAACAGAAATAGTTTAAAATACATGTTCATAGAGGGTTGCTGAAGATTGTATCCTCTGTAGCACAGGTGAAACACAAAGAATGAAAACATTTTTTCCTTTCTTTCTTTCCTTATTTTTTTCTTTCCTTCTTACATATGCCCTTCACTTGGGTTACAACAATCCCATGCAATGCTACAGGCTTGGGAAAGAGTGGCTGGAAAGCTGCCCGGCAGAAAAGGACCTGGCGCTGTTGGTCGACAGACGGCTGAATATGAGCCGGCAGTGTGCCCAGGTGACCAAGAAGGCCAAGAGCATCCTGGCTTGTATCAGGAATAGCGTGGCCAGCAGGACTAGAGAAGTGATCATCCCCCTATACTTGGTACTGGTGAGGCACACCTTGAATACTGTGTTCAGTTTTGGACCCCTCACTACAAGAAAGACATTGAGGTGCTGGAGTGTGTCCAGAGAAGGGCAACGAAGCTGGTGAAGGGCCTAGAGCACAAAGCTTATGAGAAGCAGCTGAGGGAACTGGGGTTGTTTAGCCTTGAGAAGAGGAGGCTGAGTGGAGATCTTATTGCTCTCTAAAACTACCTGAGAGGAGGTTGTAGTGAGGTGGGTGTCAGTCTGTTCTCCCAGGTAACAAGCAAGAGGACAAGAGGAAATGGCCTCGAGTTGTGCCAGGGGACATTTGGATTGGATATTAGGAAAAATTTCTTCACTTGAAAGGGTTGTGAAGCATTGGAACAGGCCACCCAGCGAAGTGGTTGAGTTGCCATTCCTGGACATACTTGAAAGACATGTAGATGTGGTACTTAGGGACATGGCTTAGTGTTGGACTTGGCAGTGTTTGTTTAACAGTTGGACTTGATGATTTTAAGTCTTTTCCAACCTAGATGATTCTATGATTTTATGGTTCTGTAATTCAGTAACTGGAGCACCTTTTCTTGTTTGCTCATGCCTTAAAGATTTGCATATTCAGGAAGAGAAGTGTCCAACCTAGAAACTCCTAGATCTAGTCAGTGATCGTTCTGATGTTTAATATCTTATCTTTTGTGTCTGAATTTCCTTAGATTTCTTGGTCACTTTTTTTTTTCCCATGAAGTTTATGTTGTATGTTCAACTACATCAAAGCTTGACTAATGTGGGAAGTTTGCTTTATAAGTATTAGTCTTTAACTCTTTTCACAGTTTTAGTTTTTGCTTATGTATTTTTCTTGCTATATGTAAGTTACATGGTGAAAGAGTATTTTTTCTTATTATTTCAAATTAAAATATAACAGACCTACAAAGAAAAAAATATTGTAAGTGTGTTAGCCACTTTCTTCAACCCTTCTACATGGTTTATGAAATAAAGTCATTATACTTTGACCAAAGTCCTGATGAAGTCAGGGTAAGATTCACTGTTGACATCTGAAAGTAGAACTCAATATTTAGAGTAGAGTAGAATATTTTCAAGTGGAAGGGACCTACAATGATCGTCTAGTTCAGCTGCCTGACAGCTTTCAGGGCTCACTGAGTTAAAGCACATCATTAAAAGCGTTGTCCGCATACATCTTAAACACTGACACGCATGGGTCATTGACCACCTCTCCAGGAAACCTGTTCCAGGGTTTGACCACTTTCTCAGTAAACAAATATTTCCTCCTGTCATGTCGGGATCTCCCCTGATGCAGCTTTGAATCATTCCCATGTGTCTTATTACTGGATACCCGGGAGAAGAGATCAGCACATCCCTCTCCACGTCCACTCCTCGGGAAGCTGTAGAGACCAATAAGGTCACCCCTCAGCCTCCTTTTCTCCAAACTAGACAAATTCAGAGTCCTTAGAAGCTCCTCATAGTATGTGCCTTCCAGCCCCTTAACCAGCTTTGTTGTCCTCCTCTGGATGCATTCAATGACCTTCATGTACTTCTTAAATTGTGGGGCCCAGAACCACACACAATAATCAAGGTGAGGTCACACCAATATTAAATACAGCTTTTTATTTTGGCACAAAATTTTGGACATGAAAAAACCCCGAAACCCCAGCCTAAGCAAATCTATAAAAACTGATTTTTAACAAGCACTTATACTATTTGATTTACCTCCAATTTAATAATATTATAAATCAATATTTTCTAATATATTGCTTGGAAGAATATATGAAGAGTGCTCGATCAACTAGGATTTACAGGATATATTCTGAACATATTTTTCAAGGGAAACTGTTCATACTGATTTTCAGATGCTTTTTAAAAGATATTCTAACTGTAATCTTATTTTAAAGCTGTCTTTAAAGAAAACTTTTCTTTTTAAGATAACTTTTTCCTTTTTTTCTTTACAAATGTGAATGTTATGAATGCAAGACTTGTTTATTATTATTATTATTATTATTTACTGTTAATTGCTGATATTGCAAAGGCAAACTGATAAAAAAGTTACCTTGAAGTTTTTTTGTATATACAGCTGAAGCCTGCTCCTGAAGAATCAGGGTTATATTCTTCCTCACCGTGAAGTCTGCTAATTACATTTACCTTATTGTTTCAGTAGGGTGCTGAAGGGACTTACAGTTTTACATAGACTGTGAAAGCACAGAAATCTGTTAATAATGTTTTCTTTTCAAAATTTCTTGAGTTTACCGTTCTTTGATTTTTTTTCTGTTTAGTAATCCTCTGAGACAAGAAAAGAAACTCAAGGAGCATTATCCTCAATAGACAAAAGGAAGGAGCGAACACAAACTAAAAAGGAATCTTTTTACCTCCCTGGTTGCTGAATATAACACTTTGGAGTGAAAGATGCTTCTGTCTTGAAAATTGTAGGTAATCCATATGACAAACGATTCTGCTTTTCAAAAAAACAATTTTAAGATAAAGAATATTTTAAAGACATATCAGACAATTCTACTGCAGTTATGCTGATTCTGCTTTTAATAGATGAATGCTGCAATAAAACAATAACAGAAATGTGTGTAAGTTATAAAACATAAACCTATCCAGAACTTTGTCCTCTGACAAGATAGTGAAATCCAAATAGAAGATTTCATGAGAGTAGAATTCAACCTTTTCAGAGATCTACTTGGAAGAATCCCAGGGCATATGGCCCTGGAGAGAAGAGGTGTCCAGGAAAAATGGTTAATGTTCAAAGGTCACCTCCTTCAGGCTCAAGAACGTTCCATCCCAATGAGCAGAAATTCAAACAAAAGCAGGAGGGTGGCCTGTGTGGATAAGCAAGGAGCTTCTAACTCCACTCAGACATAAAATGCAGTTTACAAGAGGAGGAAGCAGAGGCAGGTGGTCCAGGAGGAATATAGAAAAGTTTTCCAGTCTTTCAGGGATAAGGTTAGGAAAGCCAAGGCAAGCTTGGAGTTGAATCCGGTAAGGGATGTGAAAGACAAGGGGAAAGGATTCTTCAATTACTTAAGCAGCAGAAGACAATCAGGGAAAATGTGGGCCTGCTGCTGAATGGAGCAGGGGACTGTTAACAAATGAAATGGGGACAAATACACTTAGTGCCTTCTTTGCCTCAATCTTTACCAGCAAGACCAGTCTTCAGGAATGCTGGGTCTCTGAGACCAAAGGGAAAGTCTGAAGCAAGGAAGACTTAGCCTTGATGGAAAAGAATCGGATCAGGGAGCATTTAAACAAACTGGATGTGCGTATGTCCATGGGGACTGATAGGTTGCACCCACAAATATAAGGGAGCTGGCTGATGTTGCTGCAAGGACATTCTCAATTATTTTTAAAGGTCATGGCAACTGGGGAAGGTTCCTGAAGACCGGAAGAGAGCAAATGTCACTCTTATCCTCAAGATGAGCAAGAAGGAAGATTCAGGGAACTACAGGTTGGTCAGCCTCACCTCGATTCCTAGGAAACTGATGGAGAAAAACACTCAGGAAAAAATTTCCAAACATACGAAGGACAAGAAGGGGACTGGGAGTAGTGAGCAGGGGTTTATAAAAGGGAAATAATGCCTGACCAACCTGATAGCCTAGAATGAGGTGACAAGGTTGATGGACGAGAGGAGAGACATCCTGGTCTCTAAATTGGAGAGACATGGGTTTGAACAATGGACCACTCAGTGGATAAGGAATCGGCTGGATGGCCACACTCAAAGAGTAGCANTGGATAAGGAATCGGCTGGACGATCGCACTCAAAGAGTTGTGATGAAAGGCTCGACGTCCAAGTGGTGGGCATTGATGAGTGGTGTTCCTCAAGGGTCGGTACTGGGACTTGTACTATTTAACATCTTTGTTGGTGACATAGTTGTTGGCATTGAGTGCACCCTCAGCAAGTTTGCCAATGACATCAAGCTGTGTGGAGTGGTTGACACGCTGGAGGGAAGGGATGCCATCCAGAGGGACCTGGACAGGCTTGAGAGGTGGGCCCATGCCAA
>VYXH01006829.1:13802-25383 GCA_013397275.1 Burhinus bistriatus | reverse complement strand
TTGGAACTAGATGATCTTTAAGGTCCCTTCTAACCTAAAGCATTCTATGATTCTATGATCTCAAGAGATCCCTTCTAGCCTCAGTGATCCTGTGATTCTATTTTCCCCTTCTAGCTCTCAGCCCATGCTTTGTTATTAAACCTGTGTATTTTCCTTCAGGTAAAAGTCACAGTATCATTAAAAAAAAAGTTCCTCAGTTGTAGCTATTTCAAAGTGACTATTATGTGAAACAGGCAAACCAAGCCTTTGCAAAACAGAGGAAAGGACACATGGGCTATAGGACCTAGACTAGTTGTCTTCAAATATTCTTTTATCCTAGTGTGTGACCTAGATGTATCATCTTGAGATTGTTTACATCATATCCTTTGAGGGACGCTGTATTGCTTCTCCAGATAAGGTTCTTGTTGGTCATGGGGGTAGCAGAGGAACTCTGACAACAGTTTTTTCCTTGGCTAAACACATACACAGCAACTATACAGAATTGTAACATTTTTGAAAGACATCTTTACGTGCCTACTATCCCAGCTTCAACTCCTATCTATAGCTGTAACCAGAGGGTAGGGGCATGAGATTTTGGTATTTTTAAGGTAATACATTCAGACATACTGAAGTTTTTCAAATGTTCAAGATCACCTCAAATCTTTTATAAAAAATAACTTGTTAGGAAAGCTGGAATCTCATATTTAGGACATTATGTGCTGTTCATTCAATATAGCAGAATGAATGACAACATTTTTCATAAATGAAATATATATTTCTTTTGAGGTTAGACCACCATTTACTTTAATTTAATCAATTTAATTAAATGGAAATAGTGACATAGTCCCTCAGGGAGTGTGTGCTTCACTTATGAAGTGTTCCATCAAAAATATTTGAAATCCGAGCATTTTTCCCTCAGTAGATGTGAAGAGTATATTTAATCATGAACTCCCAGAGCTAATGTGATTTCCCAGCTATGTCAAAAAAGGCAGCTTTTGCTGTACAGAAACAGGATAAAAAGGTAAGCACAGTAAATTTTTTTGCATATAAAGTTCTCTTATTATTGTATGTCATAATTTCACACTGATCTATAAATTCATATAAACTATGTGATATCAGATAATCACTTGCTTAAATGATACACTAAGCATTACCTTAGGAAATGTTTTTTCCACTTTCTTGAGATCAATTTATTATTGAAGAGAGAATAAAGTTCTTAGAGTAACATTTGTTCGTAATTTAGCAAATTATATAATTTGAGTGCTATTTTCTATAATAACACAAAAGTCTAAGAAGAACATTTCACAGCTAAGAGATTGTTGGTAGGGATGTCAAAATTGTGTGTGATGATACTTAAAGACTGTTAGTAAACTCTTGTGGTGGGTTGACCATGGCTGGATGCCAGGTGCCCACCAAGCTGCTGTGTCACTCCCCTACTCAGCTGGACAGGGCAGGGAGAAAATAAGATGGAAAAAAACTCGTGGGTCAAGATAAAATCAGAATAATAAAACAGAAGCAAAGGAAAACAAAAGAATTATTCTCTACTTCCCATCAGCAGGCGATGTCCAGCCACTTGCCATGATGTAGGGCTTCACTACCTGTAGCGGTTCCTCCAGAAGGCAAACATTGTAATAATGAATGCTCCCCCCCACCCCACCTTTCCTCAGCTTTTAGTGCTGAGCAGACATCATATGATATGGAATATCCCTTTGGTCAATTTCGGTCAGCTGTCCTGGCTATGTCCCTCCCAAGATCTTGCCCACCTCCAGCCTACAGGGTGAGAGGCAAATGTGTAAAGTCAGCCTTGATGCTGTGTGAGCACTGCTCAGCAGTAGCCAAAACACTGGTGTTTTATCATCACCTTTCTAGCTACCAATACAAATCACAGCACTATGAGGGCTGCTATGGGGAAAATTAACTCCATCTCAGCCAGACCCAATACAACTGTATACTGAAGTTTTTCATAGAAACTTTTTAAATTTTAATTTCTATATAAAAATTTTAAATTAAAAAACCATGAAATAGCTTAAAGCAATTATACACAAATTATTTGGAAGACTAAATTTTCAAATTATTTCCATTATACACAAACTTGGAAAAAACTTTCATTCTGCTCAGTTCTGTTTTGCAGCACAAGTAAGACAAACTTTGACATAGAGAAAAGAATGAACAAGGAATTCCAAAGTGAGTTTACAGGAATTGTGATGAGTTTCTGATTTGGTTTAATTAATCTGTATAGACTCTGAACAAAGATAGAGGAGGAAGAGGACTACAAGACCCCATAGGTGGAATCCAAGTAGATGGAACCAAGCATCCCTACCACATGGTCCTGTCCTGTAACCAGATCTGGTGTCTTGAACCATCTAATTTTCTTTGCAAAATTCCAAGGTTTTGTGCAGAAAGCGTAGTGTGCCTAGTATAGATGTGGTGGAAACATTTTAGAATCACAGAAACATTTGAGTTGGAAGGAACCTTGGGAGGTTGTCTGGTACAACTGCCTTCTCAGAGCAGGGTCAGCTTTGACATTAGAGCAGGTTCCTCAGGGTCATGCCCAGTCAAGTGGCATGTATCTGCAAGGACGGGCGTTCCGCAGCTTCTGTGGGAAACCTGTTCTTGGTTTGTAGCACTCACATGGTGATAATTTTCTTCCTCACATCTAATCAGAATTTCCCTTGTTGACATCAGCCAGCTCTTTGAGTAGCCTTGGATATGCCTGAGCTAGTCGCAGTTATTGGGACATTCAAGTCAACATTAGTGCATCATTTTTAGTGAAGCAGGAGCCAATATGCTGAACATACAACAACTTAATATTTTAGTAGTACTTTGCAGAAAACATGTATATTAATACAAGTACACCTCAGCATCTTGACATCCTGGAGATCATTACAGCTTTGGTTTGTGTTTGGCAACTTAATCCACTGTGGGAAGTACCTAGTGTGCCATTTATAGTGTGTCTGATAAAGAAAATAGGAAGTTGTATAACTGATAAGAGAGAGCCTTTTTGGTATCTCTCCTGCAGTCTTAATCAGAAATACACATGCAGCTTTGTCAGAATCCTTGGGTTTTATCTTGGTTATTGTTTGCCCTCATTTTTTTGGAAGGTTTTATGCACTCTCTTCCTAAATATAAAATTTTGAAGAGGAAAAAATCCCCAACACCCAAAACCCCCAAAGCTTTGCTCCTAATCTATTAAAGCAATAACAACCCTGTCATTGTCAGCGTAGAGGCAAAGCAGGAAAAAAGAAGTGCAACTAAAGAGACTGTCACTAAAGATTTTGAGAAGTAAAATTAATGCACAAAATTAACTCTGCATCATTACTACATGGATCTCAAACAGGCAAAGAGTCTCTGAACAAAGCTTGATGTGGTATGATGATATTTACCTGACGGATAATGCCTTCTGATTAGGAATGTGTTTTGCTATGCATTGATTTTAGTCTCTATTTAATCAATGCTGTGGAAGAGTGAAAGAACAGATGTTCCTTAAGGATACCAATTACATATAGGGCTTCAAACTGAGGTAAAGAGAATTGGGGCTATGAATTATGTGGATCACAGTAATTCCTTTTCCCTCATGACTACCTGGGTGCTTCTCTTGCTGCTTAGCATTAGCAAATTTTTCATACTGAGCTTTAAACTCTTTAAGACAAAACATCCAATTAGTAGGTTGGCTGCCGGCTAAGAAGCCCCCTGGTGATCCAGTTCTTGCCTTTGTGTGTTAGTGTAACACCTTCAGTGAGATTGTAATAAAGTGTATTAAGACATATGTCCATATTTATGAAGGGTGTGGTTATGAATGCACTGTTTGAACTTGAATGGGTTATTTGGTTTAAGAGGAGTTCTCTCTACTGCTCATTTTGTGGCCCTGTCTTAGGTTTCTTTAAGGGACAGCATTCTTCTTATTTGCGGGTAGTGTTTCTTGGTAGGTAGTGTTTCTAGAAGACAGGAACACATCAGTGATTGTTTCTCTTCACTTCTTGTTATCTCAGTGTAAGTCTGATTTTTCAGCACTCCTTCAGATAGTGTCCTTTGTGTACACAGTTAACTTGTTTGAACCATTTTGTGTTTATAGCTTTCAAAATTTTCTCATCCAGGAATCATTACTAATTTCAGCTGTGAATATCCTTCTAGGTTTGCCTGCTTAAAATTTGTATCTATGGGAATTGCAGGGGGATCGGATCACATTTGTATCTGGAAGTTCTTGCACCACATATTAGTGCTAAATCTACAAGTGATCATCTCTATGCATGCCTGGGATTGATAGATATTCAACTGGATCTTTATTTAAGAGCTATGTAGGTTATTGAACTGCATGCAAATATTCAGAGGTTTTAGATAGGATTTCATTTTCTGCTTTCACCAACGTAGCCAAACCCGTTTAAATTCTTTTGCTCAAGTGATGTGGTTGGAAAAAGTACTTCTTTATCTGTAGAAAAAATGTAGAAAAGTGAGAGGTACATTGTATTAAACGACTCCTGCTTCAAGCATATTTCACTACATTTTGACTTTCTAAAATTGGTTATTCTTTATATTAACTGAAGATTTTGTTCCACTATCAACTTATTTACCTAATGTAATACATTTAGAACAGCTTCTGAATGTTAGCGTGTCTAAATGTATAACAAAAAAATCTAAAAAATGAATTCTTCATCCAATAACCCTAATTAACCATAATCTTGATTACTAGAGTGAAAAAAATACTTAATAAATCTTTGAATCCTCCCATCTTTGAATTAATTACATGCTCTGTGTGTACTTAGGCTGTCCAATCTATGGAAAGTAATTTTTTCCTTTATTTTGGCTTTCTGAATGATGCCCATATTAGCATAATGGGAACCATGCTGAGATGCTAATAGCATTCCTGCAGTTTTCTCTTTGTGGATAAAATACTTCTTATAAATTTTGCGTGATTCTGATGCAGATTATGCCACTTTCTTGTTTTTAAGGGGGATTTTTCTCACTGAGGAAGACTTCACAATATATTGTCATTAAATATAAATGCATTTAGTTGATATTCATAGTTCATAATTATGAAATTATAATTATAAATCATATTTCTGATAAGGTAAACAACGTATCCTCCCACACCATTTTCCTTGCTTTTAACCTGTGAAAAATATTATAAATACTTATAAGCAAAGTTCCATGAAGGGTTAGAAGACAAACCTGCTAAACACATCAAAGGATGTTAAATTGCATTACAAGACCAAGGTAATCACTTGTTCCGGAGAAAATTCTGATGCAGTTCTCAAGAGACACCTCCAGCTTCTGCTCTTTCCATCTGCTCATCCTTGCACAGCTTGGCTCTTACTCCTCTAATGTGACTTTTGAAACCACAGACTTGTTCAGTGATCTTTTTTCTCTGGTATGCAACCAGCTAAAAAGGTTTTGGAAATAGTTACAGGGCTCTGCAGTGATACCCAAGGTGGCTCTGAACGAATTAGTTGTATGTTTGGAAACAAACTAACTATACAGGCATTAAGGTACCACAGCAACCCATGAACTCCTGAGCTCATGTATGTTAATTAGCCTTGTAGGGAAGCAGTGCTAATTAGCCTGCATGGAATGACCCAATACTATTGCTTCTGGGACCTGACATTCAATTATATGTATGGTGTGGCTGTTTTGACATATAAGATTTTTCGTATTTCTCTCTAGAATGAATTGTATTATACAGCATAGACAACCCTACAGATTTACCACCTCACCAAACATGGTTCTTCCCTTCTTCCTTTTTACAGCTTAATTCTTTATCTTTGTTTCATGTGGCTGTCAATCACATCCAGCTACCCTGCATGCCTTTTTGTTTTTCATTTGGGTCTGTTATTTAACTCTTCTTACTGCAAAAAATTAATGGTATCATGGTCCTGGTTGGTTTCTGTGTGTTTCTTCATCAGGTGAACACCATCTAAAGCTCTGAAGACCACTGCCTATTTTTTTCACCAATGAAAGCAGTAAATGACTGGAAAAACTAATGGTCAACACCATTACTTTGCAGGGTCCTAAGAAGGATAATACTCTAGGGACTGCCTGCAGTCTTAAAAGACTAAGCAATCTAAGTTAAGATTAGGAAAAATATTTTTACTGGAATTTGAGCTCTGATATATGTTTGCATGTTCACCTTGTGTATTGTGTGGAATCATTTGCTTTAAACAAACTATTTCTGTGTTTCACCTGAAAAAGCACTGTCCAAAGAAAGACTTGGAAGTTACCTTCTAGTCTAAGTCAGTAAAATAGAATTCTCTAAACATCTGGAAAAGTTTCTGAAATACAGAATTGCATCTTAACTAAATCTAGTGGAGTCTATTCTTTAAGACTAATAGAGGCTTTTATTGTTTTACAGTAGAATCAAAAAGCCGGCTAGAACCAAAGGAGAAGGTCAAACAATTCCTTGGAAGCCTTTCTTTCTTCTCAATTTTTCAGTAGCCCTATATGTAGTCCAGTAGGGGCTAACAGCACATCAGAAACATGCTGAGGTGCAATACAATTAATCTCTAAAACCAGGCCCGTAGGTTTTGAGAAGCCATACAGCAAAAATTCTCTTCAAAATCCATGGAGTAGGAAAATCATAAAACCATAGAATCATTTATGTTGGAAAAGACCTTTAAGATCATCAGGTCCAACCATTAACCTAAATCTAACTGTGAGGGTGACTGAACACTGGAACAGGTTGCCCAGAGAGCTTGTGGAGTCTCCCTCCTTGGAGATATTCAAAAGCTGTCTGGACATGGTCCTAAGAAACTGGCTGTAGATGGCCCTGCTTGAGCAGAGGGGATGAACTAGGTGACCTCCAGAGCTCACTTCCAATCTCAACCATGCTCTGATACTGTAATATTAGGACCTTATTATAATAAACTCACATTTGCATAGCTAAAGAGAAAATTTAAATGAAATCTAATTATTATTCTGCTTCCCATTAATCTTTCTGTCTGACAAAAGCTCTTAAAAAACTTATGACTGCTACCAGAATTTCCAATGACTAAGGAGGTAAGAAAAATGTAATTGAGGGGGAGGTGGGCAGGAAAGGAGTACATGAACAAAAGTTTCATATCTCAGTTGTGTTGTTGCTTCATCATACAGGAAATATATAAGAAAAGCCATCCAGCAGTTTTATATTTCAGAAACAGTCATGAATGACAATCTGCAGAGATGTCACTATAAAGAGTGCCTCAAGACCTGATATGAGTGATCTCATTAAGCTTTCCCTTCCAAGGTGTTTCTCTGGAAAAACATGTCCTATTCATACTGTGTTAATGGAAACCAAAAGTTGTGGATGACGAACCTGGATGTCGACATGCCATGTTGCTTTGAAGATCACATATGAAGGTATCTCCTTTCACCTCAGTTTGTCATCCTTATTATGGGTTAAATCAGTATCTGGTTTATTGACTTCTCAAAATTCGGTCATTTATTCTGTTTTAACTGTGCTTCTACCTTAACTCTCAACTAACTCCTAATTTTCTATGAAATTAGTGCCTAAACTCTTATTCTAAGAGGTTTTATATGTACTGAGTAGTTTTTACCCTCATGATACCTATGCCACCTATCTGTCAATGTTGCCTCCTGGTTTTCTCAGCTGGATTTTTCTCCCAAGGGAAACACTGAAAATGTATTGACTAGGCAATACTAAAAGACTGATGAAACAGAAGATACAACTTCCAAGACAGTTTTACACTGATCTGGCAGTGAATCTCATGTCATAGTAATTCTTTCCTACTTGTGGTTTCTATCGTACCTTAAACAGCTATAATATCAACACCACCCCTAAAGTAGTATCTGTATATATTACAAAATTGACAGCAACTATTTCCTTTTTACTGGATGACAGAGAATTTAGGGCACTTCTTAAAGTGAACATAGCGGTATATCACACCTTACTACTAACAACCTCTTGAAATTAATTAATTTTCGGCAAGTGATAGAGGCACTGGGGGTGCAATTCACCTGATCATTGTGCTAATCTATAAAATACCTTTGCCCCTGGGCTAGTTGTCAGAATATCTTTTATTTCGTCGGAGGAAACTAAGTAAGTTTAGAGCATAACTCATTATATCCAGAAATTCCTCCTGAAAAAAAAAGTCTGAAGACTTATACCTTTAAACTGTCTGTTTCTTCCCAATAAAGAAAAAAGTTACCAGTGTAGACATAAATGTTTACATGGTGGGTGCAATTCAAGGACAGATTAAATGAATCCTGCCATAGACAACCAAAGAGACTCAGTTTGAAACTGTGCACTAAAGAAACATATGAAACTGAGTGTATAGGTATGCTTTGGGATATACTTGGTAGTCTGCAACCCTGGCATGACTGACATGGCTTTGGAGAGGGAAGAGCGAATGAGAATAACGGAATGTTTTAAAAGTGCCCATGGCACATGCAAGCTGGTAAAATTTTGGGAATTTTTAAGAAATAAGCTTGGGATGCAGGTCAAACAGCTTAGACTGACATTTCCTACAGCTTCCATGTGTTTTCTTAGACATTTTGGTGTTGGATTCACTAAATCTATATTGATATGGTAAATGGACCGAGGCATCGGACAAGCAGTATCACAAGTATCTGTTCCCAATTGACAGTGAACATACATCTGTACTTAGCACGGATTTTCCTTGATGTCCTTTACTAAGAAATTCCTGAATAACATTTTGCCACAAATTAATATGTTTAAGATAATGCTTCAGGCTAATCCTGAAAAGTATGACTGGGAATAACAAAATGAGCAGGATGGTAGCCTGTGTAACTTGTAATTTTTAAAGGATCTAGGCAACAGCACAGAAACCACATGTCTTTTTCTGCTTAATATATTGTATCAGTTTCCTAAAATATATTATGCTGACAAAATTCTGCTGCTGCTGTTCTTTCCCCTACCTGCATTATAGAAATATATTTAATAAACTGTAAATAAATCAGAAAGACTGCTACTAAAACAACAGTGCCAGGAAGAGGAGTTAACAGCGGCGTGTGTCAGAGGAAAGCTGGGGGCTGATTTTTAACAGCTCTGTTTAGCAGATTTAAGGTAAAAATCAAAACTAAAATTGAAATATTTTAAATCTGAAGGTTTTTACCAGTTTTCTTTCAATACCACACCTGGAAACTTCTCTCATAATGGTTGATCTATTAATTAAGAATAATTTATGCAAGACTTGTCCTTTCTTGTGGTCATAATGTATTTACAAAGTGATCATTAAATCAGATAAAATGAAAGGTTTTTTTCAGTTTCATAAGATTTTAAGGAAAACTTTATTCATTCTACTTTTTTTAATTTCCAGAGATTTTCTGTTTAAACAGTGTTATTATTGCTCTGAAGATATATTATTGGTTTTGTAACCTACTGGTTCTACTTATTTCCATAAACAGATTATCTTGAGGAAATCATCTGAAATGTTTTAGAACAATATGGAAAATGGGCTGGGATCTCTTTAAGAGGTAGGCAGAGAGCGAAAAATTACTGAGGAATAAAATCCTAACTAGAATATTTCCTTATCCTGTCCTGTAAAGTCTTCATCTTAATTTGTTTTCGGCATGATTGTACAAGTTACCATAAATACAGTTGTAGAATATTTTATTTTCAGTATCTATGTGGGATGCTATGAACTCTATATATTCACTCTTTCTTTATGATNTTTTTTTTAATTTGTTTTCGGCATGATTGTACAAGTTACCATAAATACAGTTGTAGAATATTTTATTTTCAGTATCTATGTGGGATGCTATGAACTCTATATATTCACTCTTTCTTTATGATTTCCTATAATATTTTTGCTTTTTAAAATTCCAGTGTGGACTGGTGTCTCTAAATTTTAGGTGTATGAGGTAGCTGAACAAGCAAAAATGATTGATTGAGCTGAAAAAATATTATTCAGTTTAGAAGAAGAATACATAAGTATCTCTCCTTTGCTCTGCAGTCTCCAAAAACCTCTTAACTTAGCTTACATTGTCTTGCATACCTCAGGAATTTCAGGCATTCTTCACTAGCAAAAATGTAATAGGGAAGTTGGCCATCTACTTGGTGCAACTCTTGGTAGTCCCTGTGAAATTCTTAAATACAAGTCTATTAGTGAAGCCAACCAGATTATCACTTTGAAAATTAGGTTTCTATTTTATTTCTCTGATATTCCCAAATGGTAAACTTGGATAGAGGGAGTGACCCTTAAGCAAGTGACTTGTGAGGACATGTACCTTAAAAAAAAATAAAATTAGGCTATGGTTCATCATCATCCTGTTGTTAATCAAACCAAAGATATGCCACTACAGATCTAACATAGACATAAACAACGATTATATTTTTAGGAATCTGTATGGTTGACTGAGGTTTTCTTAGCTAACAAGGTGCCTGTATTTGAATTTTTGCCGTGTTGGCATCCTAACGTACATATGAGGTAAATAAAATTTGACCTGTGCAATACTGATTGAAAATCAGGCTCCAGTAAAAACTCTGATGACCAAAAGCTGTTGCTTCTACAAATGTAGTCTACATCAATATCAGTGTTTATTTGATAAGCTTTAAGAACACGAAGGACAGGAGAACATCACAATTTTGCTTTTTGAATCTTGTTGTATTACATTTCTACTTAGGAGATTATCTTTGCTTTGATTTTTTTTTCAGTCTAGTATTAATTATCTTAATTATTGCTTTATTTCAACATTTCCTCTTCTTTTCATTTTTCTTAATTAACAATGTACACATTAAGATCCTGCTCATTTGCAGAAATTACAATTGTATAAAAACATCTCTGTTAGAAAAAAAATAAATCTTTAGCATTCTTCATATTCCTCATTCTTCTGAGGAACTTATAAGGCAGTTGTTATTATTATTGTTGTTACTCAGGTGGTAGTCAACTAAGATATTTTGTGACTGAACAAAATCCATGAGGTGAATCAATGACAGAGTTTTGAAAATAGGACTGATAATGTTTACAGTGAATGAATCAAACTTGTAGGGCTGTTAATTTATTCCAGAATTTTCTTTGTCTTCCCAGGCTGCACTTTCCTCTTAATTATATCACTTACTCTAGTGGGCAGTTCTAATTAAAGCTGTGTTGTCTTGATTTACAACTTACAAATATCCTCATCTGGAATCTGCTTAAAGCCAAAAATAGTAAATCATAAATCTTTATCAATTAACAATTTATGCTACAGTATGTAATGAGAAATAGTTTATTTCTTACTGGTAATTACTAAACATTGTGACAAATGTGTTAGATAAAAAAAGTCCTCATATCAATATAATATTGTCGTGGTTTGGGCTGGACTGGCCATGAAAATGAACAGCAGATGGCCTCTTTAGCTTCTGTCCCAAGGGAGAGAGGAATGAGAGAGAGAAAGAGAGACTTATGAGTTGAAAAAGAAACTAAACTACTTTAATGAAACACTAATAATAAAATAATAAAAAGAAATTATAATAATATTAATAAGAAAATAATGAAACATATACAGTATATACAGAACCAGTATCGAGCTGTCAGGATGACGATCACATCATCACCAGCAGCCACTGCGAAAGTCCCAGGCTGGACTCAGTGATGAACTGGAACTGGATTCCAGATCTGGATTCAGGAACACACCGATCGAGACCAAAGGCAGATGCACAGACAGAGTCCTCCTC
>VYXH01006829.1:0-13753 GCA_013397275.1 Burhinus bistriatus | reverse complement strand
GGCTGACCCTTTGATCCCTCAGCTTTTATACTGAGGATGAGGCAGATGGGATGGAATACCCTGTTAGTCAGTTTTGGGTCACCTGTCCTGTCCACTCCTCCCTGCAGGTGTGACCCCTCTATGCTTTTCTGCTTCCAACTCTCCTGCCCGGCACACAACAAAGCTGACCTTGGCTGTTATAGCAATAAGTGTAAGCGAGAGCCTCTCTGCATCCCATTCCTTGGTACTAACTGTAAACATCAGGCCTTACCACTCTGGAAGCAGACACTGTCTGAGGAACGTGCCGTTAATTTCAGAGAGTCAGAAGAGGCTTAACTGAAAAGTAACATTACTGAAAAGAAAACTGGCTCTGTTCTGCCTCAAACCAGGACATATTGGCATAGCCAATGATTTCTCCAAAATCCTCAGAAGATATTTATGGATCTTCTGTTGATATATAAACTGGGTTAAAGAAAATATGCTGTATATATTGTTAGACATATGCAGTAAAAAGAGATTGTTATTCTCTCCTAATAGCTTCCATGGACTCTTTTAATACAGCAAGGCATGTAAGAGCAACCTTAAAACATTTAGCTAAAACTCTTGAACGTATGCTTAACGTACAGATTGTATTTTGACACGCTGATAAATAGATATTTTTCCTGAATAAAATTCTATATAGTGTGTATATCTTTTTCATGTATATACATAATTTATCTTAATTCTCACCAAGCTGAAAAATAATTGTTTAGTTTAAGAAGAATATATAGTATAATCTTTGCATATGGAACAAGGAATTTGGGTCTTTTAGATTTTGAATTGAAAATGGTAAATAAATTTTCTTCAAATCCTGACAAAAAGTGTGGAAAAACAGCAAATTCAAAATCATGTAACAGTATGAGGTTTGTGTGCACTTTAAGAATTATTCTTTCAGCTCTACTTCTGCTGATGATTTTATTAGCTTTCAGGTTAAGAGTGCTGAAGCTGAAGTAATTGTCCTATGAATTGTTTCCCTCTGCTCTCCATTTGGTATAACAGCCTTATTATATATTAATCAGTAAGTACTTTTTATGGAATTGACATGAATATTAAGTCTTTTTTTTGCAGTCTATCACTTATCTTCATTTTTGAAACCAGGAGATTAAGAGACAAACATCTATGTAGTCCCTTCTTCTGTCAAAACACATAGAGGGAGCAAAGAACGGGAAAGTGGTGCAGATTTCTTATCATCTACATTGTATAGTGTTGATAAGAAGAAAATACTGCCCAAAAGAGCTCTGTAAGGGTTTGAGTTCCAGACATATTGGTCTTTTCCTTCCACCTTCATAGGTCCCATTCACATCTGGAACAGAAAATCTGACAATCCTAGAGGGAGAGAGCCACTGCAACCACTTTTCTGGACAAATCCCACTGGCAGTGAACAGAGAATGATCTGGCCCTGCATATGACATTTTAAGTGGCCAAGAGCAGGGGATGGAGCTACTTAATTTTGGTTGACATTTTCCCTCAAAAAGCCTCTGAACTCTCCATAAGGAACATTGAATGTGTTTTTGAAAAGTGATCACCAGGATGTATTAAAGTGACAACACATTTGGCATATTAATTTAAAGATTGGGTGAAAGACATGTAGTTGCAGTTAAGACATTTGCTAAACAATTTCCTGCAGTTTTATAAGTAAATTACTTAAAATATCTATTTTTCTGTTATCACTTGCTACCATGCAGGTTTAGAGCACACATCATCCAAAACTATTCTATCCTGAACCTCCCTGTAAAATCATAAGAAAAAATAAAAATACCACCATCTGCACTCTTCCCTCTTCTTTCCTCATTCACTTAGCAGAAATTGTGAGCGTAAAGCTAGTATGTGCTTGGACATCTACCAGTAACCACTATTAAAAAACTGCAAGTCTAATAGTTCAATGCTTGTAGTTTTTGGATGGTGTTTTCTGAAGTTTTGACTTGTGTGTATGTGTTCTCTTAACTTTTTATTTTAATACATCCTTGCAAGAACTGAATATCAGCAAACTCCCAGTAAGAACAGAGGGTGTTAGGAGATCCTGTGCACCTATTCAAATGGATTTACAATAATTTAAAGATGATATTTGAGCCATGGAATTTCATATGTTCAAAAGGAAGGAAAAATAATCTGTTGTGAAGGGTTTCACTAGAGATAATCTTCTAGTTCAGACAGGAGAATAGAGTAATAGGAAACTGATCATGAAGAATTAGATCTAGTTTCATTTTTGAACTGAGTGTAAAAAACACTGAAACACCTGTCTTTTCTCATCTTTCTCCTTTTCTTTGCCTTTCTTGTGGTGGGATATTTGTTTCTTGTTATGTTTTACTCATTTAAATTTCTCTGTCTTCAGTATATGTGTCTTGCTGACAAATTCCTATCTACCTATATTGCTAAATTGATTAATTGCTAAATCCTGAAATAATAAAAAATATGATTAATGTTTTTATTTCTAAGTACAGTGCAGTGTAGTTTAGCCCCAGAAACCAAAAATTGGAGATATGCACTTATGTTTTTCAAGACGTATCGGGAAGCTGTTTATGGTATATAGGCCACCTGGGTTATTTTCAGGTTTTTCAGTATTTTTTCTGCCATCGGACTGTTGTGCATACATCTCTACTCTACACAGCTGTGTTTATGTTGGTTCCTTATAATGGCAATGAAAGGAAAACTAGAGAAATGTCAATTGCTTAATCAGGAATTGGGATTTCTTGAATTGGTATGCATGACATCATGTCTAATCATTTTTTGATGAAACCAATACCGTTGTGGTCCAAGTTTTGTCACATATAACTATATGATATTTTATTCTTTAAGCAATCTCATTAAACTTTAAACAATTGTATTACTATTTAATTATTTTTTGGTGGTGACAGGGGACAAAGAAGGTTAACAAGCTTTGAGAAGCCTTCCAGTCTATTTATGCCCCAAATGTTTTGTTCTAAAGGAAGTATGTTAGAAAAATTAGTAATACTGCTTTTTAGCATTAACAAGATAGGAGTGGTTGGTAATAAGTCTTTGCCAGCAAAAGTCCTAAATAAAAAATATTTTATCATTAAAGATTTTTTTTTTATTTATATTTGACTGTTTAAGTTTATATTTAACGGTTTAGTGAGCCACCTAGAAGAGACAAGGTGGGTGGACACTGTGTAAAACTGGGCATATATACTCTTTAGACATACTCCAGACATTCTTTGATATAAGTTTGTTTTGTTTTTTTTTCCAATAGGTACTGATCTAAAGAAGAAATTAAGAAAATAACTGCTTGGTTGTGTTTTGGTTTTTTAATAAAGAGTTTGTGAGAGATATCGCTCCAGGTTGCAAACTAAAATTGTGCTTTTTTAGCAAAAAATATGCAAGTTTTATGCTGCACAATATAAAAATATTTTTACTTGTGCAGCCATGGTCCTAGGCAGAATTTCTAGAGACATCATCGCAAGTTGCACATACAGGCCCCTCAAAAGATTGTTTTGTGCTTATACCGCAGCACAGTGCATTCTTATTTGAAAGTATTTTTCATTTCAGCACAAATTACTAGAGGCAAGATAGGCATGAATTGGTCTTTCAGGTATGTTTACTTCCCTCTTCACTCCAGTAGCACAACAAAGAAAGTTCCAATAATGGGAATGGTCCATGCGAGTCAATGTGATCTGTGCTGTGAGGAGAGTCAGAGTCTGAGGGGAAGAAACAGAACTATAAATCGGGAAAATGAAAACACCTTCCTCTTCCCATCCACAGTCAGTAGAAGAGTATGGAGAGAGACTTAAAGCTTGCACAGGAACTAAGTGGGAGACTAAATGGGATGTAACAATCCACTATTAAATTACTTGGGATATAACACTGATTTGTGTTGTACTATTTGATATTGCAGTTTCAGATTGTATTCTCAAATAACAGAGCAACATAATTATTCCAGTGGAGCATGGGCTACCACCTCAGATACTGTCAGAAAAGTGCACTCTGATTATAGTAGTGTGGTTTTGCTATGCCAGGCAGGACAGTAGTTGCTGTCAAGCCTTGCAATGTAAAATATTCAACCTCAGATAGTTAAACAGAGTTGGCTTAAATTATGCCAAATTTATGACTGAACTTTTGCCAAATTAGAGCACTACAGAAGGCTAATGAAAACATGTATGATAACATGCCAGAGATATATGCTTGGTTGCACGTGTATGTATGCAGAATATGTGTATTCTCCTATGTGGAATCAGCCCTAGTTACTCCATGCCCATCTCTGCAAGCTTGGGAATAAAAAGCAACAACCCCTCTGAGGGCTGGTGTGCAAGAACTGCGTTCCTATGTACTTCTTGTATACTGCTGTACTACTGTGCTACTACTGTACTGCTGTGTACTACTTGTTCCCTTACGCTGCAATGGTGGGCTTGTGCACTGTACACATTTAGTACAAGAAGAATATAACATTCAGAGAAACTTTATTGAGGGATAAAGTTCTAAATGGATGCCACTGGGCTAACATAAAAACCAGTGCTACTCCCTGGTCATATTAAACACTGCTGAAAAAAAGTAAGTCACGTGTACATACTAAATGTATAAGAAAAATCAAATTAACATTGTCTATTTCTGTACAAATGCCATTAAGTAATTTTTTGTACTCTTTTTCACTCAATGAGATTCTACAGAAAGTGAGAACTAGAGATGGGGAGCCACTTACAGCATGAAATACTTGAAGAATTATGACGTGGCTTCAAGTCTGACATTACAAACCACTTGATATTTGTATCAGAACACAAACTTGTATAAAAACTCTAGATGTACATTTTATCAGCACTTTATAAAACTGAATGTATTTTAGCATCGCAATCTGTTACAATAGGATATCTCTTCTCCTATCACAGATACTGAACAAGAGTACAAGAGAAATTCTGACACAGAGTTACTGTCTGCTGACAAACAGATCTATATGCTCCTCAAATTCAGTCTCCTATACTGTAATCACTTAAGCTAGGCAACGGGTCTTCAACTTTATATGTTGATTTCTACCTTCCATGTTCTCCTCACTGCCTTGTTATGAGCCATATCATCCCTCATGCATCACAAAGCTCCTTTGACAAGCCAGCTACAAAGCTGTCTGTAGTAATTAGCTAAATCAAATTTTCCCACTGATGGTAAGTCATCTTCAGTTTTATTCTAACTTAGAACATTCTTTAATGGTGCTCTTCTGAAAACACAAAATATTTAAATGTTTAATTCCTTTGAGATCTGAATGCTGTACTCACCTAACTTGCCATTTTAGCAACTCGGGCACATCTGTGTCTGAGAAAACACAAAGACAATAATGACCTTCGTCTTCACTGTATGTTGGAAAAAATAGTTTATTCTCCTTTTGTGCTTACATATACCTATTGTCACTAGAGGTCTGATAAGTGCACAACTGGCCTTTTTAACATACAGAGCATACGAAGAAGGCTTATCATTGACTGCTCAGCATGTAGGCAAATTAGTATATAATATGTAATTCCCTGATCAACAATATGTTGTTTGTAAAACACGTGACTAAGAACATGAAAAGTATTTACCTTGGTTCTGTTAAATCATTCTACTTTGTGAGTTCATATAGTAAGGTTTAGATATTAGTTATGCGTTGCCATGCAGCAGTATTATTGATGTGAGCCTGAGTTCTGCTGACCTACTAAGATCATCTTTTCAAAGGTCCCAGTAGATTCAGGTTAGTACTATTGTGAAGGAGTCAGGCTAATTCTGTCAAACAGAATTGCTTAATATTATCTTGTGCAACGCACTGTAATAAAATAACAAATAATAATAAAACTGAAAGCAGCTTTTTAGATTTTATAGCTTAGACTCATTCCCAGTGGTGACTCAGATTAGCTGTTTTTGGGGTGAGATAATGAAGAATGCCGCTCAGTACTTCCCCATGGAACAAATGACCTTAATTAATTTTGGTTGAGAACCACTTCCTTTCTCTGCTCAGGTTTTTTTTTGCCTTTCTTGGATTAAAAAAAAAATTCACAGGCTTTCAAAGTCAATTCATATTTAATAAACCATGAAGGAAAACCGTTACAAATAAAGTTGTTATAAAGAGAAGGACCTCAATTTCAACAGGTAGGTAATACCATTTCCCAAACTGTAAAAGTGATCATAACCAAAAAGGATTAGGACCGTATCTTTTATTAAACTTAAGACCCGAAGAATACCTTTATTTGGAATGTACTATTTCAAGTAGTATAGACAGGTACACTAGCTGTGCCCAACAATACAGTTAAGTATTTGGTTTCACCTTTTATGTTATTTCTTTAATTTCTGTCATTGAATAAACCAGCATGTATTATCAGCCAGGTAAAGAATATGGCCGAGCTCAGAAATTTGCTTGAGGCATATATTGTAGCTTAGTAGTAAGTGTAACTTGTTCTGTGGAGTGATTCAGAGAGTGCATACCTAATGTAACTGGAAGAAAAAATAAAGATGAAGGATGAATAGTATCTGCTGCAGATACATAAACAAAGTAGTGAGCTGTCATAGTTTCATGTAAGATAAAAACATATAGATAGATATTATCACTTGCCATTGATGAATGCTTAATGACAGAACCAATGCTGAAAGATCTTGCATTTTTTGTTCTCTAATAACAATTCTGTTCCTGCAGTGGGTTCCCAGTGATAGTATGTTTTGGAGGTTCTGGGTTTTTGGTTTTTTTCTTGTTGTAATTATTTCTTCTGGATAAGATAGTAAAGAATTGAATATAAAGGCTATGTCCAATTGACATGTCGTATAATAAAAGTTAATGGTGGTTGGAGAGTTTAAGAGCTTTTTGCAATGAAAAGAATTTAAATCTTGTTAAAATTTGCACTCAGGCATGAGACTTGCAATAGAGGTGCTATGTGTAAACAAACTTGCAGATTCTGGGCCCACTGGGGGTTGCAGAAGTTCAACATTCATCAGGATCAAATCTTAAGTTGGTTTTAGTTTTCTACTGCTTTGAACTTTCTTTCTTGTGCTCCAGCTATTTTCTGGCCTTTCATGTTTTCTCTCTGTTTGGATACTTGTTTTCTGTTTAAAAACTTTCCTACTGATCCTTCTTCAGTAGGCCTAAGAGTTGTTTCTTCCTACCTTTTGACCCATTAAACTGAATTTTAACTCCTGCTTAGCTCTAGTAAGCTATTCTCTGATAAGCTTTCACTCTGGCTCTGGAGATTGACTCCCTCTTTTTCATTCATTTAGTGCTGGTGAAGAAGTCCCTTTCTGAGTGCACATTGCATTAAGCTATTGTGAAATGGGTAGAGCCAGCAAAATAGTCTGCATTTCTTGAAAATTATACCAGGTGATCCGTCCTTTTTTTTTTCCTTCCCAGTCAGGCAAAAGGTATATTTTTTCCAAGGAAGAGGAGAGGAAAAGACACTTGATTTTTCTTAGAATTTATTTTTAAAGTTGGTAAGTAATACAAGCCCTGCTAGTTTGTCTTTTGTTGTGGTTTAATATATTGTTGTTAAACACAAGACCAGCGCTTAGTGCTGCTGTGTTCGTACCCTAGCTTCCCTTTGGCAGCAAGAGCTGAATGTACCAGTCTAGCTTTTAAAAAACAAATTTAGAAAACCCATTTAAAAGACTTAATTTTTCATCAGACCTTTAAGGCAAGAAAACAAAAATATACTGAATAAAAAAGGAGTATAGAATAGTAGAGGAGAATATTTATAGACCTCAACATCAGCAGAATGGCACTGCTGTGCAAATAGGTAATAACATTTGTAACTTATCAGACTAGGTATGATTAATTCAATTCATTGATATATTATGTCTATTTTGAGCTCTTTCAGCAGTGTAAACCAACATAGGTTATGCCAGCTGTGAATTACCAAATTGGTGTAAAAATCACAGCATAACTCTGACTTCAAATGAGTGATTTCAAAGTCATTTTAGTATTGGTGTCTGCTTACTGCCTAACAAGTGACAAAACACATCTTAAGTTTTAAACAATAAGTTAATTTCTATTTACACATCTGTTTTTACCATCACCAGTTCTGTTGAATGAATAACATTATGTCTGCTATACTCTATATATAGAATTAGGCTTACTGTTTTCCTGTAATTCTATTTATCCACTTGTAGCACGTAGCTGCAATGCCTTTCTTGCTAAAGCTTGTCTATAATATGCAGAGGACATTTTGGATTAAAATCTAACCATCATTATGTTGATGTGCGTTGAATAAAGCAAATGGTTAGAGAATGTAATGCGAGAAAAACAATAAAAGTGGATTTTTTTTTTCTTAGTCCTTCACTGCTCAGATAATGACAGAAAAATGTACAATAGTGTCTAGTTTATTCTCTACTTAAATTGCTTCCAATATTTCATGCAAAAAAAAAAAAAAGTAATTTTTTTTTTACTTATTCCTGGGCTTAAACTCTCTTCCTACTCAACACAAAATAACAAAAGGTTATTCCACTGATGTAGGTGAGAAAAACCAGAGTGATCTAGTCTGGTCATCTGTACATGACAACACAACATCATTGATTAATTCTTCTATTGTGTCAAATATCTTGTGATTAAATAGGGAGATATCTTTTAGAAAGAGGATAGGTCTTGATTTGAAGGTTTCAATGGAATATATGAGTTTATTCTTGGCTACTGCCTAGAAGATATGATACTATTTTCTCCCCTTGATTACCCAAAATGCATTTGGTAGCTTGACAAGAGTTGCTGTTGTCTTGTGGTTATTTAAATCTTAGTGATAGACCAAATATGCAAATTGTGCAAATATTTTTGCAGCAAAACTCATTTCTTTACACATGTATGTAGTTAGGAGAAGCAAACTAGAACCAAATAGGTGATATGAGATTCTACTACAACATGGCTATTACTCTAAGTAAATTTCCTCAGTCTTTGCTCATTTTTAACAAGTAAGCTTAGCTAAATTCCTCACCACTGGCTCCTACTGCTCATAGGGCGAAAAAGTGAACATAAAAGTTTGCTTCAGGAAGAAACTTGTTCCTTTTCTCCACCTCTGTCTGCCTTTTTAGATCAGCAGACTAGACTGGTGCTTTGGGCTCCACCCGTATGGGATAGGCGCAGATTCTAGTGTTTTCTCCCTGCCCTCACCTCAAGGCTACTGGCTACTCTGAGCTAAGCTCCCTCCTCCCGTGGTAAAGCTATGCTAGTTGTGAAAATATTTTCCAGCTAAACTAGTACATTTTCAAGAAAGTTTGAATTTCCTTTTTTACAAATCAGTTCTTTCCACTAAAAAGCTCCCAAACAAACCCATAAAAGAAACACAAAAACCCTTTTGTTATTTTCTGCCCTGCTCTGCTGCACAGCCCGTAGCTGCAGCCCCAGCGATACCTGCCCCACAGTCTTTGCTGCCACTCAGCAGGCAGTTCTCTGCCTTGTACACCTCCTTGGCCCATTCTCTCACCACTTCAGCCAGTGCTGAAGTTGCTGTTCAAACCACTGACTCCTTTCTTTTATGGGGCATTTTTCAGTTAATTTCCCTGTCAACACTGTGCAGCTGGCACTAGTTCTCCTCATGCTCCCTTCTCATTCAGGCCCGTATCCTCTTTTGGACACTTACTCAGTGCCTTCACTAGTTACCTGCTCCATATCCTCTGCTCTCATTGCTTCTTGTGTGCTGAGACAGCTAGGATGTCTTTTCTGTCATCGACTGTTATTCTCTGCCAATACATTATCAGGTGTGCATTGCTTTTGCAATCATGAGGACTCCGTTTTGCCTATAGCAATGTTGCCCAGGATGTCAGACCAGCTTACAGCCATGCAGTCTTCTTCACCTACTGCTTTCACAACCGACTTGTTTATACCTCATGCTAATTTCAAATTTGCCTCTCTCAGCCTCCCTGTTAACATTTCCAGAAATGCAGAATACTTTGCTCTATCTTCTTGAGCTGTGCACCAGTTCTTTCTGCAAAACTGACATCTTTTAACATTCCATCTGCAAACACTCCCTTCTCTAGCAGCCTCTTCTCATCTGCTGTTAAATCACTCGTCGATTGTCTATTGTAGTATCGTGCTTCTTTCATATTTTAACTCTACAGGAAGGGTTCTCTCATTCTGTACAAAGAATCATTCACAATAGCTTCTTTTAAGATGTGTTTAATCTCTGCTGCATATATAAACATGTATATGTGTATATTAATTGTTTTGGACTAGGAATTCTACAAAAGGTAAAAATTCTACATATATTAGATTGATTTTATGCATCTAGGATGTAATCAACACATTTTTACATTCCATCTAACAAGATGATTGCCCCGTATAGAAGCACATAGACATACCGTTAATTAGTACAAAACTATTTTGCTGCTCTCTAATATAACTAACCTTTCTCCTTTCTGTAAAAAAAATGGCCTTTCTGGTGTTGATTAAAATCATCATTAATGTACTGTGTTCCATTAAGTAAAAGATTTATATCTAGCATAATTGACTCTTCTCTGCAGTGGATGACTTTTTGTGCAAACATTTCTTGCTTTTCTCCAGCCATGGTGTAAAGTAACTTGTTTAACACTCCTGTTCCTCCCCTGTTACACCAAGGAGAGGAACAGGGCAGACACCACTGCCTGTGAGGAAGTGTAGTCACTTATTCCTTAGCAGAGATGCTTCTGTTGATACCAATGATGTGGACTTTTGTCCTCTGTTGGGGGGGGGGGGGGGGTGAGTTTGTTGGTTTTGTTTTTTTTTTTATTTAAGGAAAAAAGCCCACCAATGAAATGGAGCAAAGCAGACTATTTCATGGTGACCGGTGTCCTCGTTAACTAACAGGTGGCAGACGTCTCAGCTGGGAAGAAAGCTTCAAGCCAAGGTTAGAGCCAGCAAGTGTGGGGAGATTTTTCTTCTCTTTTTTTCTAGAGGAAGTTCAAGCTGACCTGTTCACTAAAGCATTTTGGGTGGCCAAAGATGCAGTCTCAGTCAGAGGAGGCAAATTTAATTCCCTGACTGGATTAAAATGTGACAGATTAGGACAAAATTATGTAAATAATTAATGAACTAGTAGGGTCACTGAGCTGAAGTCCTTGAATATTGTGGACAGAAAAAAATTGGAGGCTGTTGTACCCTTACATTTCCTCAATGTGGGATTTGATATGCAAAGAACAAACAACAAAACACCTGTAAATACAATCTTGTCTCAGAGGAGCATGCCAGCTGTTTCAGCTTTCCCCTCTGTCTGTCTGTTGACAACTGGTGTAAAAAGAAGACAGTCAAAATATGCATTTGTTGAAGAAATTAATTAATTGTGTAAAAGCAATAGGTAAGAAAGCCCAGAGATGTCTAAATAAGAAAAAGTCAGAAATAGTCAGAAAAGCTAGGTGAGGTGGAACCCAGTGCTGGAGGACAATAGAGATGGGCAGACGCATGGGAGTGGTAGCACTGAAAGGGATTTGGATGTGAACACAAGAAACAAGAAAGTTGCAACTGAACAGGAAAGCTAATAAAATCGAATGGGTTCACAATGGTATGGTTGGAAAGTTAACTCAGAAACTGCTGTGAATCAGCAGAAGAAGGATAACTTGTGAGAGTTAGAGAAAAAAGATCTCACAATATTGAAGGAAAAAAAGCAGTATGATTAATGCATAATTCAGTTGTAGACAGGATAAAAGAAAGGAGATGAACAGTAACTCTTGATTCTGAACTAGAAACTTGATGTGGAAACTGGTGCTGACACTATGTGCAGTGAGCAAAAGCATGCACAAACAGGACAACTTTTGATAACGTAACATTGACAAACTTGATGTGGGAGACTGAGAAGTTATTAAGGTCCTTTTTGTAGACTTACAAGCTCTCATATATTTTGTCAGAATAGGCCTTCATGTTAGGTCTTAACACAATACTGATTTACAATAGAAACATCCTTGCTGTTACTTGTTACATTATCAAATATTTCTTGAGCTTACCAGTAACAGTGTTTAACTAAATTGCCTAAATCTAATTGCTAGCTTGATGTAATATTTCCTCTGGTGATTTGAAAAATTAATTGTTTCTGTTAACAAATGTTGTTGGGGTTTTTCCTTCTTTATATTAATGATTATTTAATTTTATTGTATCTTTCCTTTGAAAATGATAAATACATTAAAAAACTGAATAACAAAAATAAAACCTTAAGAACGGTGTATAAGAATAGAAGTGATTGATGTTGATGATGATAGTGTTTGTAAGACTATAACAGTAACCCATTTGGGTACAATTTAAAAACCATATTCCCAGAATAAGCATAAGATGATAGATTTTCTCAGTTAAGTGTCAGTTTTGTGTCTGAAAAAAAAATGCTTTTCATTTCAATCATATAGTAAAAGTAGAATGTGAGGTTAAAATACATTATTCTTTGAAAGGAACTAGTCTTTCTTATTTGTTTTTGTTTTTTATTTTTTTCCACAGCGATGCAATTCCATACGCATATAAATTTAGTCTTGGAAAATCTAAATGAAACAGTTTTCGTAGTACTTGCAACAAAACAGAATGAGCATATCCCTGATCTCAGTTGTCTGGACTAACTTCTGCACCTGTCAAGCCTACAATGAAGCAAGCAAAAGCAAACAAAAATAGCCATAAGAATTTCTTGCTTAGGAAACCACTGTGGATTACCACAGATAACATTTCTGCCACAGTACTGAACATTTTCATGTCACCAAGGCTTTGAGTAACTTTCTGTTATCTTCTTGAACAGAATTTGAAGTATAATTCTACCATTGTCGAATACAAATTTTTCGAGTTAGTTGGAATTTGTTTTTTCTACATTTGTTTTGCTTCTGATCTTATGCTACTGATAGATTACATTTTGTCATGTTTTCGTCTGCTGTTATCATAAAGCCTAAGATTTTACCACCTCCTTTCTTGGCTCCCCAATTACATGAGATCATCAAGTTTCTGTTCAGAGCCGTGACTTTGATGGCAATGATTTCAAAGCATATGCTTAAAATAAAGAATACTCTTAAGCTATGTTCTGATTAGGGATGGTTCACAAATTCAGCTTCAGGGCAGTCATCCTCTGCCAGAACTGTGACCCTGTCATTCCTTCTTAAGTTAGTAGGCACCAAATCTCCATCTTTCTGGATTATGCCTTGTGACTGAGACACAGAAAGTGAGACTTGAAGAAGATCCATTCAAGGGCAACAAGAAAAGCTTCTATAGCTATGTCGGTGACAAAAGGAAGATTAGGGAAAATGTGGGCCCTCTTCAAAAGGAAATGGGAGACCTGGTCACCTGGGACATGGACAAGGCAGAGGTACTCAATGACTTTTTTGACTTGGTCTTCACCAGCAAGTGCTCTAGCCACATCGCCCAAGTCGCAGAAGGCAAAGGCAGGGACTGGGAAAATGAGGTACTGCCCACTGCAGGAGAAGACCAAGTTCGAGACCATCTAAGGAACCTGAAGGTGTACAAGTCCGTGGGCCCTGAGGGAACTGTCAGATGTAGTTGCCAAGCCACTATCTATCATATTTGAGAAGTCATGGCAGTCTGGTAGAGTTCCCACTGACTAGAAAAGGGGAAACATAACCTCCATTTTTAAAAAGGAAAAAAAGGAGGACCCGGGGAACTACACACTGGTCAGTCTTACCTCTGTGCCTGGCAAGATCACGTAGCAGATCCTCCTGGAAACCATGCTAAGGCACACGGAAAATAAGGAGGTGATGATTGGTGACAGCCAATATGGTTTCACTAAGGGCAAATCGTGCCTAACAAATTTGGTAGTCTTCTACAATGGTGTTACAATGCTGGTGGGTAAGGGAAGAGTAACTGACATTGGATAGATGAGGGAAGGGTGGTGGATGTTGTCTACCT
>VYXH01006828.1:0-94199 GCA_013397275.1 Burhinus bistriatus | reverse complement strand
TATGATTCTATGATTAATTCAGGGAAAGATTGTACTCCAGGGACAGGTGGGTGACACCTGTTGACAGCTGAACTGTGCCACCACTTCTTGCAGCCTATGAGCCTTCAGTCCCTTGGTTTGAAGAATTGCAATTGTAACTGACTTGAGAGGGAGTCAGAGAAGATCTCCTGGTTGTTCCCCTCAATCCATAAGATAGAAACAGGAAATGACAGTTTTCCCAAAAGTTAACCTGTAGAAAGAGAGAGGAAAGCTACTGTGAGAAAAGAAAATCAAGGGTGACAATTTAATGGGAAGGGTTCTAATATATACAAATACCAGTTCTAGATAATTCATGGAGCTGGTACTTAGAACATTTAAAATACCTTCCCACATATATGTGACCTTGATCAAATTACTTAATATTATTACACTTTTCATTCCTATTTGGCAAATGGGGATATCATTAGACCCTTAAGTTTTCTTTCCTTCCCCTCCTACTTCCCCTTTCCTGCTCTTTTTCCTGCTTCCTCTTTCTGATAGTTACGTTATTTTACCCCTTTTGGCTAGTACGAGTTTGTACAGAATTTATTAAAGGGATAGATGATCACAGTTCTGCCGTAGACCTACATACTACCATAGTATGAGTAATATTACTCTTTTTATAAACACCAAAATTCTGTCTCACTGGATGACTATCTGGAAGACTTTCCTGAATTAAATATCTCTGACTCTTTCTTTTATGTCTTTTAGTTTATGATGTAGTAATTAATTTGGTATATATCTTTTAAGTGCTTTGGTATACTATATTTAGCGTATTATATATATNGAGGACAGGCTGAGAGAGTTGGAGTTGTTCAGCCTGGAGAAGAGAAGGCTCCGGGGAGACCTTATAGCAGCCTTCCAGTATCTGACGAAGGGCATGTAGTGACAGGATGAGGGGTAATGGCTTCAAATTGAAAGAGGGTAGATTTAGATTAGATCTCAGGAAGAAATTTTTCTCTATGAGGGTGGTGAGGCACTGGAGCAGGTTGCCCAGGGAAGCTGTGGAGGCCCCATCCCTGGAAGTGTTCAAGGCCAGGTTGGATGAGGTTTAGAGCAATCTAGTCTAATGGGAGGTGTCCTTGCCCATGGCAGGGGGGTTGGAACTAAATGATCTTTAGGGTCCATTCCAATCTAAACCATTCTATGATTCTATGATTCTATATTCTCTATTTTCTGTGATTTCAAAATACATGTATAAAACACAGAGCTTTCCCTAAAACAGTGCTAAAGTTCTCTTCAAAGCTTTACAGGCGTTTGATTGAACCTGATTTGGGTTGTTGATGAGACTCAGAAACAGCAAGTTCTGTAGGATTTTGCTTTGACAATTTAGTAGTGCATTTAGTGACTACAGCACAATAAAAATGTCTGCAGTCAGCTTTCTGTTATATTAATACATTAGCTACTGATAAACTCTCTAATAATGATACAAAATGATAAAGTTTGTCAGTGTTAGAGAGGTCCACATTTAAAATGATAAAGCACTTTAGATGTACCTGCAAAATGTGCAAATATATTTTCGACATATGTACAGTAAAATAGCATTCAACACATTCTTCTGCACACATTTTAAATGAACATCTCTTTTTCTGATCCATAAGAATCTCGGAAGATGCAATTGTACCTCTTTCTAGCCACTGCTCAGCTACTGCCTTGAGCTACTTTAACTTCTTCGCATGAGAGACTGGTAGAGCTGTGCAGTTCTGCCTCAGGACTTCCTGGGGCTCAGAAGACATTTCTGCACCAGCCTGGGCTCCTCATGTTCTGACCTCCGACAGCCAGCTCCTACACTGCAGAACCAGATGAGTTTCCTGCAAGCGAGGACTTGCTTGCCTGAGGAAAATGGAGATGGAAAAACACAGGCATTTGAGCCTGATACAAAGCCTGCTGAAGTCAAAATGTGTCTAAAAAATGGACTACATTTGACATTGGCTGAGCTGTTATGATTTGATCTTGATCTGACCAGTGCCAGTGATAGCTGTATCTGTTTCAAAAGACAACCTTTCCTTTGTACAGACAACACTGTATGTGCAGAAACTTACTGCTGGTAGCAACAGCACATCCAAAAAATAAAGGCAAAAGAATAAATGATGCAAAAAATAAATGACGAAATTGTCAACACGCATATAAAATTTCTTGTTCTGTACAAAAATAGATTTGCTTAATAAAAAAATATTGACTAAAAAAAGTAAAAACAAGAAACACTTTTGTGTGGAAATACAATGGAAAAATGTGAAGAATTTATCAAAAGGAGTATGTCACATCTAATCATGAAAATGCTTAAAATTAAGTGCTCCTACTTAAAGTTAGGTACAAATCCTTCTTGAATTGTCTCTGATGTATTCGACAAAATAAATCAGACTGTGAACATGTTAAAGCTAACCGGATCTGTTCCTTACCTTCGAAATGTTTAATTAATGTTGACAGTCTTGCCCTGAGTGGTTAAAGCTTGAAAAGCACAGCAAAATACAGTCTGATCTTGGAATATAGCTGTTTCGTGTTTTCAAGATGAGCATATTTTCTCAAAGAACTCTTATTTGTTACACTGAATTGAAAAGTTGAAATCTTTTGTTGCAGAAGGTTTAATGAGAAGTCATTAATACAGGTGATTAAATTAAATTCATAATAATAAGTCACATACCCTGAAAAAGCTATTTTAGAAGTCCTGAATACTGTACAGATTACCACCTACATCCAAACCTTACGAGACTTTACCTAGCTTTTTTTTCATAGCTAATTTCATAAATTCTTTTTAAGAAAATTGCTGCAATATGATGGATTCATTATTGTGTACCCACAGAATAGCCACTGAAAACAATGACTGAAGATCCATGCTGGTAACACTTTTTCTTTTCCAGATGGATATTAAAATTCTCATAAAATGACATAGATTTAACATAACTACCTGGAGACAGAAAAAAACCCCACATATTGGGCCAAGGCCATGATATTAGCATTATTTAATGAAAAACAATTTATTACAGCTTTGGTGCAGTTACTGAACCTCCAACTTCAGGAGGAGGAGGGAGCAGCAAAGAACTGTTATGGACTGACCGCAACCCCCATCCCTCATACCTCTACAATGCTCATGGTCCAGTCTTTATCTTGACCCACGAGCTTTTTCATCTTATTTTCTCCCCCTGTCCTCTCCAGGAGGGGAATGAGAAAGTGACTGAGTGGAGCTCCGACAGCCCACCAAGGTCAACCCACCGCACAGACCATGACTTAAAACTAAAAAAGCAAAGACATAACTATGTGTTACACAAATGTTAGTTGCAATCTGAAGCACTTGAGGATAAACCTCTGGTATCTCCACATGACTTCTGTATGTTTAATTGTTGAGTGAAGAACCTTGTTTTCCAGGGGTGTCAATACAGCACTTTCAATTTAAAGATAGACAAAAATAAAATCACACAGTGGTCTTATAGGGATATATATCAGAATAAAAACTGTCTTTCTAGAGCATTTGCTCCAAATGAAGGCATTTCATGCTTAAAACACAGGCAATGCCAGTTTTACCAGATTCAGGATTTGAATTCACTTTTATTCCATTCTGTGACGATTCACCACTTCAGAGTGCACTACTAATGGAGAAAATACTGTTGATCATGCATTTTTGCAAGAATATTAGCTTTGTAAGTTCTTGTTTTCTTTCTAAGAAAAAAAAAAATCTTTGATTCATTACTGAGATGTATATTTAAAATACTGAAAAGTGGGCAGAACAGCCAGGCAGAGAAGAACTTTTTCTAATTTGGTAACAAGTATTTTCCGCAGAACTGACAAGAAACTCTTGGACCAAGTCTCCAGATCATCATTCCCTTTCCATTAGATAATAAAACATTTGAGACTGGAGATAAGTCTTGAAATGCCTGATGTGGCAATTTCTTGTTCTTTCGTATATTTCACCACGTAGTAGAATATATACTCTGTTTTCAGTGCCCAAACACCTTTCATAGTGCTTGAGGAGAGTTACAGACCTAAAGTAATCCATGAAACCATGCTGCTGAACTAAGCAGAGTAAATTTGCTAGCAGAAAATGCTGATGAGAGCTGCAGGTCTTACGCTTCATTTCTTAAAGAGAGGCACTTTATTCTCATCTGGAAAAAAGCTTCTCTCTCCATTTAGAATTCATGATCCATCTCCTGATGTTAAGGACCTTTAGCATACACACACAAAAATCTCACAGAAGTTGCGATATACTTAGCATCCTTGTCCAATACTTGCTAGCTTAATGGTCGGAGCGCATATTTTGATGCCATAAGACTTTTGTTGTAATCCTTTTGCCTGAAGCGATTTAAACTGTATAATCTGTGAAATTATAGATAGAATATATTCTGTCTATGCTTTTATTATTGTCTAGCTTGGATAACATTTCATTATTATTGTTAGAGACTGGATTTGAGCTTGAGTGCAAAATATTACAGTGCCTCTTCTTGTCTCGGAAGTCTAGAACAGGCTTCTGTTTCTGTTGGTATTCTGCTACAGTCACATTAAAAGAAGTATACAGTTTATTTCCTCCAGGAATGCATATAAGGAAGAGCGGCGTGTTAGTGCAAATGAGTTAAAAAATAAGTAATTCTAAACTGATTATGGCACATGTTCTTAAGGGGTATATTTTGAAGCTGTTAGCTATTTTTGAGTTTTTACACGTGATGTATATCAAGTCCACTGTATCTGGTAATGACTAACTGAAGACAGTGAGATTATGGACATGAATAAGTGCTTATTTAGAGTACTTTTCAGTTTGCAGAAGGAGGGCCTTGTAGTACATAAAGGTAACTGGCATGATGCCCATGTACTGGAGTGATAAGGGTGAATATGTTAATTATTACCATTGTTAGATAGAAATTTACCAAGATACCTTGTAATACATACAACTTTCCATTTACTTATATAACATGATGATGTGAGGTTGCTATTACAAAATAAATTCTTATTTTAAAAAATTCTGTGTTAAGAGATACTTGTTTAGAAACATTGTTAAAAGAAACTTCTCATATATATCAAAGGCTTCTTAATTGAACAAGACTTGTATTTGAAAGTACTAAAAAATGCCTGTCTAACCAAACATAGTCTAAAACAATGTCAGATAATCAAAATAATTCCATTTGCTTAAGTGATTTTTTTTAAATCCTGACTTTAATGTCTTTTTTTAAAAAAAACAGAAAATATACACTTTACTGGCTGTCCTATTATTTTTTCTAATTAAACACATGAAGTAAAAACTTGAATGAAAAATAATAGTGTATCTAAAGCAAATACAAACATGTAGTAAGATCCAGAAATTACATTTGATATACCGTGTAAGAATCTAAACTCCTGAGGGTATGGTGCCATCTGACTTTCTAAACCAGGCAGGACTAAATCTATTCAGTATCTAGGAGGATGACCTCAGAAGGGTGCTCAGGGCAGATTTCATTTATCCTAATTTTAGAAAACTGCAAGCTGAATCCTGATTCTAAGTTGATTTCCACAGGCTTCCTTTGCAGACAATGAAAAGAGGAAAGCACATTTGGATGGCAACTTTTCTAGTCCTGAAAAAAAGGTGTCTAATATTACCAAAATGATTGCACTCTGACTTACATGGATGTAATGAAATCCAGAGACGACTTGACTAGATTTAGTGTCAAACTCTGAGGTGTCAAATATGGTTCAAAATAATTTCACTCTAATGGCCCAAGAAAATCAATAATTTAGTATTTTGCCCTCCTGTTAAAATAATTGTAATACATGCATATAAAGAAAAGATTTTAATTGTGTGGCAAAATCAGTCTATAAGTGCTCAAAGACAAAATTTCTCTCCAAATGCTACTTTCCTTGTAAAAATAAAGAAAATTAATAAATAAATGTAAACGTCAATCAAAATTTTGTGTTTTTCATGCAGAGGACGGTTCCTTACACTTAAATTTTGAATTTTCACCATGAAGCAGCAATGATTTTGTCATCCAAACTATTTTTTCCTCTTATATACAGTTATAACCTAAGTCCATCAAATATTTCAGTGATTCTTCTTTAGGGGAATGGAGAAAATTCATCATGGATGTCACACGGAAGTGGTATCTATCAAGAAAAGTACCTGTCTAGGGAATCTATGCTAGAGAAGAGTTAAGGAACACAAGCCAATACAACCTAATAAGAAAAGCTACTGATTAATTTTCAGCCTTTTTTTAACTAAAAAGAAAAGTATTTCTATGGAAAAGTAATTTTTTTTCTCAAGAATTTTTCATTTAAAGGAAACAAAAATTCTTTCTAAAATGCTGTTTAACAAATAGTTCTTTCCTGATTCTTCTGCCATACCTGTTTGTTAGAAATGATGATGTGCTGATATTGCATACTTTCAAAGAGCAGCTGTCTTTCATCATTAATGTGTTTAGAGTGATCCTGGGATTCATTTTCATACTCTTAAAGATCAGCTTCTGGACAAAAGATGATACAGAAAAAACCACTGTGGATACATAATTTTCACTAAAAAAAAATATTAATGCACCTAAGATTTGAAACATGATATAATCTATATTCTGTCTCACATCAGATGTGACTGCATGTATTTACTTGTGACTTTAAATTAGATTACCCTTATTAAAAATTTAAACTTCAAAATTTAGCTTATCTAAAATACTATTTTCTAACATCCTACAGTCAAAAAAATCTTTTGTCTTTTAAATGTTTGAAATGTGGTCTTAATAAAAAACAGCCTTTTGTAATTGTAACTTCACCTGTTGTAATTTGCATAGTGCCTGTTCTAAAAATGAGATTTGATTGTACTCATGGCTTACTCATACAGAAGGTTACACTTGTCAGGTTGCACTTAACCTTCAATTTTCTACTTAGATGACAAAGATAAGAATAGTTTCTATTTTTAGGTAGCATGTATGCTTTCAGCATCTATGCACAATGGTATTTAATTTCTGACAAAATGTCTACTTAAAAGTAAGCAATACATGTATAAAACTACAAATATGAAGTATACTATAGAACATTGCATCTTAGAGGGTACGTATGCAGCTCTACCTTTTGTCATGAATCTTTCCCAAGTAAGAACTTATTTATTTATTTATTCTTTTACAGGACATTGATTCTTTTCGCTGCAGCACTTTCATCTTTCATTTATAGAGAAAGGCTACATGTATAACCCTTTAGAGTGCTTTCAGAATTCCAGAAAAAAAAAGGCCCTTCTGTTCTTAAGAGAGCGCTATGGAAAGTTTGTCCTTGTTCTTCACATTGACACAGATGTCAGCTTGTAGCCACCTCTATTTAATTTTAACAAGTTTTGCTTCTTATTTGGGGGGGAATTGTTGGAAGAAACCATAAGCTGAATCACTGCCATTAAAGAAGAAATCTAACACACAGTAGAAATCTGTTATAAAAGGAAATCTCACTGAGGGAAAAAGAATTTTTTTCATGAAGAAAAGATAATGCAAAGCTTTAATCTTTATAAAGGCTTTCTATGGATATGAAAGTGTGTTACATTTTGTGTTGGTTTTTGTACTGAGACTGGCAGGTGGCTGGAAAAGGACTCAGGAGAGGTTAACATCTGTTTTTTTCATACCTTGAAGAATTCAGGTTTCATCTTTAACTCATTTTAACTCTTAGAATGCTGAAAATATTAGAATTTTCCCAGTCCTTTTCCATGTTACAGCACTATGAATTATTACACAAACTGTGCTCCCTATCTGAGACCAATTTCTAATGAGAAAGGTTTTCGGTGTGTTGGGTGAAGAACTGACTGAAGGACAGAGCTCAAAGGCTTGTGGTGAATGGGGCTACTTCTGGCTGGCAATCGGCCACCAGCAGCGTCTCTCAAGGGTCAATTCTAGGGCCAGTTCTATTCAACATATTTATCAATGATCTGGATACAGGAATTGAATGCATCGCTAACAAGTTTGCTGATGATACCACACTGGGAGGTGCTGGTGACTCCCTTGAGGGACAAAATGCCTCGCAGAGGGATCTAGATAGACTGGAGCATTGGGCTATGATTAATGGGATGAAATTTAACAAGTCAAAATGCTGGATTCTGCACCTAGGGTGGAGTAACGCCAGGCAGAAGTATAAACTGTGCGAGGAATGGCTGGAGAGCAGCCCTGCGGAAAGGGATCTGGGGGTATTGGTGAGCAGCAGGCTCAATGTGAGTCAGCAGCGTACCCTGGCACACATAGCAGCCAAGGGGGCAAACCACAACCTGGAGTGCTTCAAACATAGTATAATGAGCCAGTCAAAAGAGGTGAATATCCCCCTGTATTCATCACTGGCGCAGCCTCACATTGAGTAATGTGTGCAGTTCTGGACCCCACAATTTAAGACAGATGCTAATACATCCAGAGGAGGGCAACAAAACTGTTGAAAGGACTGGAAGGAATGTCCTATGAGGAGCGGCTAAGTACTGTGGGTTTGTCTAGTTTGGAGCAAAGGAGGCTGAGGGGTGACCTCATTGCTCTCTACAGCTTCCTGAAGAGCTGAAGTGGAGAGGGAGGTGCTGATCTCTTTGCCTTGGTATCCAGTGGTAGGATGTGTGGGAATGGTTCAAAGCTGCACCAGAAGAGGTTTAGAATAGACATTAGGAAGCATTTCTTTACCGAGAGGGTGGTCAAACACTGTAACAGGCTTCCTAGAGAGGTGGTTGGTACCCTATGCCTGTCAGTGTTTAAGAGACACTGGGACAATGCACTTAATACTATGCTTAAACTTTTGGTCAGCCCTAAATTGGTCAGGCAATTGGACTAGAGGATCATTGTAGAACCCTTCCAAATAAAAATGTTATATCCTCCATATAAACTATATGCATAGTGTATTTACTGTATACTACACTACATATGTATATACACTATGTATTTTTTATATGTGTAATTTTTAGAAGACGAGAGAGTGTGTAGCAAAATGTGGCAGAAGGCACTCCTTATGGTCTTAGATTGCATCAAATGTTACAGAGAACAACCCCTTCTAACTTCCAACTTGCTGCTGTTTGCACGGTATTTAAATCTTAATTATAGAGTGGATAACAGCGGCCATAAATAAAAGCTAAAGGGAATGGGCAGTGGTGTATGCTTTAACTTAGTCTAAAACTACAGGAGCGTGGACAAGGAAAGAACTGCAGAGGTAATGTTCTTTTCTGTAGCCTCTTGCACTGTAGTAGTATGAACCACAGTGCTGAGCTGGATGGATCACTGATTTAGGGCAGTAGTGGCCATTCCTTGTGTTCATCTGTTCTTGTTGCACTTCCTGCAACGATGACTAAGCAAGTCTGTAAGTGAGTTACTAAATTCAGCTGTTTTGATCATGTTTTCAGGACAATGTATTGTCAGGTAGTTCCTCCTTATTCCCAGACGGTATGAATATGCCCAAATCCTATGATACTGTGTCATGACCACGCAAACACATATTAGCGGTCAGATCCTAATTAGAATAAGTATTTAAAATCCTGTGCTTTTTGAAATGAAGAAATCATATGACAATTATGGTTAATCCTGTTTCAGTATAAATTTTAAGGACATGGCATATCGAATAAAATTACACACAAAAATAATTATTTACATCTATAAAAATAGACACATTGCAGAAACGAATGATGAATGCCATTAATTTCCTGGCTTCCACCTGGGCCTTGACTTTCAGAAAAATTAATTCTATAATGTGTACAAAGCTAAGGATATATCTAGTCTACTACCCAAAAATGAGCAAAGGTTTTGTCTCTGGTCCAAGGCCAAGTGACACAAACTATCTCACATCCATATTGCTTAGAGATAGCCTAATAAGTATATCTTGTAGATATATCTGACTTGTAAAAAGCTAGTTTAAGCAGTCCAGAACATAAGCTGCAAATATATAATCAGCTAAGCAGTGAAGATGATCAAACATGCAGTGGTTCAGCTTGTTTCCTGACTATGCTTTATTTACTTCTGCAGATGTAAACCAAGGAATTTGTTATTTCACAGTACTTAAAGAAGGAAGAAAGGCATTGGAAGAAAGACTTATTTCTAGGCCAGTGGTAGTGAGGTGTTCGGGTGCAGACACTAAAGCAGTGAAGTCTAGACCCCTGTCTTAGTCACCAGAGTATATATCAGTCTTCTTGTTTAAAAATTACAAAGTTTCCTGCCTCTGGTCTTTTTTTGTTTTTTTTTTCAACCTCAATCCAACAACCCGTTCTCTTTGCTCCTGCCTTAGCTTATTTTCATTCCTTGTTTTGTGCCACATCCTATGCAAAATTGTGTAAAGAAACTTTGATCCCTATAGAGATTCTGCAACACAAAGGAATTACAAGTGGGTTTTTACAATCAGTTACTTCCTACCTTCATCTCAGACAAGGCGGAAACACATTGCAGCACAGTGGAGTTAATAAGACTCTAAAACTCCCAGCAATGGGTGGCACAGAAGGGAAGATGGAGTTTCACTGCTACACAGAAATACTAATTCATGACAACTCAGTGGAAGCTTTTGTGGGAGTAGGCAGTGAATGCAAAGGCTAATTGTCCTCAGTAGCAGTGGGAATTGAGATTCCAGTAGTTATTAATTCTCCCATCCATCACATCCAGAAAATGTTCTCTTCATCAGCACAGAAAGGAAAAAAAATAATTCAATGTGAGTGTTTCACTCTTCCAGAAACTACAGTTTACGCACAAAGCACTAGGCTTTTGTAGCTGTCCAGTAAATTCAATATAGCATCTCTTAACACTTTTTCACATTTAACTTCAACTAGATGACAAGAGAAGTATGAACACTCAGTCTAAATTTATAAAACACAAAGCAGTTCTCTTGTGACAAGTGGAAGTGCTAATAAAAACATCTAAACTGGGAATGTAAGATTGTCTGGAACTGTTTACACGGTAACAGAGATATAGTACCTGTTTTATGTCTCTCTTCCCTACATAAACATTCCAAATCTGTGTATACACAGAAGTTGAGGCGAAAAAGAGGTGAAAAAGAAAAAAGGCCAATCTGCGTTTTCAAGTGCTACCAATAAGTGCATTTAAAGTGAGCACCCAGGATCAAGATCTTAGCAACTACAGGCAGTAATATTAGACTATGAGTAGGTTTGTAGAAAAATCTTTGTTGAGCTACAGAGGTAGAGAGAAATAAGATGGTTTAAGGGTGAATTAGTTACGAAGAGTAAACTAGGAAAGAGCCATGCAAAGTAAAATGCAATTAAATGGAAAATAATCTCTCACAAGAAATACCATTCCATTTTGTATTTTACAGTCACTGGCTAAAAGATAACAATATGTGCAAAATCTCATATTTGAAAGATTCTGCTTTTAATTGTACTTTTCACCATCTATTTTACTCTCCATAACCTCCATGCGCAATTTATTTCTGTTTTCATTTTTCTTCCATTAAATATTGTCTTCCAACAACAAACACTACATTGTTTATGTGTCCAATGTCAAGGTTAAAGGCCTTCCACTGTATAACATATAGTCAGTTCAGGTAAACTCTTTGTAGTTCATCTGCAGTTTGCAGAGGTACGTTTTCTATGTTACCCATGAAAAACACGGTAAAAAGTACGTCAGCTTGCAAAGATCTCTATATACAAAAAGTATAAGATTCATCAATAAATTCTTTCGGGTATCCTGTGCCTGTTCACTCACTGTTTTCCTACATCAGAAAATGGTTGTGATAACAATCATTGTTAATAATTATGATTAATTTCCAAATTCTACTTCTTCTACTCAACTGTATTTCTGCAAATTCATAAATACCCACAAATGAGGGGACAGAAGAAGAGAGAAGATCCAGCTGGACTTTATCTCCTATTAGGTGGTCAGTGGGCGTCATGGTTTAACTCCAGTAGGGAGCTCAGCCCCACAGAGCTGCTCACTCAGTCTTCCATAGTGGGTTGGGGAAGAGAATCAGAGGGACAAAAGTGTGAAAATTAATGTGTGGACATAAAGACAGTTTAATAAGTAAAGCAAAAGCTGCATGTGAAACAGAAACAGAGAAAGCCTTGAGACTGTGCAAGCACTGTTCAGCAATAGCTAAAATATCCCTGTGTCACCATCTTTGTTTTGGTCACAAACCAAAAACATAGCACCATACAAGCTACTAGGAAGAAAAATAATTTCATCCCAGCCAAAAACAATACAGTGGCACATAAGCCTCTTTGAGACAAAAGGACACATCTTCTATTTTTCCAAGCCTGTTCTTCCCTGCTGTATCCCCACAGTATCACTTTGATGAACATCAGACAATTTTCGGTCCAAAAAGTGGTCCTAAGGAGTAAGAGAAGGAGGACAATGAGAAATTTTGGAGATCCATGTGTTGCTATCACTGACCTCAGTCAATGACAAGTTATCAGCGAACTATGAAATCATGTCTCTTAGTTATACTACTAACCTAATTTCACAATCCCACTCATAATCCTTTTAGCTGTAAAGATCTCAAAAAGTAGACAATGATTGTTCATACTGTAAAATATAATGTTTGGTTAGGTTTGTAAGAAATCCTATCAAAAGAAACAAAGCATGGACATTTGACTGTTATTTCTTGTCTCTAATTTACATGAATGTTTCCGTACAAGCTTCAATGCAACATAATATATTGTCCATTATCAGCACAAGGGGGGAATATAATTAGTGTATTTCTGGTTTTTTTTTCCAGATGTACAGCTTGTTAAAAAGGAAAAAAGAAAAAAAAAAGTAACAGAAAAAGATAAAAGTTTATTCCCTCATCTTAAAAGGCATTTTGTTTCTGTCTTCAAATAACCAATTCTGCTGAACTACTTTTTAAAATTTTCTTTTCAGTGGATGTGGGAAATCAAAGTTACATGTTAACATGTAATATTAAGTACATAGTGAATATATTAAACAATCTAATATTGTACTGATAACAAATCTGCATAGATAACCCTGTAAAACAATCTCCTAAATTGACAAATATGACCTGAGAGATTGATTTTTCTCCCAAGGTTTCTAGGAAATAGATCATATACTCAAGATTTTAGAGTAGTAAATGCAGCACTAAAGCAGCGACAAGAAAAAAAATAAACTCTTACCTCTTTTCCAGTAATTTCTTGAAATAAAGGTCAGTGACCCAGATCACAATGCAAGAAAAACCTATGAAGCCAGCCCTGTTCTATGCCATCATAATCATCATAAAAACAAATAAACAAATAATCAGAGAGCTAATTTGTTTCCCTGACCTATCTCTTGCTGAATTCATTTATTTCTACATTTTTCTTAAAACTTCTGTAACCTAATTTCTGACGATTGTTATAAAAATAATTTGTCCAATGCAAAATATTTCCTGTATAATTTTGGTCTGTTTATGATTGTTCTGTCCCACCATATTTCTGTTAACTTCCATTCTAGTCAAGGTATGTGTATTTAATTCTTAAAGTTTTCATAAGCTGGTCCTTCCAGCAAGTTGTTTTTTTTTTTTTTATTCTCTTGTCAGTATTATTTATATTCTTTGGGTAGCAATAAGAACAGCATTTCATACATTTATGTGTCAGAGCATATAAAAAGCAATTATTGTGCCTGTGTTTTATGATGGGTTATAGTACAAATCAGATTAATATAAACATGAATTCCAAATCTGTATTAAAAATAATATGGCTTTTCACTGTTTCTACTAGGAGGCCAGATACAGAACAAAGGAGACAATTTAGGGTGTGGTGATGTTCAGGCTACTTGGTATGAAAGGTTAGCTTAAGTGTCATGATACCATGGTTGTTGCTTTCTCTGCCAAATTTGAAATTATTGTTATGTGTTAGTTATCACATCCAAGAATTCAGTTAATTCAGACAAGGAAACATCTAATTCGTGAATTTCAAGTAGCAACTCTGGACATAGTTCTGTCTTTGCATGAAATGGTGGAATCATAGTCTCTACAGAAGCTAATAATCAACAATTAACAGTGTTTTCTTCTGAAGGACACTGTATCTCTTTTCTCAGGATGGTAATTGTGTTTCCTTCTGTCCCATTTTGAGTGTTGAAATTTTCTTAGTTCAGTTCCTTTAAAAGAAGACAGACGTGTATATGTAAGCATCTTAGAAGAAAGTAGAGAGCAGGAAAAAAAAAGTCTGAGACATACAACAGTACTGAACTGATTAAAACAAATTCTGTCTAAACTGGGATTCTGACAGTAACCCGTTACTGGACATCTTATTTACTTTGCAGCTCTTTAATGTGGGTTAATATTCTTCATCACAATATTGATATTCAAATCAGTGCAATGTGTTTTAGGGTACAATGAGACTAATGTTTAGAATATTTGTCAAAATCTAAATATATTCTAAAGCTTCATCCAATTATCTTTTCTCCAGACCAAAAATCTGATTTGAAATTAGTTTTTCTTCACCTCATAAGAAAACGTGTATTTGTTCCCAAAAAGTTGATTATGTCTCTTCTTTCTCCGGAAATATTTGCTGCATTATTTTACTGTATGATTAGACATGATTTAGAAATTATAATTGCCAACAGTTAAGAGAAACTTTTAGTGACTCATAAAGAGGTCATTAATAGACTATGAAGCTAAAAGTTTCTCTTACCTATTGTGCAAAAGATTATGGTTCCTGTATTGGTCCTTGCTCATTCATGTAGATGGGAGGCATGATCACATAGAGGAACATTTTAAAGGCAGAACGATTTGTGTTTTTCTCAGTGGAAAATGAAATTCCATTTTTCTTTGTATGTTAGACCTGTAAGGTTCTAAATCATCTAAATGAGCTACACCATATATGTTTTGAGCTACATCATGCATACTACCTCTGGATTTTACTTCAAGAGGGCAGTCTGCATATTTGAGCTACAACTCACTTTAATTTGTGTTAAGTCTGTATACACTGTGTTCCTTATGTGTATGGAGAAAGTGGTATATAACATGATGGTCATGTCTGTTTGCATTATTTTTTGGAATCATGAAACAACAAGTACATCCATAAGGATGTTAGACCAGTCAGGATGGGAATAATAGAAGGGCAAGAAACACGTAAAACAGATGACACTTCAGAAATATTTCATTCTGTCCTCTAAAAGATGCAATAGAAGTACCAAATGTTTATAAATTCTATAGTTTCTTTAAATGCTATTGTATAAAATATAATTGCATGCCAGCAAATAAAGGGACAGTCAGGAGTTTTAGATTTAGTCCTCTCAATATGAATCTGTTTAGTAGCAGTATTTTCTTGAGAAAATAAACATAAACTTCAAAAGAAATTGGCTTTTGAAATTAGATGCTGTCACATGTCACGCTTGAGAGACAAACATTTGATGACCAACACATCTGTTCTCTCATCAAGTGGCAAAATATCTAGAATCCCTGTAGTAAAGACATCATCATTTAACAAAAGTAACAGTATGGGCTCTGATTCTAGGGCAGTGTCTTCTTTTATAGTGAGAGTAGCATACTGTATGAAAGCCAAACACAAATGAGCGTAAAAATGTGTACTCACTTTCAAAATATGTCCAGAATGGGTGATACACAATATTCCAGAGAAATTACAATGTGCTAATAAGTACTGCTTTTTTTTTTTTTTTTTCTCTTGGGAGAACTTGAAATCCTCAACCCTTGAATTTGGTCTGAGGTGGATAAAAAAACCTGACAAGATTATACTGCTTGGAGGAAACTAACAATGAACCTCTGTAGACTATTATCAGTGTCACTGATACTATTAGAGTAATTTTACTGACTTCTGCAGTTTCAGCAGTGCAGCAGTTAAACTGTCTTGCAGAGATGTTGGAATAGGTGTATTCCTTAATCTTAAAAATCCTTGGCACATAAACCTCTTCACGATTAGAAATGGAAAGCAAGACTGATAATCACATCCCAATAATGCAAAGATTGAAAAAAAAAAAAATCTAGAGGGAAATCTTAATAAGAGGCTTAATTGTTAATTGTAACATTTAGTATGCAGATTTGAAGTTATGATAATTAAGAGGGAAAGGAGCATAACACCATCACTGATCCTGCTTTTGCTATCTGACACAGGAAATTTCACAAGAAAGATCAATACTCTACCAGTGGCTGACGGAATGAGAGTCTTCCAAAATTATATAGTGGGGTAAGAAGAACACTGAGTTACTAGAAGTTTGTCTGACAGACAACTTAAAATAACTGTTTGAGGTAAGTTACATGTTTTAAATGTGTTAAAGAGGAACTTAAAAACAAAAAAAGACAGAAGTATTTCTGAAAAAAAAAAAAAATCTCATCCAAAAAGAGATATTATCTTCAAATACCTTTTTAAACACTAAAACAACAATTTAACTGATCTAAACACACAAATATTTTTTAATAATTTCTAAGAAACTGATTTTTTTTATGCCGGTATAAGGACACTCTTCTCACTTCTTGACATAAATGTATCTATTTTAAGTCATCTTTGATGAAAATCCTGTCTTGAATAAAAATTCAGGCTGCAACAGTGCAAAAAGTGTGACAGACTTGATTAATCAAGTGTCATCTTATTCAACAAGACATTAAACAGATAGCATAAATATCACTTCTGTTAAAGAAAGCCTGACAATTTGTGAGTTTTGGCCCTGGTATATCATTTGTCTAGTTAGAAAGTTATCTGTTCCCCTTAAAATTTATTATTTAATTTATATCATAATGCTAGATTCTCTACTGTTCTCTTACTGAGTAGATTCTAAGAAATAGTTAAGACAATGCAAAAATGCCTCCAGGTTCATTACTCAGTTATATGTACTTAGTTCGGAGAGCACGGCATATTTATCTGAAGATTGTTTTCTACCTGAAGAGTGTTAGGTTATATGAGAATAGCTTTCCTGCATGCCACAAAGTAGCAGAGAGACAATGACAGGAGAAGCAGCCCAAACAATACCCCACTGAGATACTTCCAAGCCCATCACAGGAGCCATTATCCCATCAGAGGCTCATCTCCGCAAGCCCAAAGGAGCACAGGCACACAAGAGTTGGCAGGAACCCAAATTAAGGACTCAGAGGAAGGGACACCACTTTCAGACCCTTGCCAGGGCTGCCCCAGGATACCTTCCACCACAATGTCCAGGCTTGAAACCAATCAAGAAGATAAGCAGCTCTCCAGAGCACCTTTGAGGCTGAGGGCATTCACTGCCTCAGGTTATGGGACACATTATGGGATGTAGGGGGAAAACATTTTGGGATTGCACAAGATTTACTATGGGATGTTTAGGGGAGGAACAAAAGGTTGGGAAAGGGAAGGACACAGATGATTTCAGGAGGAACAAATGTGGGAAGAACAGAGGGATAAGGTGCTAAAAAGGGACAGTCTTGCATAAAGAGCTGGCAGGTCAGTATGCTCACCTGGTCCATGCACTGCATGATCTTATGGACAAACCATTAAGCCTAAGGTTATGTTTACGTGAGTATGCTACTGAGTTTTCAGTCCTAATCTCAGACTGGAGCATGAGGTGTAAACTTGGAAAATGTATATTGCTTTTTAGCATTTTCATAGGTACTAAACCCATCCATAGGCCCTTTGTCTCAGGTTGGAGTTACTATCAACAACTGTGTAAGTTAGAAAGCTACTGTTTACCAGTTCCTGGTTATGGTAAGCATCTAGTAATTAACTGTGGCAGCTCATTAAGCCTCTGTTACACCAAGATAAACCAAGCAAGATTAAACCACCAAAGCAAGTCATAAAAATGACTTAGTTTTTCCTGCAGGTGACTAGTTCTGACAGTCAGTTTTCAGTCAACTGGAAGCTGAGTTTAGACAGGTTAAAGGAGCTAAAAATATCTTTAAGATGCCTTTCGTTTGCAAGTTTCCAGACAAGAGCAATGCGTTGCACAGCTGAATGATGATGACATTATAGCACAAATAATAGAGGGCTGCCCAGGAACTACATTTTAACACATTATTGATCTTTCTTTCATTCCCCGCCACCCCCCCATAGCCCCCACCCCAAAGAAAGACCCTGTTGAATTAGCAAATGGTCTCAAAAGTTGTAGTGTTTTGTATTTGCGTATGCATACAGTTCCTACCAAGACCTCTCGTACATAATGTATCTACGTTTTTAGGCACTTATACTAATACAAGGTATTAGCACTATATTCTTACTTTTTAGTTGTTAGAAAACAATAGCAAAACAGATCAAAACCTAGTCATACACCAAGATGTGGTAATATATATATTACTGTACTGATCTGAGCTCAGTGAATTAACTTCTGTATTACAGACTTCCAAAACTGATTTTTCCACTTTATTTAGGGAACAGAAGGGTTCATTAAATAGAACTTCAAGGTATTACTGTAGTTCAAGATAGGATAAAGATGAAGATAAAAATGACAAAAATAATTCTGCATATTTTTTAATACAAAAATCAGTAAAATAATAAGAGTCTGCTTATAGAAATGTTATCATTTTAAGCAATGGGTTATTTTTCTTTTTGCACATATAAAATGTCTATAGTAGATAATTGTATTTGGGGCGTTTGTTGGTTTGTTTTTTATTTTAAAAATAATATCTTTAGATTAGTTGAAATTTACATTTTTAAGGATGTTGTTAGTTATTTTTCAAAGAATGGCATGAAACTATGTTGAAAATCATGATGGTTTCTTAATATCAGTGTTCGAGGGAATACACAGTAGAAAATTTGGTCATCCACTTGAGTTTCCTAAAGGTATTTTACAGTTTAGATTGTATGTCATTGCTAGTTGCCTTCAAAGATCTGTATTTTCACTATTCATATCTATTTTGATTTGATAAAACAGGAATAATCATTTGGCCTGTGGCCCAATGAAATACAATTTTTAGTCTGTGGCTTTGGTTTGGGTTTGTTTTTTTTTTTTTTTTTTGGGGGGGGGAGTGGGTGGGGTTTTCTTTGGTTNGGTGGTGTTGTTTTTTTTTTGGTTTTTTTTTTTTGGTTTTTTTTTTAATTTTTTTTTTTTTTTTTTTTTTTTTTTTTTTTTTTTTTTTAAATAGAAGTGAGTGTGATGAAATCATTAAAAACATTTGTGAGGGAGGGATAGGGAATAGGTTTTTGCATATCCCATGTCTCAAAAAAATCTTATTAGTTTATTCTTTAATTTTAACCTAAGTGAATCTGGGATTTTAAAGTTTACATGGAACCTGCTAAACTGAACAGAGTGAGTTAAAAGAAAAAAAAATATTTCTAATTATCTGTCTTGCTTAGCAAGTTTTCTGATAGAGTTCTATCCCTTTCAGAAGCATTGCCTAGACATAGTGCTGAGATGAGAACAAGAGTTTTTTCCAATAGGCAACATGGTTTACCTCACTTCTTCACAGCTCTTCAGTTTTATCCACTGTGTCCTACACTTTACAACATATCATATGCTCTTTAGCTACTTTACCTCCCCAAACACATGGAATACAGACCCATTCTCAACTTAGTGCTTGAAAAATCCATTCCAGTTGTCTGCAAGGTAGTCTTCACGTTATTTTGTATTAAACATTTGTATTAAGAAAAAGCAATCTCAGGATTGTCTAGTGATCGTATGATCATTGTCTAACTTCTAGTCTCAGCTCTTTGAATGCCATGTACAGTATATGTCTGACCAACATATGTAGTTACTGCATAAAAAAACATACAATGACTTTGTGTCCATTGAGACTGGAAGAAACAGTTGTGCAAATTTCAACTTGTAGCTGGAAAAAAATGGCAAAGAATCAGGTTGCAATAAAAAGTAGAAAGGCAGCCCCAAACTGACCCAAAGAGAGAAGAAAGGGACCACCATCTGTTAAAGTCCATTAGAATCTCTCAAATTTACAGGACAACGTACTCTGTGATTTAAACTTTGTTTCAAGAACTCATTAACAAATATAATAAAAACACATAAAAAAGAGGGGCTCAGTCCCCTTTTGCCCAGACTAGTCTATCACATTAATTCACTCATTTACCACCCAAGTCATATGATTTCATAACTTATAACCCAAAACTCTTAATATTGTGCGCCTATGAGCAAAAGAAAAGTATTAGTTACCTAGCTCACAGTGAGAGTGCTCATCCTCCCTCCTCCATCGTGGTGCCAGCATCCTCTATATCACACTGGGAAGCATGAAAGCCTCAGCAATCCAGCTGCTGTTGGATCCACTTCAAAAGCTTTTTGAGTAAGCTGGTCTTTTACACTATCCAGCTTGGAGGTTTGGTCTATACTATTTCCATAAGTTAGTGGATTCTGAGAAACTGGCAGACAAAAGATAAGGGCTGCCAGAGACAGCAATTTACAGGTGATCATAGATGCAGAATGGCACTTCAGCTTTTCCTGGCTACCGGTCCTGCATACCTGGTGCTCTCACTTCGACCTAATGGTGCTGCTCCCAGCATACATCAGGCCTTAGCATGAGCTGGCTTAGTCAAAATCTGAGCAGGAGCTGAGTGAACAGGCAGACCACCACAAGTATTGTACTTCCTGCATTGAAGAACTGGAGACATTAACAATTTTTGTGATAACACACAACCTCCCTAACTGTGGAACACTGGTGTCATCATGTTTAGGACCCCTGGGAACATTAGAGGAGTGAGTATAGCACCAAAGAAAAGGATAAATACTAGTTTTACTCTATTCCAGAGCAATGCTTTGTTCCAGAGTATTAATTTTCTGTCTTAGTACTATTGTAACTAGACTCATGATAACTATTATAATTGCATTAGGTTTTTAAAATTTTACCTGAGATAAGAATAAATTGCTTCCATGTACAAGGTGTGTTAAATTATTGCCTATATAAAGATTATATGGACAATGATTTTCCTTGTGAGAAGGCAATAAAAGTAGATAGTTCCATTAACATCTTCTCTTCCATCAGTGAGCACCAGTGTCTAAAAGATCTAAACTAGAAAGTGTAAGCTGTCTGGAATCAAGATTAGTTAGACTCTTTCCGTAAAGAGACTTCAAGAATTTTATTCCTCTGAGTTGATTCTGATCTTCTTGTTTATTGCTCACTTCCTAGCAGATGTGGCAAATTCATTCTTTGGAGATAGGCTGTTGCAGTCACAGCTATTCTGCATTTTATGCAATGTGTTAAAAGCAGGATTTGGGGGGTCTTTTTTAGTACTCTGATTTCCTACATAAGCAGAGCTAATGAGATCACCGCATTTGTCTGTATGTCTTTGTGATCGTTCCCCTCACCAGCAAACTTTTCAACTCTCCATGAAATTTCAGCCACATTTAAGAAAGCATTAAAGATTTCAAAGATGATAAAGATGGTGAAGTTTCCTAAAAGTTGATGGAATTGTGCAAAATTTTACTGCCTGCCCTAGTCACCATGTTTGGTTTTTTGTTTGTTTTGTTTGTTTACTTGTTTGGTTTTTTTTTTTTGGAAAGCTATATTTGTAATATATGGTAATAAACTGTAATTTCTTTCTTACACTTTACAGATTTGAGCAGAGATGACAAATTGACATCCCGTCTAGGACAGTATCAGGGCTTCTCCAGACTCTGGTTCTACTCTAGCACCACTCCTGTTTAGAGTTCTTTATTTTTATCGTATTCATTTTATTATTTTTCTTGATACTTTGGTGAAAATCTAAGATTTCTTAGAGGATTTAGTCTTATTACTACAAAGATATTCTGTGCCATCTGATATCTAGTGAACCTTATCAATTTTTACTTTGACTCTTAAGAAGGTCAGAATGAAGAAAAGTATTGCCTATTAAGATATGCGTAACACAGCATTAACAAAAATAGTTGATTTTACTGCTAGAACGTATGTTAAGAAAATGCTAAACATGTACTTAAAAAGCAAAGATCCATATGGAACTGTTATTACTATTTCTGACAAAAGTTAACTCTGCAGAACAATGACAGAAAACAGACCTTAAGTTTGGATTCTTTCCTCCTCCATAACACCCAGCCATCAAAAAGCTATTTAGTTTTGAGGGTGGGAATATCTCAGTCTTTAAATGCTTTCACTTGATCTTACATTATCAAAGAAAATAAGAATTTTGCCATTGATTTTAATAGGCACAGATGTGCACCAACTGCAGAGAAATAAATTAGCTAAGTTTTCCAGCTAAAGCAGACGTGTCACCTTCCTAATTCTGCCGCCACAACAGCTGTCCACTTTGTATGTGTCACAAACAGAAAGAATAAGACTGTAGAAGCTGACTGTTTCTGAAGCGTTGAGATGTGCAAAACTCATTTAGGGCTTTTTCTCAGCACGTCAGGGCAAAGTTCTTCTTATATGCAGTATGATTTTTTGGCATAAGCTGCAAACAAACAAAAGTATGAATAAAACCAAAAAGAACACCAATAATATTTTGTAACTGGATACACATATGCACTATGTAACTGAGAATTCATTATATGCTAGTGGTCATAAAACAGCCAAAAGTTAGCCTTGCATGTCCTCTAATGCATAACTCAATGAAAAGTTATTCCATCATCTCTTAGTTACAAGCTCTGTTCTGATCCCTTAAGATGGTGCTTTCTGCTACCTTATTCAGGCAATCTTCTGAAAATGTTCAACAGAGCTATTTCTGTTTCAAAGGGGACAATAAATTTAGAGTTAACCCTGATCTTGTTCCGTATCTGAGAAAAAAAATATTTAACTTTTGAAACAAGTGTATAAAAATAACATCACTGAGTTTAGAAGCAGTTTCAATCAGCTGCATTTATTTTTCTCATCTGCCTGTACTGTCTCATCTTTGTTTTGTATATTTTGTGTAAAATATACTGTCATTAAATTTGTTGCAAAATTTCAGGATTATTGATTGATTTATGGTGAATTCATGTGAAAAAGAAAGCCAATCTCAGTACTGGTAGAGTAGCAAACAGTATGTGCAATTTGGTTATCATTTTGACTTGAGTGTATTCATTTACAGCCATTTTACTACTCAGTATTCCTTGTTTTTGTTGCTGACAGCCAGTCACAGAATTTGTCCTCCCACTTCTGTCTCTTAATTAGATTAGTTAAATCTCTCTGAAAAACTGGAAATATGCCAAACCCTGTGATTTTTTAATATGAATTCACTGTTGGGTGTCCTGCTTTATCTTCAGCCCCACTGATCTGTGCATCTCATCTCTTCATTACACCTTGGGCCATCACCGGAGGTGAAATTTCTTTAAGACTCTCCATCATACCAATGTCATTCTTACTTGACATTTATTTGAAAACCACTGAACAATTTGATACCTGAGTGCTTCTCTAAATGCGAAGACTTAGACTGCTGATATAATTAACTTTCTATAAACCTCTTTGAACAAATTTGCTTTTCTAGAAGTATCTGTGTTTTAAAGAACAATCCCAAGTCTTAAGGGGTGACCCTTCCATGACAGCCAAAAATAGTTATCACTCTACTGTCTTAGATTTTTATTGCCTTTTGTAAAATGTGGGATGCATTTCTTTAAAAGTGTAGTATTACTTGAACTATTGCTGTATTACTTGTAGGAAGACCCACAAACTGACCTTCCAGGGAACATAAGCTACCTGAATTATTATTCCATGTTCATTTAATGTGAAGTTTATTATAAGCTGTATTAGAAACACTACTGTATTGGGTTTACAGGGCAAGGTTTGTGGGGAGGCTGTGGGAGTGGCCTCTCTGGGAAGAGGCCAGGGGCTGTCCTATGTGGGACGCAGCCAGCACCAACAGACTCACCACAGGGCACGGCTGAGCCCCTCAGCCAAGATGGTGGCACCTTGGAGAAAATATATTTAAGAAAGGACAGAAAATGCCACACAAACAGAGGAGGAAGGAAAACAAGAGTAAGAAACAGTCCTGGGAACACCAGGGTGAAAGAAGAAGGAGGGGAAGGAAGTGCTCCAAGCACTGAAACACAGATTGCCCTACAGCCCATGAAGAAAAACCACAATGGAGCTAGTATTCCCTGCAGTCTGTGGAGAGGACTATAGTGAAGGAGATAATTCCTTGCACTCTGTGAAGCAGACTATGGTAAAGCAGGTATACCCTTGGAAGAGCCCACAGTGGAGAAGATAATCACTTTGGCCTGTAGAGGACTCCACACAGGAGGAGCTGGATATATCCTGAAGGAAATGTGACTCGTGGAGAGTCCATACTGGAGCAGATTTTTCTCCTAAAGAAGCTGCATCCCATAGGGAGAGCCCACACCAGAGCAGGAGAGCAGCAGAGAGAGACTGCTATGTACTGACCATACCACTCCCCCCATCCCTTCCTGTGCTGCTTGGGATGGGGAGATGATTGGCAGCGATGGAGGGAAGTTGAGCCTGGTACAGGGGAGAAGAAAGGTAGTTTTTTAATGTTTATCTTTGTTTCTCGCTACCCAAGGCTATCTTAACCGGCAATACATTAAACTAACTTCACCAAGTTGAGACTGTTAAGAGATCTCTCGATCTTTATCTCAACCCATGACCTTTCTCGTCCTATTCTCTCTTCCTGTCCCATTGAAGAGGGGGAGTGAGCAAGTGGCTGTGTGTGGAGTGTTGCCCTTAGCCAAGGTTAAACCTCTACAACTGTTTTTTGGTAACTGTATAATTATTTGAGTCAATTACTACCATTATTAAGAGCAGAGCCTTGACACGTGATCTATCTCCATTGGCTAATTCCAGATATCTACAATGTAGAAGTCTACATCTGAGTAGGTAATCTTAGGTCTCCTTCAAAATCCATAAAGAAAAATGGCCATATTAGGATGTGCTTTCTCTGATTTATTATAGTCGTCTACTCTACGGTAAGATAAATCACAGCATCCTTTCTTTCCATTGATTAGAAGAAAAGTTTGCAAGCTCTAATTCAGATGATAGAAATACCATTGGATCTTATTTCCCTCAAAATTTGTTTCTTTTTCATCTGATTTCTTACTGAAGTTAAGCTGGATTGCCATAAGGTATTTTTAAGAAACATAAAATAATTCTGTATTTTCACAAAGGTCTCCAGATATGAACACCAGCAGAGACTTGCATTTCTGGTTTACTAATATCTGGATTTTCTCTACTGTGAGAGGCCATAAAAGGCTGCTAGATGAAATATGTCTGAAATATGTATGAACCTGAAAATGCTGACTTATTCTCAATTTGTGGAGGAAGGATCATGTAAGTATTACTGGTGCCTTATGTATGCCATGTATCAAAGCAGGTCTGGAGTAAAAGGAGGTTAGTGTTTAAAGACATTAGATAACATATAATGTGACAAGCAGTTCTTCTGACAGCAGTGCTGATCTATGCAGACTTGGTTCATTGCATTATCCCATTAGTTGTACTGATAGTTATAAGGATATTACAGAGAAAAAATAATCAACAGACTGAAGTAGTTATTTTCAATTTTGGGGAGCTTTAAGATACAGCTCCACAGTTGACTAAACCCTTATGACAGAGGAAGTCATGTTAGGGTAGGACAACTATTGAGTAGCAGGTGATGCACAAAATAACATATCCTCAGAGAAATGCAAGAGAAGCAGTCACATAAGACACATCTGTCCAGTCAGGAGTGTGCACCTACAGACCCATGAACACCATGAGAGAGCATTCTGTGGTTGAAGACAAACCTGACATCAAATTCACTGTATGTCTGTCATCTTGTAGTTTCCTGAAAGGGCACTCTCACGGTTTTCAAGGCAGAGCTGTAATCAAGCATGTTGTCATCATACAGGACACAAGCCTACCCCTCGGAGACGTTCCTCTGAAATATCTTCCTTATAATCTTTTTGCCAATGCAATAAATCTGCCCCTTCTCTGCTTAGACAACAGCATTACAATCTAGTAGTATTGGGGAGGTTTCTCTCAGGTGGTGGAATTTCACTCCTAGACGTAAATGGTAAAGATATTATGGGTACCACTTCTGTATGGCAACTGGAACTCTACCATCTAAAATACTGGACCTCAGGAAGTTCTTCTTCAACTGTTCTCTTTCAGAATTGAAACTATGTTTATGATCTTATTTTTCAAATTTATTTTTTCAGGAGCATAAGGTAATGCCAGCTTTTGCAACCAACCTTTTGACAGGTTACTAAACACAGTACTTTTAACTGAATATAAAAAATACACTGAACAGAACAAAATTATAGAATATGTTGACATCCCTTCCTCAAGTCTTTCAAAAATCTGCTGTTGTCTCTGAAGTATTTCAGGATTTTCTGCATTATCAAAGAATGTTTTCCTACAGCACATGGAATAACTTTTAGTATCAATCTTTTTTTCACATTAAATTACTATGAATGTGCAAATTGGAAGCATCAGCTCTCCCTTCCTTATGTGTGCCTTTAAAATGCTTTCTTCACTCATCCCAAGGTCAAAGACTAGAATCAACACTTCAGTTATGTCATTTTCTGTTTGGAAAGTTTTTGAACTCTTATCGCTGTTCAGAAAAGTTGAAGCAAACATTTTTCCACTAGCTTCAGTCAACTCAGTGTCCTGAAGTGTTACAAATGACGTTGTCACTCTTCTTGAAGCCTTGTACTACAGTCGTATGAACAAACATGGATATACTGACTGCTCAGCAGTCAGTTCATGTCACAGTTCTTGTCACTGTTTTGTAATAGATGTTGCATATCTTGACTTATGATTCATAAGATTCCCACGTGACTGAGAGATTCCCATACTATCTCCGTGCCTATTCCACACTCTGGAAGAAACTGGATGAGAAGAAATGTCTTTTTTCATACTACCTATGTGACATATATTTATTATTCAAGCTAATTAATCTATTTTTATATGTCACTTAAGACATAAACCACACTGGGAACACAATATTTATAAGCCTCTTATGTGGTCGTGATCAACACAGTGGTTTCCCATGACATAAACATGCAAAGTTTGTTTTTTCCCTATTTTTAAGAAAAATTTCTTCTCAGTTTAAAAGGTGTGTAAGGGTAAAGAAAAGGAAAAAAAGCTTTGTGAAAGAAAGATTTAGCAGAGTAAAAACAATTCCTAAAATAAGTAGGTCGAAGTTAAGGGTTTGAAGTTGGAAATTTGGTTCAGCATATTATAACAGTAAGGGCTAGAGATGATACAAGTTTATAAACTCACTTGCAAAATGCCAGATGTTCATCTTACCTTGTAGGTGAAGGCTTAATCTGTACAACAATAGCAACAATTGTATATACATATATTCTTTGCAGCATAAAAATCTCAAATTGTATCAAGTTCAGATCAAATGAATGAAATTTAGCTCTGTACCTAAAACTGTGTGTTCAATTATTACTATTTCTCTAGAGATAATGAATGAATAATCAGAAATATAAAAAGTACACTAGATAGATGTATCCAAGAGCTATCACTGTGATTAAATAATTCCTGATAATTAAATTGTAAAAACCCAACCATCAAAGTTCACTGAATTCAAATCACTTACAATTTTATCAGTTCAGACAACAGTCGTCTTGAGCTGTATTTTTTGTAGTACAATTCAAACATTTTCATTTAACAGTAAAATTATTATTGGTGATTAAACCTGCTTGCTTTAGAAAACTGTGTGAGATTGTGACTGGAGGGTATATCTTTACTACTTTGTGTTAATTGAATACAATGAAGCTGACAGAAAGAGAAAAAAAAAGAAAAAAGCCAGTTTATGATCGACATCAGTAATATTAGGAGTTGGAATGTAAGTATTTATATATGATATACTCTCAGGTTACAATTGCTGATTAGGCTTTTGTCAGAAGATAGCAGAGTGCGAAATTCTGCATTAATATGAAAAAGGTGGCACAAAATTGTAAAATTAGGAACAGAGTAAATAATGTATTCTCTAGACTCTGGTCTGTTTTGCCACAGTAAAGTTCAAGAGTCACTTATACCTGTGCTCTCGTATTTCAGAACTTCTTATTTCCTGCTTTGGACATAAAGAAAAAATGCATATGCCTACAGAATTAATTCCAGTTTTCATAGATTTCTATGTCCTAGTGATGTATGACTGAGCTGTGATACTCCTCCTTACTCATATAACCAATACTAGAAAATGCATAGCTAGGCAAACTCCTTTTTCTATGTACTGAAAGTCTCCGACAAAGGTAAAATAAGTCTTTTCATTACCACACCCACACTGTGCCACCCACTTTGTATAGTTCCAAGGCACTATTGAAATAACAAACAGGTTATGTATTGAACCTGGCTAGGATTGCAGCTGAATGAATACCATTAAAAAGCTAATTAGCTGACTCATATCCTTAATGTACAATGCATCTGCTGTACTGTATTTCCAAAAGTTATCTGTTAAGACGACTACTGGTGCTACCTAACTTCTGCTTGTAATGAAATATTTAGTCATTCAAGAAGCTGAGGAAATGAAACCACTATTCTTTATAACATGCTGCTATTTGTGCTTTTGGTAGTGAAAACTAAAATATATTTGGGAAAAAAAAAGTTATTTATTTATATTTCAGTAAGGGATAAGGGCTGTATGTGTACACAGTAAGTAAGAGTAATAAGTTGAGTTTTTGTTCTACGTACAGAAGACAGAAAACAGATGGGAAAATGAATATTACATAAACACAAATAACCGGCAACCACAGCAGTGGTGTGTTTTGTACGAAAACCCAGTTCTTGCCTTTTGGTTCTTTCTTTTGTGGAAAGTATAGTCATTCGAATGAGCAAGATCAAAGCTTGCAGTAGGGTTTCACTGCTATGTTTAAATGCAGTCTAATGATCTGAGATTGAGCAATGATGACAAAAAAAGGACTTTGCATAGAGTTTTCTTTTAAGAAATTAAAGTACTAAAACTTACTCTCAGATGAGGAATTTTAAAGCATTTAAAGATACAAAACCAGAATGACATACCTTCTAATCATAACCTTATTTCTAAAGAAAACAAGTTCAGATCAGCAGCAATGATTACAATGCTAAATGATGACTTTTAGACACTAATGCAGACATCTTTGAAATTATTTTCTAAACATAAATATTACTATTGTTATTTGTATAAGAAAAAGCCAGGAATCCTAACAGAACTCCTCTTCAGAACTATTCCTGACCACATGAAGAATGTCCTGTTCTATAGGAAAGATATGGATTTGTGGTCTTAAATTTTTCAAGCTGTATAGCCCTTAGCAAGTTACAATTACAGCAGAAAATAACATTTTAACCATGGGAATAGAATGTCCTGTCTTTTGGCCAATTCTACAATAGATAAGGAAATATCAAAGTGCATCATCACCTCTCTTGTTCAACAGCAGAGGTTTTACATCATATTGCCACAATTCCAGGTTTACACAGGACTTTCACAATTGTATTTTCAGCAATTCCGTGTAAAAGACCCCAACACCTCTAAATCCCTCTCACTATTCGTCGCACTTCTTAAATCACGCAGTTCATGCTGAACTCATTTTACGTTAGGATACGAGCATGTCAATGCAGGTGCAGCCTTTAACGTCTCTAACTTTATTTCTCCCTTCTAAATTATACTTATGACCATCTTCTTCCACTCCCTAACCTGTATATACTAACACCTTTATACTGCTGTAAACTGAAGTTTCAAAGAGAAACAAATAAGACAAAACCACACGATAAGACAAAGCCAGAAACTCCTTGCAGGCTCTTTCTTCTGTATGGGCTGTCCGCAGACTCACTAGATATTTAGAGCAGGTGCTCTTGTATTCATGACCAAACTTCACTGCCAGCTCAAAAGTGTTGTCTTTAACCTTTCTATGGGCTTGAGTGGTCTGGTATGAGTTAGAATTCACGATTTTGCAGACAGTGATGGAAATATTTAGACACCTGGCTGCACCACAGCAGTGTCTGAATGTATGCTAGACATCTGAATGGGGCCTGTGTACAAGCAATGTAGGCACTCAGACATTTAAATCAGATGACTCCTAGATAAAGACATTATATGAATCTCATTTTTTTTTAAGAGGAATGAGAAAGAAGATGCCGAGCAAGACAGCTAACAGTCCTATTTGCAGTTCTGAATGTCTCACTTTGAGTAGGTACATTCCATTGAAAATTCACCATCTATTCACTGTTGGGAAAGCATAAGCATTGAAATTTGCAATAAGGGTATTGTTAGGAGAACAAAAGCCACAAGGAAGTAAATTCATGAACTGCCAACTTAGACATCCTTTATTTTCACACCAGAACTGAAGTACTTAGGAATTCTTTTTAAAACTTCATAACCAAATGACTCTTTAAACTTGGAAGATCCAATTTATTGTCTGGTAAATATTAGAGGGCTTTTTGTTCTTTAATAAGCCTATAAATACTAGAATGAAAGAAAGAACAGAGGTCAAACTACAACCTGAATGTCAAATTGCATCTGTTCCTGAGACACTGAGTTTGGGTTTCCAAACAGTTTCACTGGAGGAACTGGTAGAGAGATGTATCTGTAGGAGTTTCTTTATGTCCTCATGGAAGTTATTAAAGCAGAGTGAATGACTGATTTTTTGGTTCATCCATCTTGTCAAAGATAATAGGTCAAATGAAAAATCAAACTGAATTAACCCAACACTAAAAAAGAAACGTTGCAAAAAGAAACAACTAAAAAACTCCCCCAAAAAATCCTCTCTGCTGTTTTGAAATTTTTCCAAGTCTAATGTTTTAAAAAAATTATCTCAATTCAGGAATAGTTCAAAATATTTGCAAGTTTGCTGTTTTTGAAAAGGCATATTTGTTGAATAAATGAGGTAACAAACTTTTTTTTATCTGAATGTAACAGTGTGCCTTCAAGACTGAAATCAGGATGAATTGTAGTAGTTCTGTAGTTCAAAGCTCGCAGTTGTTCATAGAAGTAGCTGACATTTCTTGAAGTCATTCATGATATAAAATAGCAGAATGTGATAGCTGATGCTGAGATCCATCAATTAATATATTTACACAAAGCTAGATCTTTGTGACTTTGTTTTCCATCAATTAGTGGTGCAGTAAATCAAGTAGCACTTACATTGCTAGCTTCTATTTAAGGGCAAACATGCCCAGAGTTATCCTAAAGAGAGGAAACTCCTCAAAGATTTTAAACTTCTAAACAATGTCTTAAAATGATAACTCCTATCAGGACTAATGAAAAATTTTACTTAGGTAAAGAAAGTTCTGGGATCAGATGTCAAGATGGGGTTCATGAAGGACAGGGAACTGCTGGAGAGGGTACAGCAGAGGGCTACAAAGATGATTAGGGGGCTGGAACATCTTTCTTATAAGGAAAGGCTGAGGGACTTGGGTCTTTTGAGTCTGGAGAAGAGAAGACTCAGGGGGGATCTCATCAATGCTTATAAATACTTAAAAGGGAGGGTGCCAGGAGGATGGGACCAGTCTTTTTGCAGTGGTGTCCAGTGACAGGACAAGAGGTAACAGGCACAAACTTGAACATAGGAAGTTCTATCTAAAGATTAGGAGGAACTTCTTGACTTTGAGGGTGGCAGAGCACTGGAACAGGCTGCCCAGAGAGGTGGCGGAGTCTCCGACTCTGGAGACATTCAAAACCTGCCTGGACACCATCCTGTACAATCTACTGTAGGTGACCCTTCTCTGGCAGGGGGATTGGACTAGATAATCTCCAGAGGTCCCTTCCAACCCCGGTGGTTCTGTGATTCTGTGATTCAGTGATATCATTCCATTCTAAGTATTAAAAATATAGTATAAATTTGAGTCATTATACCGTGAAAAGGTACAAACGGTGAAATTTACTACATCAAATGAATAAACTCAACTCTGTTGCTAGCTGCTGTTAATACAAGAGCACTTTTTCTTCATTGGAAAAATGAGTGGTAATTATTTCAAAGACTACATCTTGATGAAGATCTACTGATCAATAAGATGCCATTTACATGGGATCAGCTTTAGAAAGGAATCATATGAGCTGTGGCTGTAGATAATGACAATTTATATAATCTTGCTATATAGAGGCACTCTATTATGAAGAATAATTAACTTTTTCATGTGCTAAATTCCACCTGTTGCCCATTCCCTCAAGATCACATGTCTAGCCTTTTGGAACTGGACACTAAAAATGTAGTCGTATTTCACATTTGGTACATTGCTGGCTCATTAGAGCCTTCAGGAATTAGGCATTAATGTAAAATTAGTTTTATTACTATCTGGTTTCTTGTATTACGGTGTAGGCATTTGCAACTGGAAGTGGAATTTGGGCCATATCCTTCTGAATCAAAATTTCTAGAAACCAGCCTAGGAAGAAGGAAAGAGTGAGTTAGTGAATGAGTCCCAAAAACTGGTATTTGGATTTCCAGTGACTGTACCAATTATAATTTTTAAATCTGGACTGAGTTCCAGTGGTGAGGCAAGTCTAATATAAGAAAAGAAAAAGGAAAATGAGGAAGAAGACAGCCAAGGTGATTATGATACAACTGAATGAACATTACAGAGGATTTAATGAGGGTCGTGATTTAAATGGCAAGAGATAGAGGGGTGCTAGATCACTTGAATATTCTGAAATGCTGAAGTGCATTAAGCAGCAGAAAGCTGCTTTCGTTTTTTTTTTTGGTTTGGTTGGGCTTTTTTAAATACGGCTAGAGTTTCAGGTGACAGATTGCAAGCTTGAAGATGTAATTATTCAGTGATGTGACTGACAAGGAATATATTAAAAAGGGCGTTATTAACTGTAGGAAATGCCAGCTGCTGGAGAAGAGGTAACGACACAAACTGGAAGATCTCCTGACAAATGATGATTTCCAGCACAGTTTTCGTTCATTATGGAAGGGGTTCTCCAAAAAGCTGGAGTTGAAAGCAGGCTGAGCAAAATGCATGTCCTAAAGAAACTGAGGAATGGAATATAGTCTTTGTTGCAGCAAAAGAACAATGTTTTTCCCTGTCCTTTAACTTTCATAATGTACTATGTCTACAGGGTCCTAAATTAATTTATGAGTCTAAGTAGGATGCTATGGAGATGTAATGGTAGTTACAGAGAATTATTTTTTTCTGGGTACCTAATTTTTGCTACAGAATTTGCTTGGCCAGTAAATATTATAGATTCTCAGATGCATTAAATAAAGATGTAGTTATAAAACATATTTTGTATCTCATCTGGCATAATATAACTGAGACAAAAGCATAAGAGTGCATTATTCTACTGTTAAGTAGCTTTGTTTTGTACTTTTGGGAATAAAATTGTCTTGTAAGACTATCTTACTAATGTGATTTAAACAGAGATTGTTTGGCGCAAGAAAAAATAAAGAAAATCTTATTAAGAAAGAGAAAGGGGCAACTTGGGAGGGAGAAAACTAACGCTGTGTCATTCTATAAGGTCTATCAAAGAGAAAAAGAAAAAATTCTGAAAGGTGGATGACGTCTGGAAAACACAAAAGGCATTTTTCAAGCACAAAAGCAGCAATGTACAACTTCAGAAAGTTCTTTCTTTTAGAAAATGAACAGAAAATGATTTCCTCCTCTTATAATTAACTACAGAAAACAGAATCTCTTTTTGTATGGATGAAAAATTCATAATGCATTTTTCCTGCTGTGAGTGAAACTGAATTCAAATCTCATTACAACACCTGCCATCAATACACATTAGTGATGTCATTTACATGTAAGAATTCCAAGAAACATGATTTCTGGAACTAAGATGGTGATGATGTATACAACTTTGCTTTGATATAGCCTGGTACTCACTGGTCTATATCTTGCAATGGCAAGTAATAAAAGTGGCAGTACTTGAGGAAAAATGCAATGTGTCGATCTCAACACATCTTTCAGCCAATGAGCAATCCAAAACTGTCAGCTTCATTTTTTTTCAGTCTGCTAACTCTTTGTCATGGTGCTGGTTGTGGCCTTTCTGCTAAGGCTGGTAAAATTATAACAGATTAGGCCACATTCTCCTGAGATGTCACAAACACTTTCTTGTTGTTTTTATTTATTTTCAATACAGTTTTTAGAGCCACATATGGCATTGGAATAAAGAAGAAACCTTTCCTTTCTGGCCAGTGGAAATTAAAACATAAAATACACATGCATCAGGTTCTAGGTAAATGTGTTTGAATAACTTCACCTTGATCAACCCCTTTACAGGGGTTTGTAATAAACTGTGGAATTCAGAATAATACATAACAATATTTTTTCAATTAGGAGCAAATAATGATAAAATTCAAACTTGCTCCATAGGAAATGTAACCTATTACAATGGAAAAGCTTTAAAGAAAAGCCCAAGATGGGAAAAAAGTTCAAAAATATACCAGTACAACTTTAAATAAAAAAATACTGATAAAAAGAGTTAAGTGATTTGTTATTTTTAAGGTTTAAACTGTAACACCAGCGATCTTAATAACCAGCTACTTGTTCTTCCTCCTGCTGCTGCCAGCAGTAATAAGTGATCAGGGATTGTTTCTCCATGGAAGTAAAACATCCAGACCTCCAGCTTGTGCATGTCTATTATTATTCTGAAAGCTGTCTGAAACAGAAAGAGAAGTCTGTGAAAAGCAGAGAAAAGAATAGATTTTTCAACTTTGTATTTATATCAACACTAGGGTAGTTTGACTGGGTTATAATGAGACTCTATTTTCTGTGGTATAATGGATTTAGGCCTGGTTTTTTCAGCGATACAGGCCTCAAAATGTGTTTCAGGAGGTATATATTAGCTCACGTCTATTCTGCACTGGAGGAAGTGCAGGGTTCTTTCTGGATCTCAATAGGAAAGGTACAAAAGCAAGTAGCACAGTAAAATGGCTTTAATAATAATATAGAAATAGGAAGAAAAATATAGATAGCAAATAAATTTTACCTCCCTTCGGATACTGGGAACTTGCTTTTGTGCAACATCAGACAGATCCCCAAATGAATCCTCCCACAGCACACTGCATATGGGACACCTGTATGCACACCTACAGCATACCCTCGCCCCTATACCATAGGTCCTTACATCTGATGTAACAAACAAAATTATACATCTTGTCTTGACAGGTAGGAATGTTACCTCTTTCATAATGCCCATCATAGTGTATCTATCTACACATATCTAGGAACTGTGCCCAGGAACAACAATTATCCAGCCTATTCCAGCACATTCCCTTACATTGTTATATATAGGGGGTTGCACTGTGGTCGCTCATTATCATGCAGGTTTTTCAAGCCCTAAGTACAAGCACCAACAGAGCAGATCAATAACTCCTCAAATACAATATCTTCCTTATGACTTTCAATACAATCTCGTTGCTCACATTGATAGTTTTGTAATGAGATCAGGACTAGTAGGCTGACATTCAAAGGGTTAACTCCACTGTTTTCTGAGATTTGTAGCTCTTTTTCTCTAAGTAAAATAAAGACTTGCGTATCTTAATTCTAGATTTAGAGAATGAACAGGTGGCTTAATGTGAGTTTTTAGTTAGTAAAGTCAGCAATCCTGTCAGAAAGGTAAAACTCTCTTCCTTCATTTACGAGTCTCCTGAAATTCCTGGGTATCTGAAATATTCCCACTTTGAGTTTATTGTTCCTTTGGATACCCTGTCCACCCCTACTACACAGCATCTAGGCAAATGAAAAAAAAAAAAAAAGGAAAATCTCTTAAATAAAGTAATCATTAATCAAATTAACAGGCCGAAACACTAAATTAAGGCATAATCGATTATCCGTTAAAAATAATTGGTTTCATCCAAATAGGTTTTTTTTGTGCAGGAACAAACTTAAGCCTTTGGAAAAGTTTTGACTAAAAGAAATGGAACAGCTTTGATGCTCAATTATGTCCTTGTCTCTCTGCTATTCTTATTCTTCTATGAACAATGAAATAATAAATGTGTCCCAATAATGAAATCCAGACTAACAAACTTTTCACAGAAGTGTTAGGATTTTGTTAACTTCATGCAGTTCTCAAGCATCTGCTTATTATTTATGATTCTCTCACTGAAATAAGGAAAACTGGTTGAAGTCTGAACCTCTCTCTCTTTTTGTTTTTTAAAGAATCAAAGAAATGTTGGTAATCTAGTACAACCTACCACCCATATTGGGACTACTGTCATCACAGGACAAGGTCAGCTTTAACTTTGTCTATTTGACCCCTGAAAAGCTTCAAGGATGAATATTCTGCAACCTCTGTGGGCAACATCTTCAGATTTCATCAAATCTCCTAGTGCAAAAGTTGCTTCCTAATGTCCAAACCTCCCAAACTGGAGTTTCTGGATATTATCCTTTGTTATACCACCTGCTACTACCAAGAATAAGTTTCTTGACACTATCTTTGTAGCTTTTTCAAACAGTAGTAGGAAATTCTTAGATTATCTTGAGCCTCCAGGTCAACAAGTGAAAATGGTCCAATACTCTCAAACTTGCTTCATATGTCACATATCTGCTGATGATACCCATTCAAATGTAGTCCAGCCTGTGGTTTGCCAATTAGAATGCTTTGATGCTTTATAATAAGGGTGGCATTCAGTGTAATCCTTGGTCCTGTCCAGCAGAGCTGTTATTCAGCCAGTCACTGCATAATCATAAATTAATAAATCTGCCATTGGTGTATAGCCCTTCACTTGTCTTTACTGAACTTCACGAGGTTTCTGGTAGCTTAGTCCTCAAGTTCATCAAGGTCCTTCTCGATTTAATCTGTTAAAGTTGTTCACTGCTGCACTTGTACTGCTTCTTGTGATGTTTGTCGTCCATTGCTTTAGGTGGTTCCTGATACAGTACTTCCTATATAATGTGACTCAAATCATGGGTTACAACAGTTTAAAAGTATATCCACGACAATATTCATCCTTGGTCCCTTTGCACCAGGTTACAGGGTTTAACATTTAATTGAACTCCACCCCTTGCCCCTGTTCAAGCATGGACTTATTCATGAGCCTCAGTCCCTTCAGGGATGCACCTGTTTACATCACAGACTTGTCCACAGTCACTGATATTTTGAGGTGTACCTGCTGTGGCATGGACTTATCCATGGCCATAGTCTCTTCAGGGATGCAGGTGCTGCAGCGTGGACTTACCCATGGCCACAAATGCTTTGAGGTATGCCTGCTCTGGTGTGGACTTATCCATACCCACAGATGCTTCAGGATGTATCTGCTCCCATGTGAACTTATCCGCAGGTCACAGTCCCTGTTCACACTTCCAGTATAACAGCACAGGAACAGCAGCATCGTCTTGGTTATCTGCCAGCCGAGGTGCCTGGCCATTGCTGTTTTTAAAATGTTCGCAGGCATAGCAGGGTAAGATAATAGGTGGTACAGCAAGCAGCAAAAGCAAAAAGCAGCCACTAACAAGCCCCAGACTCTAATATACAGTAAGGAAAGAAACCCCCATGGCAAGCACAGGAGTCTGCCAATTAGTAACTAAACAGCTATAACAGCCATAAATTCCATTTAGCACACTCCAATCAAATCTGTTATTTTCTTGAACTCTTCAAAGCCCACGCTGGGCTCCAAAAAGGACATTTGCGGGTTAACCCTGGCCGGCAGCCAAACACCATACAGCTGCTTACTCACTCCCTCGTAGCAGGATGGGGGAGAGAATTGGAAGGGTGAAAGCAAGAAAGCTCATGAGCTGAAATAAAGATAGTTTAATAGGTAAAGCAAAACTGCCTGCGGAAGCAAAGCAAACTAAGGAATTCATTCAGTACTTCCCATTGGCAGGCAGGTGTTTAGCCATCTCCAGGAAAGCAGGGCTCCATCAACCAGAACAGTTACTTGAGAAGACAAATGCTATAACACCCCCCATTCCTCTCTCTTTCCCCAGTTTTTATTGCTAAGCATTACATCATATGATGTGGAATATGTCTTTGGTCAGTTGGAGTCTGCTGTCCCAGCTTTGTGCCCTTCCAACTTCTTGTGCACCCCCAGCCTACTCGCTGGCAGGGTAGCGTGAGAAACAACGAAGGCCTTGAGGCTGTTCAGCAATAGCAGAAACAGGGGTGTGTTATCAACACTGTTTTCATCACATATCCAAAACATAACACCATACAAGTTACTGCAAAGAATATTAACTCTGTCCCAGTCAAAACCAGTGTGAGCATGTAAACCCTTCTTTTCCCCATTCCAGACTTTATTTGGTATATATTTTCAAATTTCCTAAAGGTTTATTCTGACGGTTACTGTAGTCAGATCATCATTATGTGGCTGATTTTGGCGTATCAGCCCACTTAAGCGCCCATTCGTCTAACTTGTGCTTTTGCAGCTTAAATGACAATGTGAAAACTTTATTACACAATACGGACTGAATCTGTCATACACATAGTCAATCATTTACCAGCCTGGTCAAGCACAGTTTGCCCTTTGTAAATCCTGCTTACCTTATTTTATGTGCTTCGAGATGGATTCCAAGAGCACATACCTTGTGACTTTATAGGTGAATCTGGCTGTCTTACAGTTCTCTATGTTCTCCCTCCTGCCTTTCTTAAAAAAAACCCATAAAATTTGCCTTAAACCATTTGTCAGGACCTCCCTACAGCAGCTTTGCAATCCTGTCAACCAGCTCTTTAAACACTCATGGATGAAATATATCCAGCTTTATAGATTTGAACACATCAAGCTTCTTCATGTAGTCTCTGTTTTCTTATTCCCCCACTGTTAAGTGTCTCTCTACTTCCCTAGCTTTGCTGATACACAGAAGACTGGAACTATACTTTGACTGTGAAGATCAATCTAAAAAAACACCATAGGGTACTTAGACCTTTTTTGCATTGTCTGTCACTCATTTATCTCTCCATCCATTAAAACATATGTTTTTCCTAAACTTGTTTTTGTAATTGGCATTCTTACAGAACTCCTTTTTTTTAATGTTACTCTCCTAGCTAGTTTTAAACTAAACTGAGCTTAGGCTTTCTAGATTTTGTCCTTATGTACACAAGCAATGCTTTTACTCCTTTGTTTATTGCCTGTCCCTCTTCCCAGTTCTTCTACATGCTGTTTCTGTCTTTCAGTCAATGAAGTTCCCTGCCTAGGACCTTTGCAAAATCTCTTAGTTTTCCTTTGCAACAGGATGATTTTATCCTGAGCTTTCAAAAAATATGCTTCAAAAAACAACTACTAATCAACTACTTGTCTTTCCAACCACCCTTTGAATCATGAATGCAACCACTTCATGATTGCTTCAGTGTTGTCCTTTGTGCTTCTTTCACCACCACTTCTTCAGCTTGTGAATAGCAGATCAAGCAGGCATTACCCCTGGTTGGTCCTTCTAGCAAACAAACGAGGATACTGCTACTAGCACGGTTTAGAAACCTCCTAGATACCAACATTATGTTTCCCTGCAAGCAACTGACAGACTTCTTTTACTTGTTTTTTATAAGGCCTTACCCACTATCTCCTGTTGGTCAGGCTGTCTGTAATAGACCTACTCCATGATGTGCAGAATACAGCTCAGTCTCAACAGACATATCCTCATTTTCATCTTGGAATCAGTAAGAGAGGTCCCAAATAGAGAGGAAAATTTCCTCTCCACTTCTTCCTTGCCTGTCGTTCATGAGCAGCCTATACCCCTGGGCTATACTGTGCCTATAGTGGGCTCTAATCCTGTGTACTGTCCCATCATTCTCCAGGATTGTCAGCCACAGTTACACTAGAGGTACCCATGTTTATTTTCTGCTGCATAGAGCATCAGTGTTTCTATTGCAAAAAAACCCAAAACAAAATGAAAACTTGCTGTATTACATTACTAAAAATAATGTTGTTTTCATTATATTATGATTACTAGTTCTTACAGAAAAATCCAGTGACCCTCTCAGTGAATAGAGAGGACACCATGATGAAACAAAATCAGTCTGTTATTTTTAATAAAGACTCTGCAAGGATCGTCTGCATATTCCTATGAAGTAAGTTTTGAGAGAAAAAGATGGAATGTATTGGGTTTCATGGATCTAACACTTACTGAATTCGTATACTTTCGTATATGATGAACTACAGTAAAGTTTGTAACACTGCAAGCAAAGTAACCAATCTAAGATTTGGACATAAGGTTCATCTACAGTCTTCTAATTTGAAGGGGTGTCACTTAGCCTGCATTTCCAGGCGTACTATATCTTATAATAAATATAAAAAATTAGTATTTCTAACATTCCTTTTTAAACAAAAAAACTTTTGCATGCAACAATCTAAACATCATACAAGATTGTTTTTTTTGCAAGTTCTTTTAAACCTACTCAGAATCCAAATTAATCTACTTAAGTATTACCATACTTGATATCAATGAGGTTTAGTTTTAATAAGAATGTATTTCTGACTTCTGTGTATATCTCTGGTGACCCACTGATAGGGCAACGGAATGCAGAGATTTGTCTAAAGGTCCATCTTTCATTTCACACACTTCACCTTGTCAGCCCACCTAGCGTTTCTGCACATTAGTTTCCCATCTGTAAAAGAGAAATAATAGCACATTTTTAGCTTCTAGGTCATTGAGTACATTCATATTAAAATAGCTGATAATGTGCGTTTCTGATATAGAATACAGCAACATTAGAAATTTAGGCGGAATATATCATATATTTGAAATCTAAGAAGATCTCAAGATTTATGGCTGTTGGAGGGGCTAGTGGCATTTTTATATTTTTTTAAGAAGGGGTGCAGTAGAAGTTCTGACACTGATGAATGATGTTGAATGAGGTGTAATGTCAATTCCAGATGAAAAGCTGCAATACATTGTGAAGAAACCCTCCAAGTATAATATCATGGCTGAACTTAAGTGTTCTTTGAATGTCACCTGAATGACGGTCCATTAAAAGCAATATTTTTTAAGGGAGCCTACAAACAGTCACCACAAAGTTAACTCAAAATCTCTCTGTGGGTGAAAAAGAACACACCATTTATATAGAGCTAAGAATTTATTGACAACCTAATTAATATTTTAACAGCATAATCAAAATGCAGCAATTATTATTAATCTTGTTACAATAGCACTATCATTCATAGTCCTAATTAAGATAGAAAAGTCACATTAATAGTACCCTTATGTTTTTATCCATGCTAATATCAAGCCCCCTTCTTTGCTATTGCGCACTAAAGCCAGATTAAGCCAAGGCAAGCTCAGGGAAGCCCTGAGTGCCGGCACTGCCCAGTCAGTACAAACCTCATGGCTTTTTGCTAGTAATGGCAGAAATCATATTTACTTGTCTATAACAAAATCTATGTAGACCTATATTTCATACCAGCCCTTGAAAGCTTGTTTTCTTCCTCACGTGTCTGGACAATCACCTATCCAATTTTAATGTCCAGATGCCCATTTGTGCAGATATATTCAGCTTGCTTTCAGCAGAATTTGCATCTGAAGTATTTATTTATTAATATTAAAGTCAAGTTAGATGAAAAAAAATTGAGAAAAATATAATTCATTTGAAAGAAAAGAAACTCAAGGGGAAGTTGAAAGACGGTAAAATTTAAACAATGCAAAGGAATACAAATAATTTTGTTCTGTAGACAATGAACGTTGACAGAGCATGTAGTCTGCTTTCCCTTGTGCAAGTCAATAATGTCATATTCCTTTACTCTCTGCTAGACTTTTCGTGACACAGACCGTAATGAAAAAAGGGCCCAATATTATTTGACAAAAGTGATTTCACTTAGGGAGACATAGTCTCTATATACTTTGCCCCAACAAGCAAAGAAGAATTATTAAACACCAAACAGTTTAGTCCTGGAAAAGAGGTGTCTTTTCACAGTAAAATCCCTCTCTTTGCCAATGGTAATCTCTTTTATTTTCACCAACTGTAATTCTAAGGTAGTTTTTTACGGAAACAAAAAAGGCATTTAAGGAACATGTTTATTTTATTATAGGTGAGTGGTAAGCAACTGCACTGTTAGGTTTACCCCTGTATCAGTCCCGATTTAGAATATGAAGTTGAAGCCACCTTCACACATGCTGTGAGAATATATTGTCCAGGAACAGACTCATCTGTTTTCTAAGACAGGTCTCTCTATATATGTGTTCTTGTTGAACTTGTTCTACAGATTATGACCAGCTGAGTACCAGCTGGACAAAGTCACGAACCTCTTTCCCAGCATGTGAGTGAGGGCTGTAACAAACAGCTACAGAATTGATGCTCTTCCACGGCTCTTTCCAGTGTACTGAAAATTTAATTAAATAACTGGAGCAGATCCAAGGCCACAGCACCAGAGTATTTTGCACTCCAAACTTAAAAGGACATTTTACTGGCTTATGGGAAGCCTCAATTAATTACAAATCGAAAATTAAATAAGAGAGGTTCTTCTTTGGCCTATGTTCAGAATAGACAAACTTACAAATTTCTGTGTGTAATGGTGTCTGAGGTTGGTTAGATGGGATCATACACTTGCCTGATGTTTTTTCACATTTAGGAACTATTCATTGAAAGGATTCATTCCTAACTAGTGAAGCAAATATATATTTATGGCAATGAACTCAATATCAAAAGATCTACTTGTGCTGCCAAAGAACTTACCTCTCCATACCCAGATCACCTTATCATTCATACTGTATAAGTGTTAGTTTATTTCCAGACTACATTTTTAAGTTAAAGAACAGGTTTCCAGTGGAAAAAAACCAACCTTCAATATGGTTCTTATGACTGGGACTGTGTCATGCTTATACTCTTTTAAGCTATACAATCCTCCAGAGCCATTCTAGTAATGTTGGCAACCTTATGCAACACTCTTTGTCATATAAGCTATAGTTTTCTACTATAAAAACAACACTTGGATTTGCTCATTACTATTATTTCAGACATTTTATGGTGAAAGAAACATATAAAGCATTACAGTCACATTTTAGAGCTATAGCACACCACGTGGGGCTTGGATGGGGATCCAGTGTCAAATGTTTTGTAAGATGGATGTGCCCTGCCTCCTCCAGAAGAAGCTACTGCCACTTGGCTTGCAGGTGAAGAAATAGACAGTAGAGTTTATGCACTTTGCAGTGTAATTTAAGTTTGTGGGTCTAATGTTTAAGCAATGATGAAAAAAAAAAAAGAAAAAAAAAAGAGCAAGAAATAACATGATAAGATTGTTATTTTTAACAGGACCAATTAGCAGATATTCAACTGAGGAAAAAAGTGCAGATGTCCTTAAATGTAGAAGAGTGTTAGTGACACTGATTTCAGTATCTAAAATGATTAAATATTTGCCGAAATGTTTACAGAACAAGCCCCCAAATGATCAAACCCATTTTAGGGATAAAGAATGTTGGAGATTTTTTGATGGATGTTCTGTTTACATTTAGAGTGATTCCTATGTGACGTGAATGCCATTGTTAGCAAATCCAGTCCTTCATTTCTTTGAGAAATGACATCAAAGACTTTCAGGTCCTTCTAAGCTGGTTTGAAAATGCAGCTTCTCTGTTATGAATTTATTACTTGATCCCTTTTTTCCCCACTTTTAATGGTCCCCAGGTTCAGCTTGGCAAACTTTATTCTGTCTTTCCCCCCCCCCTTTTTTTTTTTCCCCCCAGCATGTTTGTTTCAGCTGTTTTTCCCTAAGATTTCACAGTTTTGTATATAATCCATTTCTATTAAGGATGGTGAAATGCTAATAGCAATGAAAGGACTGCTTAGTTGTTAAAGATTATGAGCTACTGGTTGTTTAAATGACATCTAAAATTTTTAAATCCAAAGTGAGTTTTAATATACTTAGAGTTTATATGTTTGTTTCCTTTTGCTCTAAACACCGACTGCTCCTTTAAACAAAATATCCTCTCTCATTTTAATATGTCAGAAAAGATCAGGAAAACGCTGAATGTTGCAAATTTCTGTATTGTACGTTTCCCAATGACAGGATGTTAAAGTACAAGAGGACATGATTTACCTTCTCATATTTCTTATTCTTATTTAGTCTATCAGGTGCAAGAGAAGATCACAAAAAAGATAAAGATACTACATATTTCTAAACTTTTGTCACATTCTGCTTCTTTTTATTTTCCTTTAACACTTTGTTTTATTGAGACATAGCATTTTTGGTATGAAAATATTTCCTTGGTAAATGAAACCATCATGTTTTTATAACAAACTTCAGAGTCTGGGGTTGGGTTTTTTTGCTTGTTTGTTTTTACACTACACAAGCAGACGTGAGAATATCAATCTGTGTGTTTGTGTTTTATACTTTACTAAGAGTGTTTGGGAAGTTCAAAAAATCAGAGTTTATGAATGCAAGAAAACAATATTACTTTTGCAGTTACACTCCTCTGCACTGTGCCATTTATTTAAGATTATCAACAGCTTAAAACAGTTGCCCTTGAATTTGTTAGGAGAATATAAAGTGACTTGGACCACATGTTGAAGACTATACTCCATCACTGCCCCTGCAGTATCTGTTCTGTTGATAGAGAGATTAATTTTCCAGTATTGTGATTCTTAGAGCTTCCATAAGAATTAAATTGATTTTTAAAAGACAACCAGTCATGTAATACAGAGCTACCACTCCATCACAGAAATCTTAGGGCTCAGAAATTGGACTTCAGTTTTTGTGGTTGATTGCCAGAAACCTAAATTAGACTTTTTGTTTTAATTACAATCTTTCATGTATGCTAATACTTTTATGTAAGGGCTAGTCCATAAATCAGACTATACAGTGCAATATGTACTTATTCTCTTTATGTAAGACAATAGTAATGTTCACATTGTATAACTATTAATTAGAAGGCATAAACACAAAAATATTGCTAGATACCAAATGACACGATCTTGCTGACAGTTACAGATGTAAGAATTTTGTTTACACCCATAAACATTTGAAGAAGGGACATTTCAGTAAAGCACCTAAAGACAAACTGTTCAAAAATTATTAGTCATTTTTTGGTCCTTCAGTTTCCTAGAAAAAGCAAAAGAAACATTGAAAAAATAATAATTTAATTGATTTAGAAAGATTAATTTAACAATACACTAACCTAAGGTGTTTATGAAGAGCAGTGTGTTGTGGTTTAACTGAGATGTCTAAATTAAATGTGTAGTTGCCCCAAACATCTTTCTTTTTGGCATAGATTGCACTTTTAAAGTATCTATTTCTACCTGAATGTGAAGATAGATACTTCAAATTTAAATGTCTAATTTTCAGATGGTCACAGCTAGCTGAAATTAATCTTTCCCACTCTCTGTGTCAATATCAGTAACTCTTTGACTATGGAGTATCATGATACAATCCTCAGTCAAACAAACCCTCATGTTCAGCATACTTCATCTATTGTGGAAAGCACAAAAAAACAGGGGAACCAGTCGTATACAGAATCATAGAATCACAGAACAGTCCAGGTTGGAAGTGACTTTTAAAGATCATCTGGTCCAACCTTTCATAGAAAGCACCCTGTTCAATTGTATGTTGAAAACCTTATGAAGAAAGAACATAGAATCAGATTAGAAATCAATGATAACTTGAATTCACAAGTTGACAGAGAGTTCTAACATGGATGTGTAGATGACGGTGTGGAGCAAAGAGTTCTTCAGCTTTGTCATTCCTTCTGCCTGTCCACTCAGTGGTCTTGTTGCAGCTATGATCTGAAATACAGACATGTGGACTTAATGGGATAATAGGAAAACTCATGTGTAAACATACCATTGTTAAGCACAGTAAAAATGAAAAGAGATTGCATTCAGTGGTACAGATTTGCTCTTACTCTTGAATTCATGTTGGTAATTTTTTTAATAGAACTGCATTTGCTTGATTTTCCTGTTCTGAAAACCAGCGATATCTCTGTGCAGTCCATGTCTATGTTTTAGACAGCTTCCAACCCTTGAGTATTGCTTAAGGTTTCTTCAACATCTCCCGTGCTTCAGGAGCTTGTCTTTGAAAGAGATTAAATGTTCTAGCTACAAATCCTAGATTCCTTCACACCTTAGCATTTGAAGAATGGATTATCAGCATCCTTCTAAGCAGCAGAAATGATGTTTTCTTTGTGCAAATAGAATAGAAACCTGAGTTTCAAATCATAGGTATCTAAATTTGAATATGGGCAACGTTGTATCAAATGATTAAAACACCAAAGAAGTTAAATTGAAGTATATAAAAAGTACTGATAAGTAAGTATCATTTCAGCAAAACAATAAAGCTTATGATAATTTAACTATGTATTTGAAGGTAATGAAAACTTACACACAATCAATGCAAATATTAAAAAGCGATGTGAACTTTAAAGAGTAACTTGAAATGCAGGACTTTCTTTTCTATCTGTAGGATGAACAACCTTATTTTTGGTATTCAATTTCACTACTTAACTCAAAGACTTATGTCTATTTTGTTTCCAAATACTAACTACTACACTATCTAAGCCATATTTCACTGGTACTTCAACAGCACTTTCAGTGTTGTCTTTTTCCTGATCTGATTTTTGAAGAAGTATTTCACAAGTAGAACAAGCATACACTGCACCAGTAATTCAACAGGATCAGTGCTGAGGTTTGCAAAGTTATTTTTAATTTTAATTTTAATTTTAATTATTATTTTTTATTTTTATTTTTATTTTTTAAATGTTTATTCTTATTTTTAGTTTTTTAGTTTTTTATTCTTATTTTTGTATCTTCCGGGTGATGTCACAGTAGAAACACTTAGATGCTGAGAATTTTAGACTGTGTCCCTATTTGAGAACCTAGAAGGAATTGAACTTTTTTGTAAAACCCATCCTCAGTAGTGCTCTGAAAATCTAATTCTAAGCACTGAATAATCTGCTTTATAAAGAAAAGGTAATAAGGAAATTCATACTTCATTTCCAACTATACAGACTGCAGCAACAATTAATCAAAAAATACATCAATGTAACAAATTAATTTCCATCTGAATAATCAGAAAGATCTGAAAAAAATCCAGAATATTGCACCTATACACTGCAATGGGTTTTGTTATCCCAACCATTTGCTCTGTACTATAACAAAAACGTTTTTTCCTACCTGCCAAAAAAATAATTTTGTCTTTATTGTTTTAAAATGACAAGTCAGTTTGTTTTTTACTACAGTATCTTTTTCCCATGACATTATTCTCCTTTGCTACTATTAATTAATAATTTTCAAAATATTAAATTATGTGTTATCCTTTAAAATATGCAAATTCATGGAGCACATCCACACTTTCTATAATATTACTAGACTTGTATAACCTCTACTAATCTGCCTCATTTATGAATAATAATAGGAAATGAAGCAGTTCTGCCTCATGTCTCAGCTGCATGCAAGAACTGAGAACATTAGGAACATTCGCAACGGGCATGTGCTGTAATCCATCTGCCACAAGCTTATGCTGTCAATGCTAGATGAGAGGGACGTGACATATTGTATTCGCTTCCAACATTTTCCCAGCCACTGTGATACTGGAAAAAAAAAACCAAACCGGAATGCATTACCTGTTCCAGATACATTCACCACCCCAAAAATGTAGCATCAACAATTAATCTGGTTTGTATGATTTTACTTACATAGGTAAATACTAAAAAAAAAATAGTGACGTGTAATTTTGATTTTTTTTTTTAATAAGCAAATGAACAGTATTGACTTTTCATAATTTCAATTGTTTGATGTGCTCCTGTACTTGAAATGACAGAGTTGAAAACTCATGTTTCCCTGAATCACCCAAACTAATATCCATTATGAGCACAATGTGATATGAAAGTCGATTTTTATGATTAAATTCACACACTATGGGAACGGTTTTCCAAAGTGTTTATTTCAGGCAGAACTTTATTCCAGTGAAGTTTTCTTAAGCTTTTCAATGCACCTTTTAGTCTAAGATCTTGCAAAAAAACAATCCACAGTACTAAAACCCCTTAGATTTTATTCAAGTGTAAGTACAATACATAAAACACACGCAGCCGTATGTGAGTATATATGCTATGGTAGCAATTAGCAAGTGGATAGCGTCTTGTTCTTTTTGCCATTTGAACTTACCTTTAGGGTTATATTCAAATACAAAAAAAATTATTGATAAATCATCATTAATTTATTTAATTCATAGAATTGAAAATGGACCATATCTAATTCCAGTGAATTAGAAACACATACGGAATGCTTTAACAAGCACCAAGTACAACAACCAAATCGAGCATCATAATACATGTGTTTGTGGGTATATATAGTTTCACAGAAAAACAGCTTAACTTTCACTTTTGGGTAAAAAGGCTAAATCACCTAACAAGAAGAGTACAATTTTGATGTAAGAGGAAACAGTGAGTTCACAAATGGAAGAATTTTTTTCTTTTCTTCCTTTTTTTTTTTTTTTAAATAACTAACATATAGCCAGTTACTTGGATTTCTTCCTCTTTTTTGGATTTTCTCTTCACGCTACTGACTCCTCCTGCTCTTACTTTCATTTTTTTTTAAATGTTAGAAAAGTCTTTTGAATCCACTGGAGTGCTTCTGATTCCAAGGAAAAGCTATATAAAAGTTTTTATACAGCTTCATAATCCTGCTGCAGTTTGTCAGTATAGAAATACAAAACCTTACCAGATTTATCAGTAAAGAGAGATGTAATTCCTAGTGACATTTGACTTTTTTATTGATCTTTTACCAAGTCATTCTGTTTCATACCGTGTGAAAAATGTTCATGTAAGGGTCAAAACCAGATAAGATTGAAGCTGATGTTTGTTGTCTCTTATTTTTTGCCCCTTCAGAACACATTTGGAGAGTGTGATGGCAATGCTTGTGATGTGACATATCCTGGTGGAAGAGTTAGATAATAAATGTTCCCAGCTTCCTTTCAGTCATGATACTGACTTTATGTATTTTTCCATTGTGAAGTGTCTGGCAATTGTGATCAATGTGACAGAGTTACTTATTTAATCAATAACATATTCCATATTTCACAGCTTAGCTAATTCACCTGCATTTACCTTTTGACACTTGCAATTGTGGATTTCAACTGTTTAGCTCATGAGTGCAGTAAAACAATACATTTCTTAAAGCCTATGCACATAAAAGATTAGAGCTATCATGGAGTCACAAGTACAAATCAAATAAACCATATCCTTCTTGGCACACTCACATACACAAATGTGATTATGTTGTTGTTTGTACAGTACCTGACTCGTCTGATATTTTCGGCATAATTTTAATAAAATTATTATTTTTATATAAATATTTTTATCTATATTTTTGAGATAATATTTCATCACATGTATTTTGGACTGCATTAGTTTTAAATAATTTGTTGGGGCGTGTGTGGCCATTGTCCTTTTTATCCTAGTCCCTATCTATATAATGACTTCTTGTGTTGAAAATCTCCAAATCAGTAAGTCAGCCACATTCACTGGTTTATTTTTAAAATTTTGTGCATTTCTAAATAAGTATGCCACAACAGGGGCTTCCTTTATGACCTGTACCAAATAATTGAAATAATTAATCTCTTTTACCTCTTTTATTCCTCTTATTCTTCCCCCCCCCGGCAAATGTCTGAAAAGCAGTATCATTATCTTGTGGTTTTGTTCTTAACACTTATATTGTTGTTAAAAAAAAAATGAACTTGTTCACCAGAACAAATACCTAAGATCCTGGCCAATGCCATCTCACTGCTTCTTTGTATTCCAAATAAGACTTTTTATGTTAGTCTGTAGTATATTCTTTTATACTTAGCTTATGAAATGTCTGGGATAAGTTAATCTTTTTTGTTCAGTGTTTGTACTGCTCTAGGGAGTCCTAGACTGTGACAAGGGCCCCTAGGCAGTACAATTACATAAAAGGTAATTCAGGAGAGGGAGCATATTTCAACGTGACGCATCTAAGAAAATGTAAATTCTACAAAATAATAGATAAGACATCACTACAAATAAAATCATGAACCTTCCAGACACTAAAGCAATTCAATGCCAGTCAAACACAAGTACGGTAAATAAAGGATGTGGACAGCCCCTAGGGTTAGCACAAATGAGTCTCACACCTTTCGATTAAAAGAGTATATATATGAATATTGCTGAATTTTTTATTTTGCCTAAATGATAATTGCAGTGGCTTGACCCCAGGTGGCAGGTAAGTTCCCACCCAGTCGTTTGCTTACTCCATCTGGTTTTATTGCTGGGCATGATGTTATATGTTGTGGGATATCTCTTTGGTCAGTCCCAGCTCTGTCCCCTCCCAGGCTCTTGCCCACCCCAGCCTACCTGCTGGGGGGCAGAGTGAGGCCTTAACTCTGTGCAAGCACTGTTCAGCAATAGCTAAAACTCTGGTGTGCTATGAACACTCTTTTGGACACAAATCTAAAACATAGCTGTACGGACTGCTATGAAGAATATTAACTCCATTGCAGCCAGACCCAGTACAATAATGAAGGACTTTTGACTTTTTTTTTCCTATTTTCAATCTGTGGTCATTAAAACACTATACTTAACAACTTTCCTAAATGTAAAACTGATTCTTGAGAAATGTTATTGCTTCTTGAGAAAGAAAAGTGTATACCAGAATCTCCTATCCCTCTTTTAATTGCACAGAAGAATCAAAAAATGAAAAGTGTATATTTTATGGTCACAATAACACTTTTTTACACTTTAACTAGTGTTCTCTTGTGGTTCATTAATTCCATAGCTGAAGTGAAAATATAGGGGGAAATTATCTTCAAATGAGAATATCAAGGATCCATGAACAATAATTATTTGAGGGGTTTTTATGCATGCCAAGATGTGATAGTATTTCATACATATTTAGTTAACAGATCTGTTCTTCAATGAATCATATTATTTATTCTGAGTGTGCAATAGTTTTCAAACAATAATTATTTAGTGAGGAAACACTTGCAGATAAATACCAAGCTCTGGTACCATTCTGCTATGTTATGGTATTGCTAAAAAGATAGAGAAATAAAGAAAAGGATTAAAAACCAAGCTACGTCAAGTTACATATTTCCTATTCTTGGAACTTACAGAAAAGAAAATTTTATTCAAAAACACATACATTTGTATATATTTCACTCAGAAGACTTCTGTATATTTTGTTTCAGAAGCAGCCAAATTTGTATTGCTGCTCACATACATTGAATTCCACCTTTGTTTTAGAAGTTGCTGGATATGATGAGAGATGTTTTAAAATATCAACATGATGTATGTATATGCCAAAACATCCAGCAAGCAGAGAATATTTAATATATCACCTTAGCACTGAAACCTCAAGTTTAGTCTCTTACAAAGGTACCTAATACCAGGCTAACAAGCCATCTGGGTGTAAGAAATGCCTCAATTAAACCTACAAAATAGTAAATAATACAGGGAATGATGGGTAGAGAACATGTGGTGAGAGATCTTTGAAGAGCAGCTTTAGTTACACTGTAGTTGAGCCTAACAATTATAAAGCAAATGATTCCTGGCTTTTGTTAAAGAAAATAGGCTAGACTCCTTTATTTATCCAAGAATGTAAATAGAGAAGTCCAATGGACAGATGGAAATCCTGCAGCGTTTGAAAGGCTGTAAAACTCTATAGGGCTTCTAGTGATATACCTGATAATATTAATAGGGCTGGCACTGAGATAGAAAATAACCTGAGTGAAAGAAATTCTAACTGCTCTTGGTACCTTAGACAACAAATTTGAAAGTGTTTGTAGCTATGCCCAGTACTAAGGACACAATAATTTAGAAAGAAATCCATACACCAGTTTTGTGTCTGCATGACATAGCCGATGCAGCAGATACAAGAGCAGCGTGGGTCAGCTTACTCACTGCCTGTTAAGAGGCACTTTTAGCATGTCACTGTTATAAGGTGTCAGAGAATATCCAACACTATCACTTAATATGTTACTGGAGCTGATTTCCTTTTTTTTTTTCTTTTCACTTCATGAATTTTCAGAAGTATGCTTTTTTCTCTTCAGATAATTACCAGTTCAAAAACTCACAGTTAAAAGAAAGTAAAAAGACATATGTTGCTTTGAGGTGTACCACAACCTCTCCATTTTACTTGGAGACTACACATTGATGCAAACTCACCCAAATTTATGACCAGGCTCATTTAAAAGTTTCAGAAACTCTGGAAAGCCTTTCATGTGATAGTAACCCTACTCATTACACATACCTAGTCTTTAAAACAGACAAGCCCTTTTAAGTTTAATCACAGAATTTTCATGTAGTTAAAGTAAATTAAACATTTATTTTTAATTAAGTAGAAATAACAAACTAATTAGAGATGAAATTACATTGTCTGATTGCACTTTTGTCTTCACCGTAGCTATTTGTGTTCCTCTGTCTTTATCAATATTGTCTATTGTCAATTCTGTGGTACATTAAGTTCTTGAATCTGAAGTGTTGTCAGTTATCTTCCTGTTTCACATACTGCCAGACTCCTGAGGCTTGCAATAGAAATGGAAAATGCATAAATAGTTCCTTATTTTCTAAAAAAAAATTAAAAAGAAACAGAAGTAACAATAACATACAATGTTGCATTTGAATAATGGTTCAAAGGGGAACTTTGAAATGTGACTGAACTGTGTCTTATAATAGAAAATATTTTGTATATTAAAGTACTGTTTATAAGAACAAATAATAGGTATTTTTCAATATTTACATTTGCAGTCAGGTTCCTCTGCAACTTAAACTGTCTATGCTAGCTGTCTGTGCTTTCTCTACTATTAATAGAGATAAATACCCCCAGAATGGGATTGTTCCTATTTTAAGAGAGGTATCTAAGATATCCATTTTAATGTAGGGAAAAATTATATAAATTGCAGGGAGGCATTGAGCAGGGAATACAGTTTTTCATCATTTTATTAAGCAAATATTTATAAGACATTAAATGAAATTATTGAGCAGTACATTCAAGAACCCACAAAATATATTCTTAAACTACAGAACTGGTTGTCTTATTAGGTAACAGTCCATCAAATTTTCATAAAATACAAAGAGAAACATAAAAAAATCTGACTCCAGAAATACCCTAACAATAGAATTTTGGGAGCTGAGGAAGGTGTTCTGGGGGAAGTATTATTTCATATGTTCTTAGAATTTCTCTGGTACAGAAACTAACTACCTGTTAGTGTAGTTATTAGTTAATCTAATAATTAGATTAACTATTAGATTAACTAATTAACTCTACTTATTTAGAAGTATATATATATGTCTATGTGTGTGGGTATATAAAAGTATATATACACTTAGTTGATTATTACTCTAATAATTAGTTACCCTAGTAAACTCTAACAAAGTTAGAGATGTGACACCTGACTGGATGTGCAGCCTGATAGTCTGCAGCTGCACGAAGATCATTAGCTAGATGGCTAACTTGGACAGTAACTTTTAATGGCTAAAGTTGCAAGAATTCCACCATTAAATGGTTAATTTAGAAGAGTTTGAGATAAAATGATGAGGTTTTTTTAAATTCAAAAGACCAAAGTGGAATTGTGATTATGAGTTATCTGGAAACTAGAAGAAAGATTTGAATGTCAGAGAACCAGTTCTGATTTAGATTTAGTTCTTATTTATTTTCAAAATTAAAAAAAACCACATTGCCTAATATAAGCAGGTAAAAAAATCCAAGAAAATAATACTCTCTGTGTGATTGCGTGGTAAAGTAGAGGGAATCACATGACATTTCCTATTTCTGGCATGGTCCAAAATGCTAGGAGTAAGTAACATTAATGTTATAGGAAACTGCTAATGTTGTAGTATTTAGTTTCTGTCTCAGACTTCCAATTTTGCAGTGCACCAACAATACCCCAAAAGTTTAATTTTAACTGCATGAATTAAACTGACATGATAATTCTAATCACTCTGAACTCCCAATACATTTAAAGAAACATGATAGGCACCTGCACAGAGCAATTAATCCTAAGAGCTCAGTCTCACTCTGGAGGGGCACAGGTATTCCCATTGCATCATTATAGAGACAGATAAAGGAAATTTCTTCAGCAAAAATTTACTTTATATTCAGAAGAATAAGTTTGGAAAATCAATTATTACTGTCCAAAATAGTCTCAAATTTTAATTTAGTCATCAGTTACATTTGAAGAAGGGTGTATATTCATGTATCTAAGTCTCTTTTAGAATTAATTCAGCCAAAGAATATTCTTTTACTTTCCTGAAATGACAACGATTAGAATTATTTTAACTGAAGGTTTTGATCAGGAAGAAAAAGTGAATATTAGGATTAGGGAAGCAAAATTTAATCTACCCTTCATTAAAAGCTACAGCCTAGAGAAATAGCTTCAGTTTCATTGCTATGAGGCATTTGGATTATGCTAACATTCTCATTGTGAATCTGTACTTTTGCTCCTTGGAAGATATTGTTATAATATCATTAACTTGTGCTTTAATTTTTTTGCCTTGCATAATAATGCCAAAGGCATATTCACATTTAGCATAAAGTGTTTTAAAACCTATTCATTTAGTTCCTTTTCTGGGGGGATACATAATTTTTTTACACTTAAAAAGCTGTTTCATAATCTGCAGTGTTTGCAAATGGCCATGTGCTTCATAAAAAACCTCATACTGAACTCCCTACAAGATAAAACAGTGCGTTGTTAATATTTAAAAGTTTGAACAGTAGTATTCTGAAGAATCTAGATATTAATGACATTCCTTTAGTAATCTTGTTCAAGTGTTTGGCATCATGCAGTAAAAATTGATCTCTGATAACTTCTACATCTGAATTTAAGATACTTTGAGTTATGTTCTGTTAACAACAATTGTTAATAAAGATACTATCCACAATCTTGACAAAAAAACAAAAACAGTTGATGTACTATATCTTAATATTTTAAATATCTCAAACAGAAACAAAGTAAAAAATATCTTAACGTATTATGACTATGTCTAAGGAATCTGAAAACAGTAATACAATAACTTTATTAAAACAAACAGGTGAAATGCTAGGATAGGAGCAATAGAATCCAGAAGAAAAATAAATATTATAGATCTTGCAACAAAGAGTAAGAGATGCTTTGCATTCCAAAAGAGTGGTTTTCATTCCTTTTCACCTTTAAGATTTGACTAGGACTTGCTTCCACTTACAAACATGGAAGCAGATTAATTTCTGCCTTTGACAAAACACATTTGTAATCTACAAATTATATGGTCCAGTTTAGGAACCATGGTAGTCTACAATCTGCCTCACTTCAAAACCTAATTTGCACCTCTATTTTCAGTATCTAGTAAACTAGTTCTCCTAAAGTAAGCTCAATTTATGATAAATTGAATAAGCCAAAGACTTCTGGGTCTGGCACAGAATAAACCTGTCTATCTAGGGTGCCCAAACCTACAGAGGCAGGATCTCTGAAAAGCATGGAAAACTGTTCCTCTCCTGATAGTGCAGAGATCTTAGATATTCAGGGTGGAACTGATCAGAAAAAGAAAACAAACAAACAGAAAACCCCAGCACCTATACCTGAACTAATTACTGTACTTCCCTTTATAGCTAATGGGTAGAAATAGGAATGTCTGCAGCAAAAATTATCTTATTTTAAAACTGAAATCTAAAATAGGTTAGGTGAAGTGACTGTTTTTCTTTTTGATTCTCAGTAAACATGGAGGTAGGATTCAGTTGCTTAAACATCATTCTCTAGAAGCATTCTAGACTTGGTGGAACATCCTGCCTGGTGTCCAGTTCCTCCATTCTGGATGACTGTGTGTCTCCCATAAGTCTTGTGTCCTATCTGCAGTCCTGTGCAGATTTCTTGGTATTCTAGGACATCTAAAGTAATAATAAATAATAATAATAAAAAAGGTATGTTTTTAGCAAAATGAATCCATGGAAACTGATTCTTTGAGATGGAGCTATCTACATTATAAGGGCTAAACTCAATTACCCGTACACAGGTGCTTAATGCCGTTAGAGGTACCTAGTATATCTGAGAAATCTCAGTGCTGTGAGGCTAGCAGAATCCCTTGGGATAATTTGGATACATATGTATATGAATGGCATGTAAGTGAAACCTGTCCCATTCTACAGGGCTAGCTGGAGACAACATTGAGTACTGTGGGGCATTTCAAATACTGGTGGCTTACGTGCTGGCAACTGCACTGAAGCCTGATAGGTAGGATGACAATCAACTCCACATTAAGATCCCTAAATCTGTGTGCCTGTACATGGATATTAAGGCTCCCATTATAATTAGTGGAAATCTAAGCCTCAATTCAGCTGCCAACTGTACACATGTAGTGCCAACTGTTAGATCCTAAAGTACCTGAGATATCTACACTGAGGTGACACATATGCCACAGGTCTTAAAGAAGATGCACACTCTTCTGGAGCAGACACTGACAGTATATCCCAGATATGGAAACCTTTTGTGTTCTGGGATAGGTAACTGAGTCTTACTCCTCTGAGTGAGAGTACCTCATTAGCTGAGGTGCTCTTTAGGTTTCACCTATGGTAAGTAGATCACCATCCACGGTAATGGGAGGTCACATTCCTGCCTTACATGTCAGCAGCTGTATGTAGATCCCTAAATATAAATGTATTGATCTTTACTACGTCTAAAATTGTGATGAATGGAAATGTTGGTTCACCAAAGCTACGTATACAGAGTGGGACCTAAGACACTTCCCAGTTCCAGGTACACATCAATTACATCATCTCTGATTTCTACAGGAAAGAAACCCAACTATTCTGGCAGACTGGGAATTGGAGTGCTCAAAATAGGTTCCCCTTTCTGAATGAACTGAAGCTGAGGGCTGAAAGGCAAAGAGGAGCATAGATTCGCTTCAATTTAGGTGCAGCTGAAGTATCTGAAATTAACTGGTACTGTCATGTTTCTCCTCATGGCTGAAAGATATTGCTAAAAAACCTAGTCCAAGTGAAAGAAATTCTAATTGCTCTTCGTACCTTAGACAATGACTCCTCTATAATGAACTGTAACAAACTCCCACCATGCTATCACCCCTATTGGCCTCTTGTCTGATCCTCCCCAGAAAGCTTTCAACCTGCCTGTCATCCAACCCATACAACAACTCTGTACATTTGAACTTCTTCCAATAGAGGACAACCCCCAATCTTACCTGTCTGTCTTTCCTGAAGAGCCTGTATTTATCCGTTGTAGCACTCCTGCCATGTGAGCTGTTCCACCAAGTCTTAGCTATTCCAACAGCGTTATGGTATGTGACTGCATGAGTTCCTCTAGTTACTCCTATTTGTTTCTCAGGTAGTGGGCATTTGGGCATGTACATTTGAGACTAGCATCATTTTACCCCAATTTGTTCTTCCTGAGGTCTCTTGTAACTGTCTTTATGCATTCTACTTTCCACCCTTGTCAACCATTTCCTCACTTAACTATGTGTTTTTATCTCCCTCCCTCATTATTCCCATTTTAAAGCTCTCCTCCCCAGCTTCACCAACCTGGTCAGGCACAGTCCATCTCTTCCTAGTAGTCCCAGGCTGGCAGATGGGGACTTCCATTTCCCACAGTCAAGACTCTCCCTCAACTACTACCCACTGCTTCTTCCTGATGTAAATGTGTAATTCAGGCTTGGCTCACTGTGGTGCCTACCCAGGAAGAGTTTTATCCTCCATGCGTGATACCAAGGCGCTAAACCTATTCTGTAGTCGCAGGTTTGGTGGAAAAGGAGCCGTCTTCTTGCTGTCCTGACCTTCAGTCACATGGTCCCAGCTTTCACCATTGCAGTAGTCTTTGTTTGCCACCTGAATGAGCACAGTCTCTGACTGTTCCTCCTTCTGTTCAGCAGAGGGCTTGGACTCTTGTCTCTGCAAGGTCTCTGTGAGTAACCTGTCAATCTTTTTCATTTCCCGGATGCTGCATATTCTTCTCACCTCCTCCTACAGCTTCTTTACTAGGTGACACAGCTTCTCAGCCAGAGCACAGGTGCAAGCCTAGGCACCATCTTCACTTGCTTCAAACTCAGTGTGAGACCCCTGGGCTCCCTGCAGCCCAAGCTTAGTCTGAAAGGAAGTTTCTGATGTGCTGGGGTACTTACTTTTCTTGGGGCTTGGGTATCATGCCCTGTGGCACATCATCACGTTAAGCACTCCCATGCTGTCCTCAATAGTTGTTGGCTCCCTTCCACATGCCCTTCTGCACAAACTGCTGTGCAAACTATTGCATCTGTGAGCTGTTTCTGTGTGCTGTGCTCATGTTTGATGGTCACCCTCACTTTAGCCCACAGGGATATCGGCCAGGAGTGTGCCGGGGGTGCAGTTTTTGTTTTGGCTAGCTTTATCACATTAAGAACAACAAAATGACATGACAGGGAAAAAAAAATACTCAAAAATTATTGCAGAGAAAAAGGAGTATATTTTTTTTTTAAGTAAAAATGACATGTATTTTAACTAGAGATCACTGTCAACATGCAGCTCAGCATATTTGCTTTTATGTCTGACTGTACTGGCTCTTTAGCCCTGTGTCCCTCATTGCTTATCACCTGGGTTGGAGATTCCAGATTTCCCCTTTGGGACCATCACAGGCCTGCCAACCTGCAGAGGAATCTTTCTGGAGAGTTGGTTGCAAGGTGAAGACACCAGGGAGTGCCCTACAGAGTAATTTCTGTGCTTGGAATTGCAGAATCACAGAATCGATTTAGGTGGGAAGGGACTTCCGCAAACTGTCTAGTCCAACCACCTCTGCTCAGAGCAGGGTCAGCTACTGCAGGTTGCTCAAGGCCCTGTCCTGTTGAGTTACAAAGGACAGAGATACAGCCCCTCAGGACAACTCATGTAACTCTTTGATCACTTTCACAGTAAAAATGTTCTTATGTGTAAATGCAATTTCATCTATTTCAATTTGTCTCCACTGCCCCTTGTCCTGTCACCTGTCAGAAGAGTCTGGTTACAACTTCTTTTCTGCCCCTTATCAAGTGTTTTTGTACCCCGAGCTCCCTCTTCTCCAAGATGAAGACTCCCATCTCTCTCAGCCTCTTCTCACTTGGCTATTGCTCCAAGCTCTCAATCATCTTAAGATGAGACATCCCACTCTAGGATGTCCATGTCTCTTGTGCTGAGGAGCCTGGACCTGGGTACCCAGCACTCCAGATGTGACCTCGCCAGAGGGAATGATCGCTTTCCTCCCTTCCAGGACAGGAACAACCACCTCCCTTAACCTGCTGAAAATGCTTTTACTAATGCAGGCCAGGAGGCTTTTGGCTTTCTTTGCCACAAGAGCACTTCTCCATGATTCCACCACAATCAGATTGGATAAGGAAGTCAGACCCTGGGAGAGCTCTGGTGGGCATTAAACTTGTTTTCAGGGTTTGCTGTCAAGGGATATAGGACTATGGGACTATGGAGGGAGATGGAGAAGGAAGAGAACATCCATTATCAAGTGTCTGGTGTCCCTGCATGCCACACGTAGGGTGGGGAACCACTCAACAGAAACTCCTTACCTGAGAATGTGGGCATAGGGCCCCTTTAAATTCCCTTGGTGTGCCATATGTGCCCTGTGAGACAGAGGAGAGGGATGTATTGCATAACATGCTGCCGAGTCATATGGGTGGATGTGTAGAAATGCCCGTAGGATATGTTCCGTGCTGGGGCCTGTGCCACGTATCTTGCAGCGGGGATGTGAGCATGGCATTTTAAGGCAGAGGAGATTGCTAGCCTAGGCACAAGCTGTGCCATGCCAGCTGGCCTCAGTGCCAGGCATTCAGTGTACTTATATAGACGTGGCTCTAGAAACAAAATACAAGTGATCATTCTAACCATTTTATCTTTATTGTCTCCAAATTAGTTGTATCTTTCTTCAGAGTGAACAGTTCCTGACATAACTTTCAAGTTGCAGTCCACAGAAACTGACTTTTCTTAAAAGATGCCACAAAATCACAGTATTTTAGATACCAAATGGAATTTAAGATTAGAAAAGCAGAAATATTTATTTTAGATAAGGTTAGTACAATATTGAATTTGGTGATCTATTGTACCCTATGGTACCAGAAAAGGGACATTATTTTTAAGTAAAGCACATTGCTTTAAATGGAATAAATTCACAATGGGTTTTAAGAAATACTACTTTGCAGAGAGTGGTCCATAGGTGGAATATCTACTAACTAAAGAAAATAAATGTTTTTAGGAAATCAATGAATACATCAGCTTTAACTGAAGAGTATTGGTAAGCTGGCAAAGCTCAGGTTTACGTACAGTCAGCCACACTAGCTAAATGCCAGAAGGAAATTCCTGACTTAGCATACTAATTTCTTCCTAGATTTGCAGTGATTTATTTCATATAGAGTTGCTTTTTTTTGTTTCCACATAAACAAGCAATGAATGATTGTTCTTTTATGTTTTTAACTTTCAGTCCCTATGGGTTAGTGTGAACAAATTACTTGGCAAATTATCCCATTGCCTACATCTAATTTGACATTGCTGTGTACTGTACTATTCTTTCTGCTTTTGAAAATACAAAATAAATCTCAATTCAAATCCATGCAATACTCTTACAAGATGCAAATGAACTGTTGTGATTTGTTGGAAATACCTTTCACAAATATAATCTTCATTGGGGATCCCATATGCAGGTGTTCAGAAGGAGCATACATCTGGCTGTGTTAATCTTTGATCTATATGCTGAACATGTACTTTTCTATGAAAGATTTCAGACAGCCCATTCCTACGTATGTATACACAAGAGCATTCAGCCTAAGAAAAAAGACTCGGCATTTTATATGACTAATCACAGTGTGTACAAATATATATTTGTATGTATTAATAAAATATAGACTATATGTATAGTCCCAAGGAAGAGATTTGTGGAACAGCTTTCTTTTTAACTAGTATGAATCTATGATTAACTTAGTAATACATACATTAATTTCACCTGTTGAACCTTGTGCCTGCCGAAGGCAGTTCTTATCGAGCAACAGACTTGCTTACTATGATAGAATACTCCCTTCTGAAGAATGCTCCAGGTGGTCAATAATTGGACCGATCACCTTTTTTTTTAAAGTGAGTGAGAGAAGCTAAAGCACCTTTGGAGGAGTGCCTCTTTCACATTGCCTTGTCTTCAAAGTGCCTTATAGCACAGCTGGAGATGTAGTCTGTGTTAACAGGATTTCTGTTTTTTGAAATGTGGGGCAACCTATCTGACAAAATAGATCAGAACACTTTTTAATTTTTTTTGAAAACAAATTTCAGAAGCTGGGATGAAGACTGTGGAGATGGAAAATACTTTGATTTAGCTGGTTGCCTATTTTTTGACATTTGCTATAAAACAGCTATTATGCATTGACAATAGCATTTACAGATCTACAAATCAAAATTGTTCAATAACTTTTTATGTTTGACAGTTGTTTGTGAGGATATAAAAAATCCTGGCATCTTTGATGAAATGTTAACTGTTTGTTGAGCTAAATATTTCATATTCACAGTCTAGAGGGGAAAAAAATAAAATCCCTCCTAAAGCAAGCAAACTTCTTTGGCACATTTGTTAAAATTCAGACTTAAAAAAGGACTGATGTATGTATTTGAACATCTAAATGTTTACATTACTATACTATATAATAGTTTTTGCAGTATTATGTTTTCATAATTAAGAATAAATTAATGTAACAAAATAAAATATTCAGTAAGTTGAACACTAGAATCAAGGCTTACCATGAATAATTAATTCTTTACTTTGTGCATTTCGAACCAGTTTTTTAATAGCAGGATAACATGGACTAGAATTTATTTCTTATGAATTTAGCCATCTAAAGCTAAGTTTCTAGTCTAAGCTAGATGTGTAGGTTCTCTCTATAGTCGCTTCAAAAAGATATACAACTCCAGAATGTTATTGATAAAAAAACAGATGGAATTATTTACCTTTATGAGATACTTACCTCTCTTTAAACAATTAGACTGTTCAATTTTTACATAGCTAAAGCTGAATGAAACAAAACTTTTCATTCTCTATTTTTTCTTTTTTTCTTTATTTTTTCCCTCAGAAGATCTTGATTCCTTCACAGAACAAGAGAGTGTTCTGAAAAGAAGTCACAATTTTATAGGGAAGAAATTATTTGTAAGTAAGGCTCCTGTCTTACTTACTGAGTAACTAGGAATTTGAGTAGCAAGTATGCTACGGGACTGCAAGAAGAGAAAAAAGTGCTCACAATTTCAGTTTTGACAAGTGAACTAGCATTCCTGCTTGATATTGAACAAATCCCAGGAACCAAAATTTGTACAACAGAGAAAAACTCTTCCTCCCACATTGGTATAAACACTGCCGTTTGATCAGCTCTCTAGATTCCACTGATTGTATTACTGGAGGGCTCATTTCTGTTGCCAGTACGGGCATCGCATATTATGACAACCATGCCTATGGGCCCGGCAGACGTTTGGCACTGGTGACACAACATGTATTCTGTGTGTGGTTCCGGAGTATTACTTCACAGTTGGTGCAATTTGGTCCCAGAGGCTGAAAACTTCTGCAACTGAAGCACTGCAGTGGCATTGTTATGGCATATCTTCCAATTCCGGGTAATCAAGAGGGATCCAGCTCATGTTTCCTGAGATGGCTGCAAAATGACCTAACACTCAGAAAGTACAGCAAAGTGGGAGATTTGCTTCAGAAACGTGTGGCTCATCAGAATTCAAACTGTCAAATGGACATCAATACAAGATGATATGCTGCATGGTCAGTCTGGAGGCACAGGACTGGAAAATGCTGAAGACTAATGATTGCAAATAACCATATACAGTTGTATTAGCTTGTCAAAATAGTTTCAGGTGAGCTGGCCATAACTCTTTGATGATGTTGACCTTAATTTCTCTGTTCCTTACATCTCAAGAGAGAAATCAGGTATAATAGCATCTCTTGGACTTACCAAGGAAAGTTGAATTCTACTTTAATCACCTCTAAACAAGTTTATGTTTAATTACAATATCAAAAATTATGCACTTTGATCTCTTACATCTTGGTCAGGAGACCAAATACAGGGCAAATTTTCTCTACCCCATTTGAATTTGAACTATATATATATATAAAAAAATAATCCTGTGTAAGAACAACTGATACTGTTGAAGCAAAGATTTGCATTTGTTGGGTTGAGCTATGCACAGATGTTAATTTCACTAAACGAAATCTAATCATCTTCTAGATACAGAGACAGGAGCACAGTGATTTGAATTTCCTTTTTGTTTAAAGTTTCTGGTTTTGTAACTGGCAAACACATAACAACATTACCACATAAGCATCTGACAGAGTTTCAATTCATGTTTTATTCTACACTGTCTCTATATGAATTAGCAAATATATATATGGGCTGCGTTACCTTCTTACAAATATAGACACCGATGTTCAAACAGAAAATATAAAAAGTCTGTTATTATTTTGGTTGATTAAGTTATATGCAGACATTTTGTAACCAGATTATAAAGATAATTAGAGAATAATTTTCTTTTCAACTATAATTAGCCTATGTTTCAAGTTAATCATAATACATCTTGCAGAATGTTTACATTGTCAGAAATGTACACTGGCAAGTTTCAGATCTGGAAACATAGCTAACAGCCTTATGCAAATGATATGAAGTGTTTCTGTGTTGTTTTTTTTTAATTATACTTTTTTGTTTACTTTTTTTTAATCTGTGAATAAGGGTAGATACTATTCCCTGGAGGTAAGTGAACAGTTAAAAGCTTTGAACACAGTGCTTTCAAGACTTTTAATAGGATTCCCAAAATATTCAAATTTAGTATGTGCAAAGCAGGCTTACCAGGCAAATCCTCTGCTACCCCTGGCAAGAACTCTTTGGGGTTTTTGCGTAAATTTTGCAAATGAGTTGTAGACTTGAGAAAGGTCAACCACTTGACATTCTTTGATTGTACAGCAAATGATTCTGCCAGGATCTTGTTGTCACTCAACATAAAGCTGCTATTAATTCAATAAAGTTTCTCCAGTTTCTGGAGATGCACTTGAAATCAGAAGAGAATTTTAGAGTTTTCATCTCCAGGAAGGGGGTTCTGATGATTGCTTATGTTTCTAAAGTACTTAGCCCATTTCCTGAGTGCAAAATTTTCCCAAAGTTTATCTCAAGTGATTATTTTCCCTAGTTTGCTTGTGCAAACAAAAGAAAAATGAAATTGTCATGTTTATATATTTCCCATAAACATGCAGAATGCCAATAAAGTGAAAATCATTGGTTTTGTCACTGTAATACAAAAAGGTGGCTGGCTGTTACCAAGATTCTGAAGTTAAACAGGCCAACTGAATGCAGATTGTGCATACCACTCTTCAACAAGTTACAGAAGGAACAAAGCAGCGTGCATTGCGTATGCATGCATAGGCACAGCTCCAAAAAAAGCAAAAACTGAAGCAGAATTAGAGCTGACCTCTTTTGTAAACAAGAAGCTGCTGCGGTTAATTTGACTATTATCTAGTTTAAACTGTGAGTCACAGGAGGGATCTGGCCTTTACATGCTGGTTGCTGTTGTCGTGGCATCACTCATGACTGGCTGTACGACACCAAAAAGCAGTATTAGCAGGAAGAGCTGCTCACTGGCATCCCACCGCTCCTTGTTCCTTCCGTCATGATGCATGAGCTCTATGGCAGCACTGTGGAGGAACCAACACATTCAAGAAAAAAAGATTCTAATTTTCCAAAGCCTGTGATTCTGTAAGCTTTATTATCATGGAGCAGAGCCATGAGTTTTCCCTCTAATTTGAATCCACTAATTTGCATAAAATTATATAGAGAATAAGATCCTTCTCTCTCAGGCAGACAAGGGAAAAAACAGTTGCGTGGTCAAGGGATCCAAGAAGGACCTTCTCCTGATAAAGTCTGTAGTCCTGCTCTTCATCTGTCTGTTTTATGCTTGTTTTGTTTTTTTTCTCTTTATTAAATGGTGAAAACCTTTGACTTACTCTAGTCAGAATAAATAGCAAGGACAGGGACAATGATTAAGACACTTCTCTCACGTGGAACAGCTTTCAACAAATGTTAGACTTGAGAGATTCATAACTAATGTACTTCCACCTGTGTTACCACTGAAAAAGTAAATTAGAGGTGAGGAAAAAATATGTTGTTGGTTTGCAGTTTTTTCTCCTACACATGGATGATACTACTGTTCCACTCTTCAGCTATGATTACCATCAGAGCTCTTGCAATACTTGTACTACCTCTCCCCACCCCCGCCCCTTACTTGTATTCTTACCCCTATTTTAGAGAGAAAAAAGGAAAAATAAGGGCATAAAAATGACTAGGATAAGGTCACCCAGGAGGTCAGTAGTAGGTGTGAGGCTGTCATCTAGTGTGCTCTACAAGTGTCTAATTGAAGTTTTAGTTCAGATGAAATGTAATCCAGTCCATGTGACCAGATTAGAGCTCATCATAAGTGAGCCCTCAGAACCTGTACAGTGTTGAGGTTAGGTCTTTGGCAACAACCGTTTCTCTCTGCAGATTCACCCCTATTGCGCTGCAGAATATGCTGGTATATATGTTGACTCTATGCACTGAGCCACACCAAATAAAACCACAAACCCTTCTGTGTAAATAAACATATATTTATGTGTGTATGTATATAGATATATATAAACACCTCCTTGTGACTTATTGTATACGCTGCATAGAAATTTTGGTTTTGGTATGTGCTGCTAGTCATTTTTAGCACATAATCAAGTGTAATTTTACCTTTTAAGCCAGGATTGCCTCTGATAAAAGTGTAGGAAAACTTGCTCTTTGGCATCCCTCTCTTAATGGAGAAACAGCCACTCCCACAGAATGATTTCTAAAATGTTAAGATCTATCTCATGGAACTGGATTCTGTTTTCTTCTATCCAAAATACATTCAGAGACCTTTCCAATGATCAAAATATATCTACGAAGGAATACAGAAAATGGTTAAAATTAAGCATAATATTCAAGATACAACTACTGGTTTTTTGTATATATATTTTCTTTGTGACTGGCAATGCTTTTGAGCCATTTGCATAAGGATATTTCAGGCTATGCATTATTTTACTTTAAGCAAATGTTATTCAAACTACGCAAATTTGAAATTTGAAAATTCAAGCTACACTGAATTTTAATTGATGTGTAACTTTGAGATTGACTTTGGCAAAAGGTTGCATATACATTTATTATTAGTTTGTAGAAAATCCATTAATTAAAAAACACTTAAGTATCCGCAGTAAATTTGGAAGTTATTTTTAGGGGAAAAAAAAATCCTTCTAAGTCAAATTTTGTCACCTTGAAAGAGCTGTAAGATTCTAAATTAATTTTTGAAAAAAATCAATGTTTTGGAAAAAAGTTCATAAAATTGAAGCTTAGTGTTTTATTCTATATCTTATAAAATTATATTCCCTGGGAAAAGAATATGATAGTATTTTGAAAATTTTAAATATTTGTAAATGAGCACTGTAAGATATAGTAAAAAATATGCCAGATAAAAATCACATAAATACAAGTGACGAGATTTATCAGATCACCTCTGAAAAAATTCATTATGAAACCAAGCTTTCATGAAAACAATAGTTACTGAAATCCATACACAGTTAAAAAGATGTCAATACCAACAGTGAATAACATATACATTCAAGTCAAAAGAGACAACATTGGCAAAAATTCAGGAAAAAATATGCTAGTGGCATTACTATTAATTATAGACAGCCATAAATATGGCTTTCACAGTTCTATCTACACAAAAAAAAAAAAAAAAAAGATTTGTCAAGAGGCTGACTAATTCACGAAAAGATACAAATATATGGTAGGAGAAAAGAGCTGTGTCACTTCCTCTTCATTTGCTGTTTCATCCTTCTGAGAAGGTTATTCTCATCAAGAGACTAAAAATACGAAATGCCATCCCACAGTGTTTGAGACGTATGTGACACATTTTCTATTTAGAAAGAAAACAGGCAGACAGAGATTCCCCGAGGAATAAGAACAGTTACCTATCAAAATCCTTGACAAAATAAAAGATTTGGTCACTAAAACAAAGGGAGGAGTACACAGTGCATACAATATGTATTATTTTCCCTATGCACAGAATGATGTTGGCAGTGGGCAGTGGCAGCACGGCCTTACAGGAGTGGTATTTTATAGACAAAAGGAAGGTTATGAGTCTGGGCAAAGCATGCTTAGCTGAATTTCATGGCTTTGGGTTACTCGTGTCTGTTCCTTCTAGTGAGGCTGAATCAGGCACTGCAGCATGAAATTTCTTGTCTAGCAAGGTGAGTGTCATACATACTCTAGAAATGTGTTTTTATCAAGGATAACGAAAAGTTTATTTTAAAATGATTTGTGTAAAGAATATATGAAATATCATAAGAAATTGAATTCTTAAAGTAAATTACTGAAGTACTTGTGATTGCTTGCTTTTTGTGCTCACCAGGGTAGATAGACATTTCTTATTAGGAGATATGTCTAGGATAAGAATACAATAGATTTGGAAAGATCAGTCTTCCTAAACCTAAATTTAAACATATGTTAAGCAGTAGGGTAGCTGGAGATCTACATTCAGGCATGTAAATCAGATACAGAAGCACAGTTCCACCGGAAAAGAGAGTCTGATCTATTTAAAGATTTGCCTGCTACTATAAACATGTTCCTGGCCTCTGGTGCTTTTACCTATTACCCTGTTTCAGCCCTGCATCCTCAGCTATAGAGTTTATGCTACTGCAATTTTATGACCAAAGTGTTATACTGGCATCCAAAATAAGGTCTCCAACCCTTTTAATTGGATGCCTATAGTTGTAATCCAAGGCAGGGCATAGTATATTGGAGAGCAATCTACGAGAGCAGGTGCCTAGGTTTTTATATCGCTGACAGTCCACCTTGGCCATTAGCCAAGACAAAAATCTTACCATTTTCATTTTCCTCTCTGACTGATGGGCCATAGTTAAAAAATTCAGTCCTGCACCTACCAATATCAGTGAAATGACTACCAGTCATTTCAGAGGCCGGCGAATCAGGATCTAAATTCTCTCCTGCTCCTCTGGGACAAAGTGCCATATGGCAAGCTGACTGCTCTTGCTCACAGTCCTATCTTGGAGAAAGAAAAAAAGGCTATGTGATCAGACATGGGTACCCTGCACCTGCTCCTTTCTTTTTCAGCATAGCTTCAGAGTTGAAACTGCTTTCACAGTTGCTGAGTATAGGAAGTGAGAGAGAGAAAGGCAAATAAGGGCTAGCTGTATCTCTGTAGTGTCACCACAATAATACACATTTTATTCAGAGATACAGAAAGAAAAATATATGCACAGCTAGGATTTCCTGAAAAATGCCAGTTAATTTATTTTTGCCTTGCTATTGTACCTGAAATGATTTATTTTTTTATATCTTTCTATTGGCTTTATGGAATAGTTAAGAATTTGTGCTATTTCTAATGATGAATGCTGCAGACACATTTTTTAATTCTGTAGTTACTAGTGTTTTCTTGCCTTGAAAAATAACATAAGATGTCATGACTCTGAAAGTACAGTTCTTTTAATTGCTATGGGCCCATTAAAATATTTCACTTTTTATTATACCTGATACCTACTTTTCTTCTTTATATACAAGGCAACAATATTGATTAATCTTAATTTAACGAAAAGCCCAAAAAGTTATAACACTTAAGTGAAATCTAGCTCTTTAAGATTTATTGTGTAGAACAATGCAAATCAGTCCTATAGTATTATTTTCTGAAATATATTACTTAAATGTCATGAATTAAACATTTTAAGGCAAGATACTGTTATCTACTGTATCAATGTTGAAGTTGATTGACACAATATAGGCTTAGATCAGCATAATAAAAATAGTAATTAAAAAATTCTAGGCCAAATTCATTATGTAGGTAAAAGAATACTTTACCAAATATTATAGCTGCTGAGATAACTTTAATGTTGAACTACTTTTTATACAGAGTTTGCTATCCCACCCTTTAGCTAGATATTACCTTTACCTCTTCCCTTCTCTTGTGAATGAATGAATCACATTTCTAGTGGTATAACATGCTTTCATTGAAGATTCAGTGACAGGATTACTGTTATGATATATCTTCCCAATTATTTCACCATTGCACCATTTTTCTTAGCTTTAAATCACTTGCTTTTCTGTGGATTGCCTTCATACTCTTCATACTTAATGATCTTGTTGAGAAGTACTGAACTGACATTCAGGAGACTGAATGTATATTTCTGGAGTATATAGAGTATATTTCTAGACATCAACACATTTCTCTGGAAGCTTTGCCAGCCGTTTAGTCTAAGTTTCAACTCCCCGAGTGATAAATAAATAAAAAAAGTTTTCTTTTTTTCCACTTCCATGTTTCATATTTTTCTATTTAGACTTCAAAATCTCCATTGTAGAAATAATTTCTAACCATACGCGTATGCTGTATTGTAAGAGCATGGTATGGGAGTGGTATGACAGCAAAATATTTGCTGACTATTCTGCCATAGCTTTGAATAAAAGTCATAAGCCCATTCCCATCTGAAGAATTCTTTATAAGTGGAATTATATATTTTATAATAATCTCAGTTAAAGTGAACAGAAATCAATCTTCAGTTTTATTTGTGAGCAGCACTGTCCAGATATTAGCACCTTAGAAATCTCAGAAATGCCACAATTCCAAGTCAAATAAATTTGCAATGAATTTGGATTCCTGTAGTAATTCATCTTTTCAAATGTCAAACCCAAAATTGTTTTTTTTCTAATTATTTGCTTATCTTTTTTTCTGTTGAAATGTTGAGAAAAATATTTTATGAAACTCTTATTATTAGGCCACTCACAATTCAACTTAGCACTTGAAGCACCTTATGTGTCTTTTGTCCAATTGACATATCAATGTGACTCTAACATATCCTTTCTCTCTCCATCAGAGTATCTGTAGTGAAATTTAGGTCAGCTGTAACAAAAAGTTTCTGCTTTCCTGAGCCATAGTATCTGTTCCTTCTATTGCGAATAATGTCATGCTCCCATGAGTTGCAGAAAGAAAACCTGACTTTTCTTTTTTTATATTGGGGCTTTGCTCTCTGTTTTGTTCTATATGACTGTATTTTATTTTATATATCTCAAAACTTTAACAAACCTAAATAGATATATGCAAACTCTCAGTGCAATTCTATATAGTATTCTTTTCTTCTCTCTTCTTTCTCTGAATGGTCAAACTCCTCAACTGGTGCCTCTGAAAGAGGCAGAATCAAGTCCATTATTTCTTTTATTAATGTTACTTGTCACACACATTTGAAGAAAAAAAAAATTAGTTCTGAGTAGAACTACTAGTAGTTTAATGGATTACTCAATCCATCAAAAAAGATAAAAATTAGATCTGTATGTTTGCAGTTAGTTATATAGATACTACATAGACTTACACGGTGAAAATATTTAGATGCTAACATATTCAGTATCCCAGCAATTTCTTATAAACAACACAGAGAGCAAAGAAATTATGACAGAAAATATTTTTATGTATTCTGAACTATTTTAATGAAATAGTAATTATCAGAATAGTACCACAGTTATTTTCATGTTAATGCAATATAATTATATACAATTTTATTATTTTCAATAAAAGGAGCTCGATAAATAGACTATCCAACATGTATTAATTTGCTTCTATTCTGTCCTTATATTGATGTGATTTGTTAATGTTAACATCCAAGTCAGGAGATTAGAGTTTATGAGCCATAGGGAAAGAGTTGGAACCTGGGGCCAGAAAGTAAGTTGAAAAAATGCAGGTGTATGCAGCTACAGCTTCTAAATAGGAAGATTCTTCATTTATTGGGTTTTTCATCCTCAGAATGAGATACAAACATCAACAAATGAATTTATAAATGCAGTCAGGAGATGAGTAAGAAATTACAACCTCTTTTTAGGGAATCATAAAGTAATTATTAAAGGATCCTACATTTTGGTTAATCATGCTGGTAAAGGAATTCATACTAAGACATATGCAAATTTATGATGTTAAGTCACAATACAAAGTCTTTTTGTCTAGAGTTGTGTTTTTAAAATGATCACATTCTATGGAAAATTGACTACCTGAAGTAAAAGTGATAATATTGTCTTTTAAGTCTTCAGCGATCTAGATAAAACCATCATACCTTTTTGGTATTTTTTTATAATACCCCAATTTTATTTTCCAGAAATCTGGTTTTAGTGTTTCAAAGTATAAAAGTTCCTAATGTCTCCAAAAGACCTAATTAACTGATGGTCATACTTTACTTTAGTCCCAAACCTGTCTATGTTTACCTATGTTAACTGCAGAATTAATAAACCCCCGTTCTCACTACTTAAAATAAATTTTAACAGGTATAAAACACCATTAAGAGCTATTTACACTAACAGAATTTATTTTAAAGCATTTCTGTGTTTTCTGTATGAACAAATATTTTATAGTTTAAGACCTTGCTGCAAAGAAGCTCATATTTTAATCCCACAAGGAAGCAAATCAGCTTCCAGCATTTTGAGAATCAACTTTGGTTTCACCCTTAAGTATACTTTACCAATCAGGTAAAAGAAAGACAATTTTATTTCTTAAAAATACAAAATTAGTATCTTATTAAGGATAAAGTTATATGTCACTTCTGAAACAACATCACATTTTTAATCATGCACAGTTACCTCTGTTGTTTAATTAGTGAGGTCTATCATATGTATCAGTCACAGAACAAGGAGGTTTACTGACCAGCAGCCTTGTTGAAGTTTTGTAGAAAGAATATCTGATTTCTAATTGATTTATTTATTTACACTTTTCTTTCAAAGATTTTCCTTTTCTGCCTCATTCCTTTACTGACATGGCAATTAACCAACATTTCTGTGGTTAGGGAGGCCCTCATAGCCAGACCATTAAAGAAAACAACTAAATTATGCTTTCTCTTGATTTGGTGAGTCTTTTAAAACTATATAGAAGGACAAACCTTGTCTTTTTCATTTTGTACCACATGTCAAACTGGTAGAAAATATAATTTTTAAGAATAAACATATAAGTCAATTTTCAAAAAACTGGAATGGAGTATTTCTTAAATTAAGTCATTGGAGCTGTTATTTCTGTATCATCTTAGTCTTTCTGCTTCTTGTTCTAGACATCTGCCATGTCATAATCATACTATTTAACTTCATATTAAGCTTCTCTTTGTATGCCTATAGGTTAGAAAAAGTAACACCTGAAAGATAAAAAAGGGGATTTTCAATATAAAGTTAGAGTTGTGAAATCCACATCAGGTGATGTGTCAGGAAAATCTAAATGCACATGAACTCATGCACTCTCTGAAACTCCCTGTTGTAGAGAGAGTGCCTCCACTGCCATATTTCAGTGAGGAGGCACCTAAATTCTATCTAAATTCACAAACTAGGTAATTAGGGCACCGTAACCAAAATTAAGAGCTGTGGGCCCAGGAAAAGGGCTTCCAGGTTTACCTACCTCACAAAAAAATTGTATGAATTTCTAATCTATTTTGAAAAAAAGCCCAAACAAAAAATAAAAATCAACCCAAACCCAAAAAACAAAACAAAACAAAACAAAAAAAAACAAAGCAAAAAAATGACACTACAACTCTAAATTTTCAATGAATAAACGCAGTATTTAGTTTTAGGCATTTCTGAGACTTTCAGTCTGACCTTTGAGTTCCTTATTGTTATTAGGTTCTTAGAAGGTTGCAAAACCTTGTACAATGGGTGGTCTGAGAGGTTTTTGGGATTTAAACAGCTAAACTCCACCTCCATCACAGTTCAGGTGCTTCGTGCCTGTGCTTTTCTTACTATTTGATAGCAATTCATTTATTTAAAAGAGATTTGAGAACTTGTGGATAATGGTGTTTCTTATTTCCTGGATCTGTCAGTTGATGTACTGATATGAGCTACATAACTGTTGAATACTTATAATTGTAACTGAAAAATCAATGGAAGCTAAGATTTGAATGAATGAGGTTCTACACAGAGATAATATATAATGCTATGTGCTCCAGAAAACACCAGGGCATGTAATTTTTAATTGGTCATTCAAAACCAGCAGATACTTTGACCTTAAATATTGGTGCTTCGGTTCTTCCTTTATAAAAGGGGGATGGCATTATTTTTCTTACACCAGTGTTGTGAATATGAACTGGTTAATACTTCTAAACAATGCAGTGTTTTGGTGGTGAATAATTCTCTCTTCACAGTGGTGTTCACATAATATGCATTGAATAAATTGTGAGATTTCAAAGCGAACAATGGGTAGAATAACAACCTGTAGTCAAAGGCAATCATCAAATCACCATCTGTTCACCAAGTAAATAGGAAAAGTATAAACAAGTCATTAAAGTCTATGTTACAAAATTAATAAATTACACATTCACAAGCAATTCTGTAGGTTCCAAAGGACTGAGAAACTATAAAAATTTCAAGGTTAGTATCTGATGGGAGGAGAAGGTTTCACAAGACATATGGCTTTGAATGATTTGGCTTAAAAGGAATCAAAACTATGGTTGGAATTCAGTTTGTGGTTAGACATCTAAATGTAAGTAACTGCCTACGTGTTACTGGCTACTCATGAGTGTCCTGGGTTCAGCTGGGAAAGAGTTAATTTTCTTCCTAGTGATTGCTGTGAAAGGAATGTCAATAATACCTATTGTTTTTGGTTGTTGCTAAGGGATGTTTACACTAGTCAAGTACACTAGTCAAGTTTTTTCAGTTTCCCATAGAAGTATAGACAGAATGATAGAATGATCAATGAAATATTCCATACCACAGACGTCGTGGTCAGTATATAAATGAGGATTAGCCAGGGGGCGGGAATCTGCAATTACTGCAGATGTCTTGGTTGTTCTTCAGTGAGGATACTTGTTGAAACACCTAACTTTTTCTATGAGCAATAGAAATAAAGAACCTGGAGATGGACTTTAGATTCCATTCTCTACTTTCAACACTTAAACATAAAAGTTCCTCCTCAACTTTTGTTACAATTGAAAAGGGGTAAGTTAGCAAATACAAACTCAGTAAAAGTATATTTTCTAATGTACTGTTATTGCCAGGTGAATTCATGCTGATACTATTCATATTCACTTAGCAAATATTTACCTAACAAAAATTATTTGGATTCCTCAGCAACTAATAATTCACAAGACCAGGTGCGCTATACAAAAGATGTTTGTAATACGATGAGAGGAGAAGGAGTCTATTGACGCTTTCTACTTAAATAACATCACAATTTCTTCCAAACTTCCGTCTGAATATGATACTATAATGCTTTCAATTCTTAGAGATAAGTAGGAAGAAAATGCACAACTAGCTAAAAGACCTTAGCTCTCATGAAGGATTTGTATGCTTCTTATGTATAAATTCGATTGAAGCTTAACACAATTCCAGTGTTTCTATCTCATAGTACATAGTGTTATCAAGAAGGATAACTAAAGGGAGACCAAATGACAACAGGAGTATTTTTTAACTTTTTTTTTTTTTTTTTTAAGTTACCAGTTCAAGGCTGATGGGTGTGTGTGGGTGTGTGTGGGTGGTGGTGTTCAAAGTTAAAAGTTGAATACTGTCAAATGAGCTATGTGGAATTCAGTACAGTTTAACATTTACCTTTCAGCTTCCAGTGGAGAGGAATGGTATGTAGCTATCACAAGAAAAATTAAAGCGTGTAGCCCACAAGCAACGCACGTTGCTCACAGGCATTGAACTGTTGCAGTTTAACACCGGTAGGCAGCTCAGCCCCACACGGCTGTTTTCTCACTCCCCCACAGTGGGATGGGGGAGACAATCAGAGGGCCAAAAGCACAAAAACTCATGGACTGACATAAAGACAATTTAATAGGTAAAAAAATAGCTGCACATGAAAGAAAAGCAAAGTAAGGAATTCATTCACTACTTCTCATCAGCAGGCAGGTGTTCAGCCATCTCCAGAAAAGCAGAGTTCCATCACACGTGACAGTTATTTGGGAAGACAAACACCATAACTCTGAACAGCCCCCATTCCTCCTCCTTTTTCTTAGCTTTTTTTGCTGAGTATGACATCGTATGATATAGACTATCCCTTTGGTCAGTTGGGGTCAGCTGTCCTAGCTGTGTCCCCTCCCAACTTCTTGCACACCCCCAGCCTACTTGATGGTGGGCTGGAGTGAGAAGGAGAAAAGGCCTCCATGCTGTGTAAACACTGCTCAGCAATAGCTAAAACATCCCCCTGTTATCAGCACTGTTTTAGTCACAAATCCAAAACATAACACCATACAAGCCACTATGAAGATAATCAACTCTGTAGCAGCAAAAACCAGTAAAGTACAGTACTAGTATTAATTTTTCATTTCTGGTAGCTAACTGGACACTAAAAGAAAAATATTTTGCAAAAGGTTCTGTTTTCTCTCTTCCCAAAAACAATAGAGGGGAAAAAAAATCTGGAGAGAAAAACAGTAGAAATAGAAACTCTTTTTCCACACCGCTCACAGAACTGAGGTCAGAAAGGTAACAGCAAGAGTGATCTTCCTGTTAGGCATTAACTCAGTGTCTTCAATACCTACTCATGATGCAGCTGACCTATTTCAGTTCTCTGTTCTGTAAGATTTTCTTGCCCACTCAGATGTTTTATGTTGCTGCTTTTTAGCTGCTAGAGTCTAAATGTTGTAATACGTTTAACAGAATTACTACCATCAGTCTTTACTACTGAAGAAATGTTCAAAGGCATAGCTTTGTAGCATAATCTAATCAGAAAAATCTGGGTAATTTTAACATTTCCCATTTGATACTATTAGGTTTATGTTTTTGACATATTACATTCAAATTACAGCTTTGGCTGCATGCATTCTCCATCAATTTATTGCACTACAACTTACCACATTTATGTGGACCAAAGAAATATACCTTATACTTAAAGCCAAGAATTAATGGTTCATCCAGCTGATATCTCAACAGTTTAATTGTCTTTAATCCAGATATATTTACTGGAGAAAATTAAGTAATGAAAATAAAATTAAAAAAAAAAAACAAACCACAAGCACAAAACCATCCAAAATCAAACAAAAATAATGATTCTCCTTTTATTTTTCCCGTTTAATGAGTTATCTGATTTGATACTTATCTTTTGTTTTGCTGTTTCGCCTTATGAATTTATTTCCTACAGTTTTATTAGACTCAGAATTTAGGGATTCTCCTTTCAGTGGTTGTTTTTTGGGTTTTTTCTCACTACCTCATTTGTTGGCTTCTCCAGTTCTTAATCCATGTCAGTATCCCACTGTGAAAGATACAGGTTGACTCACACTAACAGTTAACAATCATCGTCTTTCCTTCAAGTCCACGCTATGTCTCACCTCCTTCCACTTCCAACAGGGACTGAAATCTGTTCCTCAGTTTGAACTGCAATTCCTGATTGTACTATTGTTTTAATTCATTTTCATGTTGGTTTCTTTGCTGTTTTCTGTGCTAAGTTCAGTCTTTTTCAGCTTTAATTTCAGTATAGCATTGCCAAGACTTCCTAACTGCTGATACAAGCTGCTGAGCATGCCTTTGCAATTTGGATAGATGACCTGATTTTAAAATTGATACAGATGTAATTAGTGTATGCTGGGTTTATTGTTGTCGTTGTTTTTTATTTTATTTTGCCATCTGGCAGGCTCTGGGTTTCTTTGTATAAGGAACAGAATACTCAAAAACTAGGTCAAAAACATCAGGAACAATTCTGTGAATCACTGCTCATTGTTTTAGGCATTGATTCCTTTCAGAGATTAGATATTGTTGGTCATACTGTGGAGGAAAGAACAATGGAACTGGTGTTTGCCCTTTCCTTATGCCCCTGATGGGTATACTGTAGAATACTACTGCTGTAGTATTGACATCTTCAGGAATCTGGTCCATATGAATTGCAAATAAGAACAGACATACTAGTGTAGAGAAAATTGCACCAGGGTCTACCTCTGGCAGCGTCCAGCAGCAAATGCCCAGGAAAGAGCAGAATAACAGAGTGAACTCAGAGTAACGCTGTTGAAGAATATTTTTTAAGGTCCCAACAGTCTGAAAAATTAGGACCTATTAAATCAGAAATCATCTTTGAGTCTGTTCTACTGCAGATATCCTACAAAAAATAAATGCTATCAAGATAAGATTAACATGATTTTCATTATCACAATCTGTTGCAATATTCTGCTGAGCTTGCAGACATAACTGTTCTCTCATTCTGTTTCTGTGCTCCTCAGATGATTTAGCATTCCTACCCATGTGCCCACTTAAGGTTCTTCTCCCTATTCCAGGTATCTTGACATCTTATTTATGGTTTTCAGTAATCGGTAAATGACTGATATACATTAAAAAGAACATAGATAACGGTGCTTTTGTTTGCATTTACAAGGGACTGTAGAAGTACAGAAGAAAAAGGGATACTTTAATCAGTAATCATGCTCCAGGAAATAGACTAGCTATGTTTGTGGAGACACAAAATAACAGCTCATTTTATAGCCGATAATAGACAAATATAAATCCCTTTCTACAAATACAATCAATAATAGACATGATAAATGCAGTATTAGCAGTACTGTTACAGAAAAGAATGAATGAAGTGTTATTGCTAGGCAAATACAGCTTTCACAAGTTAAATCAGGTTTTGCCATTATTCTGAATATCGATGTCCACAGCGTTCTGCCAAGTAAAGTATTTCTTGACATTACCTCTTATTTGTAATCAAGTCCTTTGAGTGACTGCCAACTCCATTTGGGTATAAAACTGTCACCAGAAATCAATACAATTGCTTGTAGAAGAAAATGTTTTTTTCACATTGGAGCTGCCACTTTTGGCATAAAACTTCTCACATAGTCTAAAATAGCAACTAACTGAAGTGTCACATTACTATATTCAAATAAATGGAAGGAGCCAAAAATTCGGTAGCTGCATATTAGCTGGTATTTGGAGAAACTGAAGAACACCACAAAGGCTTATTTACAGTAACTTATAATATAAAAGGCTATCATGAGGGGTTTTTTTGATCTCAGCAAGCAAAGTGTCATGAATACAAATAAAAGGTAATTTGTTAATCATAATCTACAATGTATTTATATGCCTCTGAACACAGAAGATTTTAAATTAAAAACAAAAGTGAGAAGACAGATACACAGCGACATCAGTGATCAGTGGTTGAGAGCTCTGTCTGCGTTCAAGGATTGGTACTCCTAGGTCACAATAATAGATAGCAGTCAAATACTTCTTCTGTTTCTAGAATTCATTTTATTTTCCTACCTATTGCTTACTCAAGATCTCTAACATCCAAGCCTCTGGGACCAAGAAATATTTTACCTACTTACTGCCCTGATCACATACTGCCTATTCTTATCCTTTCCTCATAAACTGTGCAACACTTTAAGACTGACTGCAGGAAGTAAAGCCCCAGGTAGCAGCCAGCTTTACGATCACAATAACAGCTATAAGGGTGCCAGACTTCACAGAGGAACTGTTGAACTTGCATGCAATTCAGCAAAACAATTCTAGTGGCAAAGATGTATTTTAAAGCAAGAAATTTAATCTACCAGAAAGAGTCAAGTATTAACTATTATTTGTTTCTGACATCACCAGTGCTGTCATAGACACCAGTCAGACACCCATCATTTCAGATTAGCAGTCAGACCAGATGGTGCCAGGACTGCTGGCCATGCATCTGAAGCCCCTGGTGAGGTTGTCACAAAAGGATACAGAAATCTGATTCATATCTCAGTTGGTCTGTCTTAGGTTGTGAGGAGTTAACCCACTGAGGTTCTGACATGCAGAAAAAAGAATAAGTACTTAGGATAACTCACAACATGAGTAAATAAGGGTATCATATATGTTGATGTGCATATCTGAGTGATTCAACCCATCTTAAAAGAGATCTGCAAAATAATTTGGATTAAGTTCAAGAAGTCCCTTATTTTTCTATTAATTGTAAAGGAAGTCTGGCCAACCAGATCTTGTGCAGATGTGTACACGATAGTTAACATTAGGTGAGATGAGTGTCATTCCGTGTCTGAAATTATGAAAATGGTTCAAAACATGCAGTTTTGAAACCACAGGGAAGCAAAGAATAAAATTGCAGCCTGGTAAGCTTTTCACTGTGTTGTCCTCCTCTTTCTCACTGAGGAAGCCGGGACATTAGTAACATCAGTCCTGACACAAGCAGGTATATGACAAAGATTTACGAGAATCTCTTTCAAGAAACTTTCATCTAATTATAAAGCTTACGGGTATGTAATGTATGCTCAGAGTGATGTTGCCAGTGTCATTTACATAAACTTGTTAAAGCACTTCTGTGGCTCATTAGATGTGTTTTGATTTCTAGCCTGACAGAAACCAAACAGAAATGTATCATTTCTGGGAAAAATATTTTGGGAGAAAGTGTGGAATAAGGAGCTGGGAAAAGCTGGCCTCCTTGCCCTTTGAGCCCCTTAGTAGCAAATAATTCAGAATACAGAGGGCCAGAGAAAGAGCATGAGTATGTACACCAATTATTACTATACTGATCTGCAGGGCACATCCTGGCTTCTGGTTCCTGTTTCAAGGCCTATATATGCATTTTACACTAAGAAATAACTGTCTTAAAAAGCCATATACCTCCCCTACACCACCACAGCAAACAAAAAACAAAACAAAAAATAAAACAGAATTCATAAGCACAGAATGAAACTCTGTTTTCAGTATGGGCATTAACGCACTCACCAGACAGGTGCATGTTATAATTCTTAATTCAGACATGCTTAAAGAGATTCTGCAAGCCAGTTCTCAAGCTTTTGATCAAGGATTCGAATTTCTGGGCTATTATATGAAAGACAGGGAGTAACATCTTGTAATCAGTTCTTTCAAAAAAAAAAAGTGTGACAGTTCAAAAGAATATTCTGCATTCTTGATCTTAGGTGAAGGTGCAGCCTTGCAAATCTGATTTCGGTGCTAGATCTGCAGAAAGAGATGGGGATTCACTCTCTGGAGACCATGTCTTCTAATAATTAACTTTAGACAACTTCTACTTTGAAGAATAGGCATTGAAACATCAGTAACATCTTTGTAGGATCCCATCTGCTGTTGATATCTTATGTAGAAACAACTGGACCTGAGTTAGAATCATAGAATCGTTTAGGTTGGAAAANCTTCCCTACTCCTGCTGGCCACACTATTCTTGATACAGGCCAAGATGCCATTGGCCTTGTTGGTTACCTGGGTGCATTGCTGGCTCATGTTCAGCCGGCTGTCCACCAGGACCCCCAGATCCTTTTCTGCCAGGCGGCTTTCCAGCTGCTCCTCCCCAAGCTGTTAGCATTGCCTGGGGTTGTTGTGACCCAAGTGCAGGACCCGGCACTTGGCCTTGTTGAACCTCATGCAGTTGGCTTCCGCCAATCAATCCAGTCTGTCCAGATCTCTCTGCAGAGCCTTCCTACTCTCAAGCAAATCAACACTCCCGCTTAATTTGGTGTCATCTGCAAACTTACTGAGTTACCTTGCTTGAAATATGAGTCACTACAGCTTGTAACATAGACCGCAAGCAGCACATTTGATACATATCCAGAAGAGTTTTGGGCCCATCTACAAAAAGCTCTGCAAGAATATCCTGTGTGCTTTTAGGATCCAGCAGTAAATTGCACTTTACATAGGGGCATAGGCTCTGATATATATATGCAATTTTGTGTGGGTTAAAGGAGGAAACGTCCTTCTGGCTTGGAAATAGGTTGGGCCTTTGAGCTTGAAATAATAGCATGATCTTCTTGATTTTTATTGGGTTTTTTATGTGTGTGGGGATACAGTGTTTTTTTGGTTCTTTTTTTCTTCCAGGTGGTTTTAATCATTATATTCAGGTGGCATTTATTACATTAGTCCAGCCTTTTGAGTTAGAAAATCAGGTATCACCATGCCTTGTCATTCAGACTGTGTTCACTCAACTGTAAGTACATGCAAAAATGTGTTTGTAAAGATATGATAATTATTACCCAGAAATCCCTGAGTATCTAAGAAAAAAAAGAGCTGTTAAAAATATCAATTTTATTAAATATTAATTCAAACCACACCCCAAACTAAAAAAAAAAAAATAAGTAAAAAAGAATAAAAAAAGTTAAGATGTTTTAGAAGATGCAAAAACCTTACCGTGACAGAATAGACAGAAATACAGTCTTTTACATACACTTTCCAAATTATTATCACTCTGACCTGGGAAAACTCCAAATAATATGGTTTTGTTCTAATCAGTGAACACCAAACAGGTATGACAAGCAAAGCCACTTATGAACACAGAAATTACACAAAAATAACCTCACTGTAAATGAAAAAGGTAGTAGAAATTCCGTAGTCTCAAAGATAGATAAACTTCATCTGGAGAATACCACATCATTTCCAGCAGTTATGGTTACCATATGTCTATGTAATTTTGATGTATAAAAAACATAAGTTTTTTTACTTTTCCTAATATGAAACTAATGAAAAAATAAGAATACAAAGAATAGAAATTCTCTTTACTACAAAAATATGAATATTAACAATGAAGTAACCTCACCATATGATTAGGATAAGTATTATGGTAAAAATATTGAACTGAAAAGCAGGGGGAGTGGTCCTATAAAACAATTTGCCTACTAGAAAATACAGTCTCTGAGCACTACAGAAATTAAAACTTTTTGATACAGATGGTTCTTTGGTAAGAATTTGCATGATAATATTATATACAAAGATCATGCTTTCTTCATGGATAACAAAAAAAATTCCAGAAATACTAGATTTAAGTATTTAAAATTGACTTTTCCTTTAACTAACAGGAGGATTTTTGTTTCAGGAAGATGTTTTCAGATCCATAAGAATTTGGAAAGTGGAACTGCATTTAATATGAAGAGACTTTGAAAGTTTTCAAACTTTCTTCAATGCAGGCAACAGAGTGTGATGCAGATGAAAAGCAGCTTCTCAAGTCATAAAAAGCTTTATGATTTTCACAGGATCCAACAAAGTATTTTTGCCCTCCTGCATAGGTAGTCTACAAACCCCTGCATGACACTGCATCCCATAACAAAAATGCATAAATGAGCTGTATTGTACTATATTGTTTAGCTACATCCTGAAGAGTTTAAAAAAAAAAAAATCACTTTAGTTTTAAGGTTTAGACAGATCCCATAAAAAGGATGCTAGGTTTTTTGTATCAAATCATAGCCCCTCCACAATACTAATTTAAGTTTCTTCTAATATAGATCTAATTTATCAAGTAATCACAATGTAGAGGACAACAGTTTGAAATCTCAATATTGTGATTTTTCGGTTTTTTTTTTTTGTGAAGACTGCTTACTTTATGTTTTCACTTCTCCTTAGGTGTTTTGAAAATTTTGGAAATACCATCAACAGTTTCAACTCAAAGTCTGTTTTAGTGCTGCATGAAAAATTATTTATTATATGTTCTGTGAAGAGTAATTTTGTCTGTAAGCCATTACAAAGGATTGAATAGAGGAGGAAACAAAATATACAGTTAGATATCTAACACCTTTTACTTCACTATAACATCAAAAGATAATAGTTGTTATTCACATACTTTCAAAAAAAAACCAAAACAGTCTGAGCTGAAAGTCAGAGTGCTTGTCTGTATGACAGAAGAATATTTTCACTGCTGGCTTTCAACTTAACCAAAATTTTCAAGGATACTGTAATATTAGAGAACATTATTGTAGCCCAGCGCATTCCTGTGCTTCACTTTGTCCATCTGTAAGAGATATATAAGGAACTTCGTGACTCCTAAACTAGATCTCCCACACATAATCCTAGAATTGAAAGGAGCAAAGCCAAAATTGCTCTCAAATGCTGAGATTATGAGCTCCTGTGCCTTGCCCCCATCGCTTTACTGCTTTCAGGTGTAAAACGCCAATTGTGAGTGTTAGTCTGTTGTGCCATGTGCAGCATCACTCTAAGCTGAGCAAACTTCGTGCTTCTGCACAGCGTACAAAGTAGAGCTGGCTTCTGAGGATTTTAGATTAGCAATGCTCTCCTGCTATTGACGAATTCTTGAACTTTTATTTTTAACTGCCTTGTCAAGTCAGTCTGAGGTATCAGAGGTAAAATTCAGTTGTTTCTGGATTTGTGTGTCCAGCAGCAGAACTACAGGGAGGCATCCAGATTCAGATGTAGACTCTAAACAGAGGTGTCTCAAATGTAGGTGTTTATAGATGAGCTAAATGTCTACAATTATACTCACCAGAGAACTAGTGCTCAGGTTTTCACTCCTACACACTTACTGCAGCCTAATGGTAGGATGCCATAAGATATCCAAAGCATCCACACAAGGCTAGTAAGTACAAAATTGGCTTGTGACAAACCTGTGTTCTTCTACAATGGCAGCTGTAGTCCAAGTAGAATGCCCCACAGTGTTGGGAGAGATAGTAGGCACGTATGTTTAGGTAACTGATTGCAGTTTCTAGTCAGCTGATAAAATATAAACATATAGTTTAGAGTGAGCAGAAAGCCTCTCCAGATTGTATACTGAATTAAATTGTCTAGACATTAAAATTTTGTGCCATTTGAGATGCCAAATAGTATTATTTGAGATAATCAATAGGTTATTCAAAACAGTAACATGGAGCTCGCAGATATGACAGAGAAGAGACTTGTAACCTGTCAGATCCAGTAGAAGGGATGTCTAAGACTATCTAAAATTGTACTAGAAATGTATTGACAGGCAACTGAATCTTGCCCTAGCCAAGACAGTGGATGTAGAGCTTGATTCAGATATTTACATATGGCATGTGATGTCAATTTGGATGCCCAAAGACATAATGCCTATAGTTGATGTTCTGCAGCAACATAGACCTACCATAGGTCATACTTGTCAGCTCTGTGTAGATGTCTCAGAAGTCATGTGACATCTCAAATAGTGCTAAATTAAATATCACATGTATTCACCAATATGTAAGTGTCTACAGTATGGATCTTAATCCTACCGCTTTAATAAGTATGACTTTATTTTCAGCCACTTTTCCCAAAATTGACTTTGAAATTAATGTTGCAGGCATAATCTGATTAAACAGCCACAAAATATTGAAGCTGAAGGTCTGCGTATGTCTTTATAGCAAAGTAAAATTAGCAAAAAAGCAAATATATTTACTGTTTACTGACCTTTTTATCCAAGACACCCTGTCACAAGAACTTTAGCATATATACTTGCTTTCCAGACAACTTTGTGTCTACTTTAAGATCAAGGTTTAAAGCCCTGTAAAGGAATCCTGTGAAAGATATACATAAAAGCATTTTCAGGCCAAAGATTTTTGTAGCCTAAACTTCAACTTGCACAGACAAATTTTTCATTAGTCTAGTCTTTCAAAATGATTAAAGTTTACAAATATTTCCCATTTCTATTTTCTTTACTGTTGTTCATTACAGCTGAACTCAATGAAGATACCACAACTAAGAAAGCTGAGGCTGAAATGTTGAGAATGTGGCAGATGGGGATGATAAGAAAACAAATTGTTTCCTCCAAGACAGAGGCTTGACCATTGAGCAAAATGTGCTGGTACTACTTTATGCTTTTCATTTAATATCAATGATAAATATATATGATGTATTTCAGTAACACTAAGTAAGACACTAAGTGTCCCTTTATCTAGAAAATAATTATAAAACTTCCTGCAATAAGAACAGAGAACAATCACACTCCTAAAATTATCATAGAGAATCAAAAGCAAAGATAGGCCAAAATAAGATGACCTTATATTTAGATTGTATTGCACTCAACAACTATAATAATAAACTACACAATATGGAGGAAAGTTTCTGATCCTCACTTATTTTACTGTTTTAGATGTAACTAAAATTTGACAGAACAAAACAAACCTTTGCAATGGTTACACGATAACCCAGCAGAAAACTCTACAGGTTTCTATGAGTCTAATACTTGTTTTCTCAGATAGCCAGTGAGTAGGAGTGCATGATCATGGAGATTCATTTTGCTTCCCTTCAAAGGGTCACGAGACAGGAGTTCCTAAGGGAGGAATCATGGAAGAGGTTCAATAAATATTCAGTCATGTATAAATCAATGACATTTTGCAAACCTTGTAGAAAGAGGTAGATACAGGAATATGAGAATCTGGGGGGAAATGGGAGTCTTTAAATAAAATAGTCTGCCACAACCGGCAGAAGACATTCAAATTCTGTTCAGAACTCAGGTGCAAGCCATTTTTGGAATGTATTTTTTTCCCCTTGAATACAGCCCAACCATGGCAAATCAAGCACAAAGTTAGGTACGTAGAATATGTATGACTCTGTGGTTAGCTTGCTTCAAGGAATCTGATTGAAGATAAGCAAAGAGCCCCAGGCAGCTTCAGTCTTACTTAGTTTCTGTCAAAACCAGTGATGTTCCCTCAAGCCCCCTTTAAATGGATATATATTATTAATTCATACTTTTTTCCCCCTTAACTTGATACTTATGACTCTTCTGACATCTCAGACAGCCAAAAAAGGAAGGATCCTTAGTATCATCCACAATATCAAAGAAATAAATGCCCAGCTCCTGAATATCTTAAAGACTGACAGAATCACAGAATCAAAATCATAGAATTACAGAATCACGGAGTAGTTTGGGTTGGAAGGGACCCTTAAAGGTCATCTAGTCCAACCTCCCCTGCAATGAACAGGGATATCTTCCACTAGGTCAGGTTGCTCAAAGCCCCATCCAGCCTGACCTTGNATCCACCAGTGCTGTGATGGTTTGGGCCCAAACAGGTGGAACCTGCTCCTGTTTTACCTCAAACCAGGACAAATACGTTCAAGTCCTTCTCTGCAGGGCTGCTCTCAATCCCTTCATCGCCCAGCCTGCATTGATACTGGGAGTTCCCCCAACCCAGGTGCAGGACCCTGTACTTGGCCTTGTTGATCTTCATGAGGTTCACATGGGTCCACTTCACGAGCTTGTCCAGGTCCCTCTGGATGGCATCCCGTCCCTTGGGTGCGTCAACCGCACCACCCAGCGGGGTGTCATCTGCAAGCTTGCTGAGGGTGCACTCAATCCCACTGTCTCTTTCATTGATGAAGGTATGAAACAGTACTGGTCCCAATATAGACCCCTGAGGGACACCACTTCTCATCAATCTCCATCTGTACATTAAGCCATTGACCATTCGTTCTCCTCTTTTTTTCAGTTTCCCCATACTTCTCAATCATTGAAAGAACAAAGACTTCCATTGTTTCTGAACAAATAAACCAAGATTGTTGAGCATAATAATTTATTATCCATAATGCCAATAAGACCTTGTAATGAACAGAAAAAGTAAGAGACATTACAGTTTTGCATTCTTCTAAGTATTTTTGCTGAACACCAGTTCTGTCATTTGCAAAGATCTCTCTCCGGTGTATAACAATTTTTCCTTTTTTTTCCCCCAAACTCTGCAGGTGTGTAGCCCCATATAAAGCCCAAATGCTATAAAGCATTTGCAAAAATAAGTATTAAAACTAACCAAGTGATATGGGAACTTTTGACTTCTAGGACAAAGACAAATCGAGACAGCTACCATCAAGAAATATGAGTGATCAAGCAACTATGGATTACTTTGATCCTCTTTTATTCAGCAATAAAACATCACCTATTTTATCTCCTGTCTTAATCTATTTATCCCCTTACTTTTGCACTTAAACTTCCTTGTTTCTTTTCTTCATCTAAGAGCGGTTTATCTATCCTTTCAGAATTCTCAGTTTTGGTCTGGGAAAATTCCCTGCTTTTATGGTCTTTGAAATAACTGTACAAAACTTATAATAATGCTTTAAAACTCTTACAACTTCTTTATTTTTTTAATTATCAAATATTTTTGTTACTTTCTTCCTCTTTGTTCTGCTATAGTTAAAAATGTATAAAATATTAAAATGTTGTCCAATATTCAATTTGTATGGAAGAAGTTATATCCAATGAACTTGGATATACTGTTGACTCCAAGGGAAACCAACAACAAATTCCTATTCATAGGAACAGAGCTAGGTCTTCATCCAAGGTGTAGAGTACTTTTTAGTCACTCAAACTGGTCAAGTTTTCTGTGGATATATTAAGAAATATGTCTGTTAGGTTATTCAGTAACAGAATGACTCATATCACTGCCTGTTTTCTGGGGATAGGTGTATAAAGCCTACATTCCTCCAGCTGTTACATTATAAGCAACAGCATGGAGGTTTTTGTTGTGCTCAATTTCACAAACAGTAAATCCTGTATAGAAATGGACCCTATTTCATGTCACCTGAGGTTACTTAACAGCTTATGGCTTAATAAACTTCTGATAGAATTTGCTGAGTTTCAGCATATCCCCTGGCTATATGCAATATTGAAATTGCGTGTGTCTAGTTTTGTGGGTCCCTTTTCTCATTTGCTAATCATTTAAGTTGAAATCAATAAAAAGTGTGTGGGGTATTTTATTTTGGGTTTGTTTTTTTTTTTTTTTTTTTTTTCTTTCTCTGCAGTCTACGGAGTGTGACAAAATTCAAGTATTAATTACTTGGATTTGAACTGGAACTCCTGCTTGGCCTTCAGCTACAAGACAGGTCTCTCTCAACTCTATATAAGATACAGAATATCTTATCAACCTTATCAGCCTATCAGCTGAATATTGTATCAGCCCTATACAGGGAACCTGGCTAACACAAAATATCTCCAAAGGTACTGGGCATGCATATTATGGCAGTTCAATGGAGCCCTTTTTTTTTTTTTACTGCCTTAAATTTTCCCAGGTATTTGCAGTGGGTGATCTCTCTGGATTCCAGGAAACTTTTTTTTTTCCTGTTGAACTGAAAACCCATATAACTCAGCCTGCACATATAAATGAAGGTCTTCAGCCCACCTAGAATTTTGGTTCAACTCTTGCATTCCTTTTCCCACTTCATGAATAAGAGTGTTCAAAATCAGATTCAGCATTCCCCATCATGCTGTGGGGAGGCAAAAACCAACCAGAGATGAGTCTTATACAAGAATTTTTTCTGATTGTGCTTTGATTCAGGTGAAATCTGTTCCAGATGCCAAACTTAATTATCTAAGTTTTTACCTAGTGGCTTCTGCCAATGAGTTAGAAGGAATTCCCTGCTTCTCTGTCATGGTTCGGGCTGAGCTGGCCACTAAATGAATGACAGATGCTATCTTTAACCTCTCTCTCCCTTCCCAAGAGAAGGAGGAGAAAATAAGGGAGAGACTTATGGGTTGAAAAGAAAACTAAAATTACTTTAATGAAATATTAATAATAATAACAAAAAAAAGAAAATACAGAAATATTTATAATACATACAAAATCGGTATCAAACTCCCTGGATGACAATCACATCACCAACAGGCACAGGGAAAGTCCCAGACTGGACTTAGTGACAGACGGGAACTGGATTCTGGATATGGATTCAGGAACACTTGGATCGGGATCAAAGGCAGACCAAAAGACAGAGTCCTTCTCGGACACCAGCCATTGAATAAAAAGAGCCCTGACCCTTTGATCCCTCAACTTTTATACTGATCATAAGGCAAATGGGATGGAATACCCTGTTGGTCAGTTTTGGGTCATCTGTCCTGTCTGCTCCTCCCCACAGGTGCAACCCCTCTATGCTTTTTTGCTTCCACCCTCCAACAGGGCAAATAACAAAGTTGGCTGCCCTTGGTTGTTATAGCAATAAGTATAAGCAAGAGCCTCTCTGCATTCCATTCCTTGGTATTAACTATAAACGTCAGGCATTATCACTCTCAAAGCAGACACGTTCTGAAGAATATGCCATTAATTTCACAAAGTTAAAATAGGCTTAGATGCAAAGTAGTGAACAGAAAATTGGTTCTGTTTTACCTCAAACCAGGACGTTCTGTAAGCTTCTGAAAAACAATCCAGATACCCGAAGAAGAATTAAATTGAAGAACTCACAAACAAAAGCATTTTGTTGTATAGGACCTCACAGAACTTTACGAACAAAAAACATCAAGAGATATATAAGTTGGAACCACAAGAAGTCTGCTTGTTCAAGCATGCAGTTTCCTGTGAAAATTAAAACAAAACAAAACAAAAAACAATGCATGTTTGTTTTGTTTTTTTGAAAGAATATATATTATACAGGCCCTGATACTTCTAGTCAGGTATACTTTGCATTATAAATATTAACTAAAAAGTCTGTATATTTTTTTACATAAAACTGTGTGAATCTGCTAATAACAACATAGCTGTGCATGAATTATGGAATGTTTCATGTAGATTTGTTCCATACATTCAACAGGCAAAGCCTTTCCCTTTTATTTGCAACAGTCTTTACGTTAACAAGTAGCTTCTGTTCATATCATAGAATGTTGCAGGTCAGGTAAATAACCAATTTTTATGCGCAGCCATATAAGCTCAAGTCACTTGCCCACACTGAAGTACATAAAAACAACTGAGACACCTTACAGATATGACACAGGATATTTAATGTATTCAAGTTCACATGGAGGTTAAGTGAAATGCCTTAAGCCATCTTAGCTGTTGGCCTGTGGACATCTGAATTGAGCCTTTAGTTCAGTACAAAGATAGCATAGCAAGAAAGTACAAACAAAAATCTCATATCATTGGATTGGATAGGATTGTAATCATGGATTCAGACACTTGAATTTATGGGAAGTATTCAATCCCAGAAAAAAAACATAGGTGATAGATACATGGATGGATGGATGGATGGATGGATGTCTACATGTCAGTGAGGTGCCGAAGTTACTTGTATATCCAGTGACAGGCTTTTCAGTACAGTTTAAGGAGCCTAGAGTCATACAGCTCACCCTTAAGACACCTAGGCTTATATTCAGTCGCCTGAATACAGGTGTTATTATGACTGAGATGTCTGACACATCTGTATGAGATGGCCAGATACAATATAAGATTTAGAGGGATCCCACGTCCTTATGGAGAAGCAGCTGTGAGTCATGTAGAATACCCAAGGGCATCTCAAATGTTTACAGATATCTATATTTAGGCAGCTGAATTCAGCTCCAAGTAGCTATCTCTCTCCTTATTATACTATACACTCTACTCCTGAATGCAAATAGACATATGAAGAAAGAAAAAGACAACTATGATTCTGACCTCACTGTTTACCAACAAACTGTGCACTTTGAGACTCTGGAAAATAATTCTCCCTTCCAGGCAGAAACCTGCTGGATACTGACCTGTGCCAGTGAAGTTCTGCAACACTGCTTCCTTTGGGCTGTGTCTAAACGACATGCTAAATCTTCACTAAGCTTCAAAATTTTGTTCGTAAAGTAAATTGCGTTTGTCAGCTACATTGCTGCCAATTTCTTGTGTATTATAGATTGATAAAGTAGTGTGATGTTACATTTCCATCTGTTCTCAACTTTCTTTTATGTTGTAATCCATGCTACAAAAGAAATATGTTTAATGTTGTGTTAAATGCATAATACATTTAAAATGTGGCATATTTGTACAGCATGACTTTGAAAATATATTGTCTATGTTTTGAATAACAAAACGTGTAGTTTCAAAAAATGGTTGTATTTATTGTACAAAGTGTAGCATTGAAATATGCCAAATTTTAGAAGCATTACAGCTTCTCTTCCTCTGAAATACAGAAGATCATGCTTTTCTTTTCTGTTTTCTTCCCATCTTGCTCTCCTCCTTTGTGGTGAGTGAAGGTGTTGTTGGCTGAGCTTGACAATAGTGTAGTTCTGTTTGTCAGCCGATAGAGGGAACACTCAAACCTGGCCCTTCTGCAAGATAACAGGATGAAGCCGAGACACCTGGACAATTAATGCTTTCTTTCCTGTGCTTTATTACTGTAAACTATTATGGATGACCTACTTTCTTTAGCCTCTCCAATAACGTAGAAAAGTATCAGATCCAACTAAGCTGCCAATGTGGTCTGTAATTTCCAGTTTAGAAAGTAGCTGTATCCCAAAGGAAAGGGAGTGGATCAGATTACCATCTCAAGCTGCATTATGCTAGATAACCAAGGCTAAATAAAGTTTTATAAAAGACTTGAAACCTGACGGCTGATTTCCAGGATGAGATTTTTTCCCTAAGTTTTACATTAATTCTTCATCTTAAAAATGAAGTTTAAGTGCCATAATTCAGACTTCTTGAAATGGACCTTAACAAGTTTAGCTAACAATACTTGCTCTGTGAAAAAGTATTTTGGTGAAATTAACTTCTGGAATCTTTTTGAGGTAAAGAAGTTGAATGAAGTACATCAAGAGTTAGGTTTCCTTTCTTCTTCTGATAATCAGCCATTTAATTCCTACTCAGTGCTGTCCAAAATAAAAAAAAAAAAAAATCTGATCTTCTTACATTGCATTTGATGTCTCAATTAATGTGCAGCAGAAAGTGTTCCTTCTTTCACTTACACTAAAATGGACGTTCAGGAAACTTCTGACTGACGCATAAGTTGGACGAACATTGGTGAAGAACCAGCCCAAGAATTCTAGGCAAATGCTCGGAGATCCACAGGGAAGGCTGACAAGTTTCGTACTACAAGAAAACTCAATTTTGCGTTAGTTGAGTTCAAATGACTGTGGAGAATCAATTAACTTGTGTGGATGCCAGAGAAGAGACTAAAAGAAGCAATTATGCTCGAGGGTATGCTGTAGGGAGACACAGATACTAACGTGCCTTACAGCAGAGAATTCATACCTTCACTTAAATTCCTCTGAAATTCAAGGATGTTTGACGGTGGGATGTTGTCCTGGATTCCTGAACACTTGCTCCAATTGCTCCTGTTCAGTCTAGACTTTTGATTTGGGCCTCTAACTAAAAACAATATAATAAAAAAGCTAATTCTTCTAAACACTTGCAGAGGTCACTAATTACTACATAATTTCTGTTTTCTAATCCTTGTATCAGCATTATTCATACTCAGTTTTGGTTATTATGTTTCAGGTCCTAAATCTGTTTATCCTTTGCTTGATATTTTACCTTTGTTCACCCTTAGAAATCAAGTCAGAATTATGCTGGACATTCTTAATTTGGTAAATATCGTGGAAATCCTTTTAACTATAGATGCTTAGTAAGTTAGAAAGAACATGGATACTCGTACTGTTGTTATACTAGGGTGCAGGTTTGTCAAGTTATTTATTGCACATCTAGTAATAAAGCAGATGAAAATACATACGTTGTTAGGGTTAAGAGTTATTTTAATTACGTAAAAATTCAGAAAACAAAACACTTCATTGTCAGTCCATTTGCTCGTTGCTCAGGAGGTGAGCATCGGTTCAGTTCTATACTTTGTCTCCATATTTAAATATTCACTTTAACTTACCTTGGGAAGCGTAGCACTTCTAGTTCTTCAAGGCAGTACCCAGTTCTTATTTACCTGTAAGAACAGTAAGAATAGAATAATGTACAAGTAATCTTTTTTACAACTTCTTTTTCCCCCTATTCCTTACATAATCCCTAAAGATCAGCCAAAATTTACTATAAGAAAAGGTTTTTTACAAAATTAACTGTTGCTTTAAGTGTATAAAATAAAAGTAGGGGTTAACTAAGGAATGCAAAAAGGCTTGTTAAGTAACAATGTTTTTGCATAAAAGCCAGTTATTCCTCAGTTGTGTTATCAGTAAGAGAAAGAAATATATCTTCACTTCTGCTCTCATGTATATGTTATTATTTCTTCAAGAACTATTATTATCACCTAAGACTGACTACAGAAACACATGAAAGTTCCTGGTCTTATTGTCTGAATGCAGAGCAAAAAAAGCCGCAGCAGATCATTCAGCATGAATGAACACATTCAAATTTAATACAATGCATGGCTGAGAATTGTCTTCACAGAGATAGTTCAGTCCGTTATGCATATTAGTGCCAGAGAGGTGATTAGTTCTTATTCTGTTCAAAAGATAATTCTCGAAGGAATACCACTTTTAGAGAAATCCTTTAACAAGGGTACTGAAGAAGTAATTCTTTGAAAGCGGTGTTGAATTAGGTCATCAGCACAGCCTGTTGTGTCGCCTGTTTTGCCTTTTCCCAGAAGACTAAGATATCAGATGTGAGGTTTTTATATTTGCCAAGAAGGGTGGAGTGAGGAAGATGCTATTTAGCAAAATTTCATCTTAGCAGCCATGGAGTTCATTTATTAATGAATGTTTTAAAAAGTATATGACACTTAAAAGACTTAAATGAACCACAGTTGTAGTTCTCATCATAGTATTGAAGTTCATGGATACTGAAGTTTATACTAAATGTAACTGCATCATAAACATGATACAGTGGACATTAAAGTTTCCAGAATTTTTTTCAGATTTTAACAGTAAGGCCTTATGCCTTATCTGCATAGCTGTTGTAGAAACATATTCCTTGGTACCTACACTCAAGCTTGTGTTGTTTATCTATCATAGTAGCACAAAAGGAAAAATTTCAGTTATCCGAAGGCTGGAAAAGTCAAATAAATCATCTTAGAAACAATTTAAACACAAGTATTTCTTACATACTACATCAACTTCTGAAATGACCCTTAAATATTAATTTATTTATGCTTTATTCTGAAAGTGCTGACAGGGGCAAATTAGATAAAGAATTCACTTGGTCATGAAACTTATTTTATTTACAGTTTGCTTGCTCTGAATCTTCTTGTGTCTTGTCACATAACAAGACTGATGTTGATGATGTCGGAGTGTACCCACAATAAATGGTTCTAGAGGAAATGCAAGTTCTGTACACTCCCTTTGGCATTTAAAAGCCTTCAGAAATTTGATGTATGCTTTGTCAACTCCTGCATTAAAAACAATGAACCAGATCTTCAAATGCTGTTAACTGATGTACCTCAAAGTGTAACTTTAAATTATATCGGCTGAGGACCTGGCTTATTTCAGAGGTGAACATGAATTACTACATAAGCCATTTGCTGATGGAAAAGGTTGAGATGATTAATTTTATTTCACCTTAGATATTATATTTTTGGGTTGACTTTCTGAAGGAGTATACATAACAAATGTCTGATAAAGCACAGGATTCCAGAGGAAAAAAATATCAAATGGTAAAAGTGAAGACATAGCAATTTACAGGTTTTTTGGGGGGAGAAAAAAGAACAATATGTTAACCAATATGAAAAGAGTAAGTTAATAAAAACCACTAAAATAAAGCCAAATTTGTATCATTCACTGAACTTACTGAATTTTGTATACAACAGAGCATTGCAACCACAGTTAGGTGATGACATTTCAAACAGGAATGCAGAATATGTTTTATTAGCCAACAAGTTCCCTACATTTATGATAAGACATTAAACTTCCGCTATCTGTTATACTTTTCAACTCTGTTCAGATTTATGATTTCTGATTGTCTGCATGAATATAAACAGAAAAAATATATTAGTGATCTGATGGTAGACCTATACTTAAAACTAGCAATACTGCACAGTCTTTTTTTTATGAATGCGGTGCCACTTAGACTAAATCTGAATATTTGATAGATCGTTTGGGCTTACCACAAACCTTGAAAGTGTAGATTTAATTGACGTACACTGGATACTTTAAGAGTAATGACTACATAACTAATCAGTCTAGGGAGGACTTCCTTATAGGAATCATCCTTCTTAAAGGTCTCCAGTATAGATATTTATGGCTGAAGCAGATACTCTAGTCTCCCTTTATATACAGTGGAGGAGAAATGAGCATTTTTAGGGTACAATTTATTTGATAAAATACAGAAGTCCACCTAAGGATTACATGAATTGCACCCTAAAATGGTTTCTTTTCATTGTCTTTAAAAGGAGAATAACATGAACTGTTTAGTGCAATATCTGCATCTGATTAGATAAATGTCACCTTCTGCGTTAGCTCAAAGAAAATTAACTTACAGAATCATAGAATCGTCTAGTTTGGAAGAGACCTTTAAGATCATCGACTCCAACAGTTAACCTAGCACTGTCAAGTTACCACTAAACCACGTTCCCAAGCGCTACGTCTACCCATCTTTTAAATTCCT